>CP136057.1:323614203-324097951 GCA_032464435.1 Aegilops umbellulata
GGCGATGATGGCCCCTCCGGGATCCTCCTCCATGGCCTCCGGTGATGATGGCCCCCTCCGGCAGGGTGCCAAAGCGGGCCTAGATTCATTTCTCATGGCTACAGAGGCTTGCGGTGGCGGAACTTCCGATCTAGGTTATTTTCTAGAGGTTTGGGTATTTATAAGAGAGGTTGGCGTCGAGAACAAGTTAAGAGGCCCCACGGGAAGTCCACGAGGCACAGGGGCGCGCCCTCCACCCTCATGGGGCCCGCGGGCCTCCCCTCCACTAACTCTCCGTTCCAGTATTTTTTATATTTTCTAGAAAAATTCTCCGTTGATTTTCATCGCATTCCCATAACTTTTATTTCTGCACAAAAACAACACCACAATAATTCTGCTGAAAACAGCGTCAGTCCGGCTTAGTTCTAATCAAATCATACCAAACTCGTATAAAACTATTGTAAACATGGCATGAATACTTCCTAAATTATAGATACGTTGGAGACGTATCAGTCCACATGCAATCCACCGCTGATTCCAACACACATGTGAGAAAATGGGTTAACAAGACACGAGTCCTCAACAAATGAGTGAGACGCAGCCAGTCAAACGGTCGACACTTGCTTTTACCCAACAAGCAAAACCCTGTCGGCCCCAACATAGAAAACACGTGTAGAGGTGATGCAAAATACTGTTGGGGAACGTAGTATTTCAAAAAAAATGCCTACGATCACGCAAGATCTATCTAGGAGAAGCATAGCAACGAGCGGGCAGAGTGTGTCCACGTACCCTCGTAGACCGAAAGCGGAAGCATTTAGTAACGTGAGTGTGCATACTCAGGGAGAACACTTATACCTTGAAATTTTAGTAAGGGATCATCTTATAAAGCTACCGCCGAACTAAGCAAAATAAGATGTATAAAAGATAAACATCACATGCAATCAAAATATGTGACCTGATATGCCCATCATCATCTTGTGCTTTTGATCTCCATCTCCAAAGTACTATCATGATCTCCATTGTTACCGGCATGACACCATGATCCCCAACATCTTGATCTTTTATCAACGTGTCGTCACATGGTCGTCTCACCAACTCTTGCTTTTTACTATTGCTATCGCATAGCGATAAAGTAAAGCAATTACATGGCACTTGCATCTTATGAAATAAAGAGACAACCATAAGGCTCCTGCCAGTTGCCGATAACTTTAACAAAACATGATCATCTTATACAACAATTTATATCTCATCACGTCTTGACCATATCACATCATAGCATGCCCTGCAAAAACAAGTTAGACGTCCTCTACTTTGTTGTTGCAAGTTTTACATGGCTGCTACGGGCTGAGCAAGAACCGTTCTGACCTACGCATCAAAACCACAACGATAGTTCGTCAAGTTAGTGTTGTTTTAACCTTCTCAAGGACCGGACGTAGCCACACTCGGTTCAACTAAAGTTGGAGAAACTGACACCCGCTAGCCACCTGTGTGCGAAGCACGTCGGTAGAACCAGTCTCGCGTAAGCATACGCGTAATGCGTTCTGGGCCGCTTCATCCAACAATACCGCCGAATCAAAGTGTGACATGCTGGTAAGCAGTATGACTTGTATCACCCACAACTCACTTGTGTTCTACTCATGCATATACCATCTACGCATAAACCTGGCTCGGATGCCACTATTGGGGAACGTAGTAATTTCAAAAAAATTCCTACGCACACGCAAGATCATGGTGATGCATAGCAACGAGAGGGGAGAGTGTTGTCTACGTACCCTCGTAGACCGTAAGCGGAAGAGTTATGACAACGCGGTTGATGTAGTCGTGCGTCTTCACGATCGACCGATCCTCAGTATCGAACGTACGGCACCTCCGCGTTCAGCACATGTTCAGCTCGGTGACGTCCCGCGAACTCACGATCCAGTAGAGCTCGAGGGAGATTTCCGTCAGCACGACGGCGTGGTGATGATGTTGATGAAGCTACCGTCGCAGGGCTTCGCCTAAGCACCGCTACGATATGACCGAGGTGGATTATGGTGGAGGGGGGCACCGCACATGGCTGGGAGAGATCAATGATCAACTTGTGTGTTCTAGGGTGCCCCCCTACCCCCGTATATAAAGGAGCAAGGGGGGAGGCTGGCCGGCCCCTGTAGGGCGCGCCAGGAGGAGGAGTCCTCCTCCTAGTAGTAGTAGGACTCCCCTTTCCTACTCCTACTAGGAGGAGGAAAGGAAGGAGGAGAGGGAGAAGGAAGGAGAGGGGGGAAAAGGAGGAAAGGGGGGCCGACCCCCTAGTCCAATTCGGTTTGGGATAGGGGGGCCACGCGCCCTGCCTCATCTCTTCCACCACTTGGCCCATGAGGCCCATTACTTCTTCCTCGTATTCCCGTAACTCCTCGGTATCCCAAAAAATACCCGAATCACTCGGAACCTTTCCGATGTCCGAATATAGTCGTCCAATATATGGATCTTTACGTCTCAAACATTTCGAGACTCTTCGTCATGTCCCCGATCTCATCCGGGACTCCAAACTACCTTCGCTACATCAAATCACATAAACTCATAATACCGATCGTCACAGAACTTTAAGCGTGCGGACCCTACGGGTTCGAGAACTATGTAGACATGACCGAGACACCTCTCCAGATAATAACCAATAGTGGAACCTGGATGCCCATATTGGTTCCTACATATTCTACAAAGATCTTTATCGGTCAAACCGCATAACAACATACGTTGTTCCCTTTGTCATCGGTATATTACTTGCCCGAGATTCGATCGTCGGTATCTCAATACCTAGCTCAATCTCGTTACCGGTAAGTCTCTTTACTCGTTCTGTAATGCATCATCCCGCAACTAACTCATTAGTCACATTGCTTGCAAGGCTTATAGTGATGTGCATTACCGCGAGGGCCCAAAGATACCTCTCTGACAATCGGAGTGACAAATCCTAATCTCGATCTATGCCAAATCAACAAGTACCATCGGAGACACCTGTAGAGCACCTTTATAATCACCCAGTTACGTTGTGATGTTTGGTAGCACACAAAGTGTTCCTCCGGTATTCGGGAGTTGCACAATCTCATAGTCATAGGAACATGTATAAGTCATGAAGAAAGCAATAGCAATATACTAAACGATCAAATGCTAAGATAACGGAATGGGTCAAGTCAATCACATTATTCTCTAATGATGTAATCCCGTTAATCAAATGACAACTCATGTCTATGGCTAGGAAACTTAACCATCTTTGATTCAACGAGCTAATCAAGTAGAGGCATACTAGTGACACTTAGTTTGTCTATATATTCACACATGTACTAAGTTTCCGGTTAATACAATTCTAGCATGAATAATAAACATTTATCATGATATAAGGAAATATAAATAACAACTTTATTATTGCCTCTAGGGCATATTTCCTTCAGTCTCCCACTTGCACTAGAGTCAATAATCTAGTTCACATCATCATGTGATTTAACACCAATAGTTCACATCTTTATGTGATTAGTTGACATCTCCATGTGACTAACACCCAAAGGGTTTACTAGAGTCAACAATCTAGTTCACATCACTATGTGATTAACACCCAAAGAGTGATCATGTTTTGCTTGTGAGAGAAATTTAGTCAATGGGTCTGCCAAATTCAGATCCGTACGTATTTTGCAAATTTCTATGTCTACAATGCTCTGCATGAAGCTACTTTAGCTAATTGCTCCTACTTCCAGATTAAGACTTAGAGTCATTTGGATGAGTGTCAAAACTTGCATCGACATAACCTTTTACGATGAACCTTTTGTCACCTCCATAATCGAGAAACATATCCTTATTCCACTAAGGTTTAGTGATCTACTCCTAAATCACTATTGTACTCCCTTGCCAAACTCAGTGTAGGGTATACAATAGATCTGGTACACAGCATGGCATACTTTATAGAACCTATGGCTGAGGCATAGGGAATGACTTTCATTCTCTTTCTATCTTCTACCGTGGTCGGGCTTTGTGTCTTACTCAATTTCACACCTTGTAACATAAGCAAGAACTCTTTCTTTGACTGTTCCATTTTGAACTACTTCAAAATCTTGTCAAGGTATGTACTCATTGAAAAAACTTATTAAGCGTCTTGATCTATCTCTATAGATCTTGATGCTCAATATGTAAGCAGCTTCACCGAAGTCTTACTTTGAAAAACTCCTTTCAAATACTCCTTTATGCTTTCCAGAAAATTCTACATTATTTCCGATCAACAATATGTCATTCACATATATTTATCAGAAATGCTGTAGTGCTCCCACTCACTTTCTTGTAAATACAGGCTTCACCGCAAGTTTGTATAAAACTATATGCTTTGATCAACTCATCAAAGCGTATATTCCAACTCTGAGATGCTTGCACCAGTCCATAGATGGATCGCTGGAGCTTGCACATTTTGTTAGCACCTTTAGGATCGACAAAACCTTCTGGTTGCATCATATACAACTTTTCTTTAAGAAATCCATTCAGGAATGTAGTTTTGATATCCATTTGTCAGATTTCATAAAATGTGGCATTTTGCTAACATGATTCGGACAGACTTAAGCATCGCTACGAGTGAGAAAATCTCATCGTAGTCAACACCTTGAACTTTGTCAAAACCTTTTTCGACAAGTCTACCTTTGTAGATAGTAACACTACTATCAGCGTCTGTCTTCCTCTTGAAGATCCATTTATTTTCTATGGCTTGCCGATCATCGGGCAAGTCAATCAAAGTCCACACTTTGTTCTCATACATGGATCCCATCTCAGATTTCATGGCCTCAAGCCATTTCGCGGAATCTAGGCTCATCATCGCTTCCTCATAGTTTGTAGGTTCGTCATGGTCAAGTAACATGAACTCCAGAATAGGATTATCGTACCACCCTGGTGTGAAACCTACTCTGGTTGACCTATGAGGTTCGGTAATAACTTGATCCGAAGCTTCATGATCATCATCATTAACTTCCTCACTAATTGGTGTAATCATCACTGGAACTGATTTCAGTGATGAACTACTTTCCAATTCGGGAGAAGGTACAATTACCTTATCAAGTTCTACTTTCCTCCCACTCACTTCTTTCGAGAGAAACTCCTTCTCTAGAAAGGATCCATTCTTAGCAACGAATATCTTGCCTTCGGATCTGTGATAGAAGGTGTACCCAATAATAACTTTTGGGTATCCTATGAAGACGCACTTCTCCAATTTGGGTTTGAGATTATCAGGATGAAACTTTTTCACATAAGCATCGCAACCCCAAACTTTAAGAAACGGCAGCTTTGGTTTCTTGCCAAACCATAGTTCATACGGCGTCGTCTCAACAGATTTAGAAGGTGCCCTATTTACGTGAATGTAGCTGTCTCTAATGCATAACCCCAAAACGGTAGTGGTAAATCGGTAAGAGACATCATAGATTGCACTATATCCAATAAAGTACGGTAATGACGTTCGGACACACTATTACACTATGGTGTTCCAGGTGGCATGAGTTTGTGAAACTATTCCACATTGTTCTAATTGAAGACCAAACTCGTAACTCAAATATTCGCCTCTGCGATCAGATCGTAGAAACTTTATTTTCTTGTTACGATGATTTTCCACTTCACTCTGAAATTCTTTGAACTTTTCAAATGTTTCAAACTTATGTTTCTTCAAGTAGATATACGCATATCTGCTCAAATCATTTGTGAAGGTCAGAAAATAACGATATCCGCCGCGAGCCTCAACACTCATCGGACCTCATACATCAGTATGTATTATATCCAATAAGTCAGTTGCTCGCTCCATTGTTCCGGAGAACGGAGTCTTAGTCATCTTTGTCCATGAGGCATGGTTCGCAAGCATCAACTGATTCATAATCAAGTGATTCCAAAAGCCCATCAGCATGGATTTTCTCCATGCACTTTACACCAATATGACCTAAACGGCAGTGCCACAAATAAATTGCACTATCATTATTAACTTTGCATCTTTTGTCTTCAATATTATGAATATGTGTATCACTACGATCGAGATCCAACAAACCATTTTCATTGGGTGTATAACCGTAGAAGGTTCTATTCATGTAAACAAAACAACAATTATTCTCTAACTTAAATGAATAACTGTATTGCAATAAACATGATCAAATCATATTCTTGCTCAACGCAAACACCAAATAACATTTATTTAGGTTCAACACTAATCCCGAAAGTATAGGGAGTGTGCGATGATGATCATATCATTCTTAGAACTACTTCCAACACACATCGTCACTTCACCCTTAACTAGTCTCTGTTCATTCTGCAACTCCCGTTTCAAGTTACTACTCTTAGCAACTTAACTAGTATCAAATACCGAGGGGTTGCTATAAACACTAGTAAAGTACACATCAATAACATGTATATCCGATATACCTTTGTTAACCTTGCCATCCTTCTTATCCGCCAAATACTTGGGGCAGTTCCGCTTCCAGTGACCAGTCCCTTTACAGTAGAAGCACTCAGTCTCAGGCTTAGGTCCAGACTTGGGCTTCTTCGCTTGAGCAACAATTTGCTTGCCGTTCTTCTTGAAGTTCCCCTTCTTCCCTTTTCCCTTTTCTTGAAACTAGTGGTCTTGTCAACCATCAACAGTTGATGCTTTTCTTGATTTCTACCTTCGTCGATTTCAGCATCACGAAGAGCTTGGGAATTACTTTCGTCATCCCTTGCATATTATAGTTCATCACCAAGTTCTAGTAACTTGGTGATAGTGACTAGAGAACTTTGTCAATTACTATCTTATCTGGAAGATTAACTCCCACTTGATTCAAGCAATTGTAGTACTCAGACAATATGAGCATATGCTCACTGGTTGAGCTATTCTCCTTCATCTTGTAGGCAAAGTACTGTCAGAGGTCTCATACCTCTAGACATGGGCATGAGTTTGAAATACCAATTTCAACTCTTGGAACATCTCATATGCTCTGTGGCGTTCAAAGCATTTTTGAAGTCCCAGGTCTAAGCCGGAAAGTATGGTGCACTAAACTATCAAGTAGTCATCATACCGAGCTTTGCCAAACGTTCATAACTTCTGCATATGCTCCTGCAATAGGTCTGTCACCTAGTGGTGCATCAAGGACTTAATTCTTTTGTGCAGCAATGAGGATAATCCTCAGATCACGGACCAAGTCCGCATCATTGCTACTAACATCTTTCAACATAGTTTTTTCTCTAGGAACATATCAAAATAAACGGGGAGCAACATCGCGAGCTATTGATCTACAACATAGTTATGAAAATACTATCAGGACTAGTTCATGATAAATTAAAGTTCAATTTAATCATATTACTTAAGAACTCCCACTTAGATGGACATCCCTCTAGTCATCTAAATGATCACGTGATCCAAATCAACTAAACCATGTCCGATCATCACGTGAGATGGAGTAGTTTTCAATGGTGAACATCACTATGTTGATCATATCTACTATATGATTCACGCTCGACCTTTCGGTCTCCAGTGTTCCAAGGCCATATCTGCATATGCTAGGCTCGTCAAGTTTAACCCAAGTATTCTGCATGTGCAAAACTGGCTTGCACCCGTTGTATGTGAACGTAGAGCTTATCACACCCGATCATCACGTGGTGTCTTGGCACGAAGAACTGTCGCAGCGGTGCATACTCAGAGAGAACACTTATACCTTGAAATTTTAGTAAGTGATCATCTTATAAAGCTACCGCCGAACTAAGCAAAATAAGATGTATAAAAGATAAACATCACATGCAGTCAAAATATGTGACAAGATATGGCCATCATCATCTTGTGCTTTTGATCTCCATCTCCAAAGTACTATCATGATCTCCATTGTTACCGGCATGACACCATGATCTCCATCATCTTGATCTTTTATCAATGTGTCGTCACATGGTCGTCTCACCAGCTCTTGCTTTTGCAACTGTTGCTATCGCATAGCGATAAAGTAAAGCAATCACATGGCACTTGCATCTTATGCAATAAAGAGACAACCATAAGGCTCTTGCCAGTTGCCGATAACTTTAACAAAACATGATCATCTTATACAACAATTTATATCTCATCATGTCTTGACCATATCACATCACAACATGCCCTGCAAAAACAAGTTAGACGTCCTCTACTTTGTTGTTGCAAGTTTTACGTGGCTGCTACGGGCTGAGCAAGAACCGTTCTGACCTATGCATCAAAACCACAACGATAGTTCGTCAAGTTAGTGCTGTTTTAACCTTCTCAAGGACCGGGCGTAGCTACACTCGGTTCAACTAAAGTTGGAGAAACGGACACCCGCCAGCCACCTGTGTGCGAAGCACGTCGGTAGAACCAGACTCGCGTAAGCGTACGCGTAATGTCGGTCTGGGCGCTTCATCCAACAATACCACCGAATCAAAGTGTGACATGCTGGTAAGCAGTATGACTTGTATCGCCCACAACTCACTTGTGTTCTACTCGTGCATATAACATCTAGGCATAAACCTGGCTCGGATGTCACTGTTGGGGAACGTAGTAATTTTAAAAAAAAATCCTGCGCACACGCAAGATCATGGTGATGCATAACAACGAGAGGGGAGAGTGTCGTCTATGTACCCTCGTAGACCGTAAGCGGAAGCGTTATGACAACGCGGTTGATGTAGTCGTACGTCTTCACGATCGACCGATCCTCAGTACCGAACGTACGGCACCTCCGCGTTCAGCACACGTTCAGCTCGGTGACGTCCCGCGAACTCACGATTCAGTAGAGCTCGAGGGAGATTTTCGTCAGCACGACGGCGTGGTGACGATGTTGATGAAGCTACCGTCGCAGGGCTTCGCCTAAGCACCGCTACGATATGACCGAGGTGGATTATGGTGGAGGGGGCACCGCACACGGTTGGGAGAGATCAATGATCAACTTGTGTTTTCTAGGGTGCCCCCTACCACCGTATATAAAGGAGCAATGGGGGAGGCCGGCCGGCCCCTGTAGGGCGCGCCAGGAGGAGGAGTCCTCCTCCTAGTAGGAGTAGGACTCCCCTTTCCTACTCCTACTAGGAGGAGGAAAGGAAGGAGGAGAGGGAGAAGGAAGGAGAGGGGGGGAGGAGGAAAGGGGGCCCGACCCCCTAGTCCAATTCGGTTTGGGCTAGGGGGCCGCGCGCCCTGCCTTCTCTCTTCCACCACTTGGCCCATGAGGCCCATTACTTCTTCCTCGTATTCCCGTAACTCACCGGTACCCTGAAAAATACCCAAATCACTCGGAACCTTTCCGATGTACGAATATAGTCGTCTAATATATCTATCTTTACGTCTCGACCATTTCGAGACTCCTCGTCATGTCCCCGATCTCATCTGGGACTCTGAACTACATTCGGTACATCAAATCACATAAACTCATAATATCGATCGTCACGGAACTTTAAGCGTGCGAACCCTACGGGTTCAAGAACTATGTAGACATGACCGAGACACATCTCCGGATAATAACCAATAGCGGAACCTGGATGCTCATATTGGTTCCTACATATTCTACGAAGATCTTTATCGGTCAAACCGCATAACAACATACGTTGTTCCCTTTGTCATCGGTATGTTACTTGCCCGAGATTCAATCGTCGGTATCTTAATACCTAGCTCAATCTCGTTACCGGCAAGTCTCTTTACTCGTTCCGTAATGCATCATCCCGCAACTTACTCATTAGTCACATTGCTTGCAAGGCTTATAGTGATGTGCATTACCGAGAGGGCCCAGAGATACCTCTCCGACAATCAGAGTGACAAATCCTAATCTCGATCTATGCCAACTCAACAAGTACCATCGGAGACACCTGTAGAGGACCTTTATAATCACCCAGTTATGTTGTGACATTTGTTAGCACACAAAGTGTTCCATCGGTATTCGGGAGTTGCACAGTCTCATAGTCATAAGAACATGTATAAGTCATGAACAAAGCAATAGCAATATACTAAGCGATCAAATGCTAAGCTAACGGAATGGGTCAAGTCAATCACATCATTCTCTAATGATGTGATCTCATTAATCAAATGACAACTCATGTCTATGGCTAGGAAACTTAACCATCTTTGATTCAACGAGCTAGTCAAGTAGAGGCATACTAGTGACACTTAGTTTTTCTATATATTCACACATGTACTAAGTTTCCGGTTAATACAATTCTAGCATGAATAATAAACATTTATCATGATATAAGGAAATACAAATAAAAACTTTATTATTGTCTCTTCGGCATATTTCCTTCTGGAGGCCGGCCGACCCTCATAGGCGCGCCAAGGGGGGAGGAATCCTCCTCCTAGTAGGATTAGGACTCCCCCTTTCCTAGTCCTACTAGGAGAAGAAGGAAGGAGGGGGAAAGAGAAGGAAGGAGGGGGCGCCGCCCCTCCCCCTAGTCCAATTCGGATTAGGCCCATGGGGGCGCACGCGGCCAGCCCTTGGCAGCCCTTGTCTCTCTCCTCTAGGCCCAATAAGGCCCATTACTTCTTCGGTGGTTCTGATAACCCTTCCGGTACTCCGATATTTATCCGGTGACCGCTGGAAATATTCCGGTGCCCGAATATAGTCATCCAATATATCAATCTTTATGTCTCGACCATTTCGAGACTCCTCGTCATGTCTGTGATCATATTCGGGACTCCGAACTACCTTTGGTACATCAAAACACATAAACTCATAATACCAATCGTCATCGAACGTTAACATGCGGACCCTACGGGTTCGAGAACTATGTAGACATGACCGAGACTCACTTCCGGTCAATAACCAATAGCGGAACTTGGATTCTCATATTGTTTCCTACATATTCTATAAAGATCTTTATCGGTCAAACCGCATAACAACATACGTTTGTTCCCTTTGTTATCGGTATGTTACTTGCCCGAGATTCGATCGTCGGTATCTCAATACCTAGTTCAATCACGTTACCGACAAGTCTCTTTACTCGTTCCGTAATGCATCATCCCGTAACTAACTCATTAGTCACATTGCTTGCAAGGCTTATAGTGATGTGTATTACCGAGAGGGCCCAGAGATACCTCTCCGACAATCGGAGTGACAAATCGTAATCTCGATCTATGCCAACTCAACAAACACCATCGGAGACACCTGTAGAGCTTGTTTATAGTCACCCAGTTATGTTGTGACGTTTGATAGCACACTAAGTGTTCCCCCGGTATTCGGGAGTTGCATAATCTCATAGTCATAGGAACATGTATAAGTTATGAAGAAAGCAATAGCAATAAACTAAATGATCATAGTGCTAAGCTAATGGATGGGTCAAGGCAATCACATCATTCTCTAATGATGTGATCCCGTTCATCAAATGACAACTCATGTCTATGGCTAGGAAACATAACCATCTTTGATTAACGAGCTAGTCAAGTAGAGGCATACTAGTGACACTCTGTTTGTCTATGTATTCACACATGTACTAAGTTTCCGGTTAATATAATTGTAGCATGAATAATAAACATTTATCATGATATAAGGAAATATAAATAATAAATTTATTATTGCCTCTAGGGCTCATTTCCTTCAAATACATTACACCTATCAACCCCCACGCCGGTGCATAGGTGTGAAACAAGTTAACGAGAATTTGCGGCTAACAAAAGCCCGCACAATAAAACGTACGACGTCGGCCTAATCGAACATCTTAGCAAGCACGCACCCCTCAGAATCAACGGGGAGGCGGATACTTCACCATTCTTAGTAGTAATGAATTTGTCATTTTTTTTCAAGTTTAAGTATTACTAGTTTGGAAAAAATGGACAACACGAAATTATGTCGATTATTTTACCTCATCAATCGATCTATCAAGTGGGTCTCGGTCATCACATACATGTGTCATGCCATACAACAACCCCTCCCCCCAAGCAGTTTTTCCCTGTGGCTGAACATGTCGAATGGCTTGGCCATAAATGTTGTTTTATCTCACAACCGTCAGGTATATGTACATGTGGTTTCATCTGTACGAGTTCCTTATTTATGCCCCACATCTTCTTGTTTGTTGCTTCTATATCATTCTTCTTCATCGCATTTGCTTTTGGGTGTTGCATCATGCTACCTCTTGAGCACTGCGTTGGATTTCCCCGAAGAGGAGAGGATGATGCAGCAAAGTAGTGTAAGTATTTCCGTCAGTTTTTGAGAACCAAGGTATCAATCCAGTAGGAGGCTATGCTCAAGTCCCTCGTACCTACACAAAACAATAGCTCAACGCAACCAACGCGATTAGGGGTTGTCAATCCCTTCACGGTCACTTGCGGGAGTGAGATCTGATAGAGATGATAGATAATATTTTTGGTATTTTTGGTATAGAGATGCAAAGTGAAAAGTAAAAGGCAAAGTAAAAAAGCAAATCAAGATTAAAGTGATGGATATTGATATGATGAGAATAGATCCGGGGGCCATAGGTTTCACTAGTGGCTTCTTTCGAGAGCATAAGTATTCTATGATGGGTGAACAAATTACTGTTGAGCCATTGACGGAATTGAGCATAATTATGAGAATATCTAGGTATGATCATGTATATAGGCATCACGTCCGAGACAAGTAGACCGACTCCTGCCTGCATCTACTACTATTACTCCACTCATCGGCCGCTATCCAGCATGCATCTAGAGTATTAAGTTAAAAACAGAGTAACGCCTTAAGCAAGATGACATGATCTAGAGGGATAGTTTCATGCAATATGATAAAACCCCCATCTTGTTATCCTCGATGACAACAATACAATATGTGCCTTGCTGCCCCTTCTGTCATTGGGAAAGGACACCGCAAGATTGAACCCAAAGCTAAGCACTTCTCCCATGGCAAGAAAAACCAATCTAGTAGGCCAAACCAAACTGATAATTCGAAAAGACTTGCAAAGATAACCAATCATACATAAAAGAATTCAGAGAAGATTCAAATATTATTCATAGATAGACTTGATCATAAACCCACAATTCATCGGTCTCAACAAACACACCACAAAAAGAAGATTACATCGAATAGATCTCCATGAGAGAGGGGGAGAACATTGTATTGAGATCCAAAAAGAGAGAAGAAGCCATCTAGCTAATAACTATGGACCTGAAGGTCTGAGGTAAACTACTCACACTTCATCGGAGAGGCTATGATGATGTAGAAGCCCTCTGTGATGATGGCCCTCCCCGGCGGAGCTCCAAAACAGGCCCCAAGATGGGATCTCGTGGGTACAGAAGGTTGCGGCAGTGGAATTAGGTTTTTGGCTCCGTATCTGATCGTTTGGGGGTACGTAGGTATATATAGGAGGAAGATGTACGTCGGTGGAGCTCCGAGGGGCCCACGAGGCAGGGGGAGCCCCCCCACCCTCGTGACCGCCTCGTGGCTTTCTTTACGGAGGGTCCAAGTCTCGTGGGTCTTATCTAGTGAGAAAATCACGTTCTCGAAGGTTTCATTCCGTTTGGACTCCATTTGATATTTTGTTTCTCCGAAACTCTGAAATAGAAAAAAAAACAGCAATTCTGGGCTGGGCCTCCGGTTAATAAGTTAGTCCCGAAAATAATAATATAAAAGTAGAAAATAAAGCCCAATATAGTCCAAAATAGTAGATAATGTAGCATGGCGCAATAAAAAATTATAGATACATTGGAGACGTATCAGGCATCCCCAAGCTTAATTCCTGCCCGTCCTCGAGTAGGTAAATGATAAAAAGAGAATTTTTGATGCGGAGTGCTACTTGGCATAATTTCAATGCAAATCTTCTTAATTGTGGTATGGATATTCAGATCCAAAAGATTCAAGACACAAGTTCATGTTGACATAAAAATAATAATACTGCAAGCATACTAATAAAGCAATTATGTCTTCTCAAAATAACATGGTCAAAGAAAGCTATCCCTACAAAATCATATAGTCTGGCTATGCTCTATCTTCACCACACAAAGTATTTAAATCATGCACAACCCCGATGACAAGCCAAGCAATTATTTCATACTTTAACATTTTCAAAACTTTTTCAATCTTCACACAATACATGAGCAAAGTATTACATGCATGCTCCTAGGGGGATAGATTGGTAGGAAAAGACCATCGCTCGTCCCCGACCACCACTCATAAGAAAGACAATCAATAAATAAATCATGCTCCGACTTCATCACATAACGGTTCACCATACGTGCATGCTACGGGAATCACAAACTTTAACACAAGTATTCTTCAAATTCACAACTACTCAACTAGCATGACTCTAATATCACCATCTTCATATATCAAAACAATTATCAAGTATCAATCTTTTCTTAGTATTCAACGCACTCAAAAGAAAGTTTTACAAATCTTGAATACCAAGCATATTATTATTAAGCAAATTACCATGCTATTAAAGACTCTCAAAATAAACTAAATGAAGCATGAGATATCAATAGTTTCTTTAAAAAAATCCACCACCGTTCTCTAAAGTATATAAGTGAATCACATAGAGCAAAATTATAAAGCTCGAAGGATATAAGTGAAGCATATAGAGCAAAACTACCAAGCTCAAAAGATATAAGTGAAGCACATAGAGTATTCTATCAAATTCCAATTCATGTATGGCTCTCTCAAAACGTGTGTACAGCAAGGATGATTGTGGCACACTAACAAACAAAGACACAAATAATACAAAACGCTCCAAGCAAAACACATATCATGTGGTGAATAAAAATATAGCTCCAAGTAAAATTACCGATGGAAGTAGACGAAAGAGGGGATGCCTTCCGAGTCATCCCCAAGCTTTGACTTTTTGGTGTCCTTGGATTATCTTTGGGGTGCCATGGGCATCCCCAAGCTTAGGCTCTTGCCAATCCTTGTTCCATAATCCATCAAAAGATTTCACCCAAAACTTGAAAACTTCAGAACACAAAACTCAATAGAAATCTCGTGAGCTCCGTTAGAGAAAGAAAACAAAAGACCACTTCAAGGTACTGTAATGAACCCATTATTTATTTATTTTGGTGTTAAACCTACTGTATTCCAACTTCTCTATGGATTATAAACTATTTTACTAACCATAGATTCATCAAAATAAGCAAACAACACACGAAAAACAGAACAGTCTGTAGTAATCTGTAACTAACGCAAACTTCTGGAACTCCAAAAAATCTACCAAAATAGGAAGACCTATAAAATTTGTTTATTGATCAGAAGCAATTGGAATCAGTATTTTATCATGTTCTGGTGATTTTTAACAATTATTTTCATGAACAACAAGATTCTGGAAATTACAGCAAGATCAAATAACTATCATCCAAGCAGATCCTATAGGTCTAACTTGGCACAAACACTAATTAAACCCAAAACCACATCTAAACAGAAGGTAGATGGATTATTTATTCCTAAACATAAGAAAAAAAACAAAAAACTAAAAATAAAATTGGGTTGCCTCCCAACAAGCGCTATCGTTTAACGCCCCTAGCTAGGCATAAAAGCGAGGATAGATCTAGGTATTGCCATCTTTGGTAGGCAATCCATAAGTGGCTCTCATGATAGTTTCATATGGAAATTTTATTTTCTTTCTAGGGAAGTGTTCCATGCCCTTTTTTAATGGAAATTGAAATCTAATATTCCCTTCCTTCATATCAATAATTGCACCAACCGTTCTAAGGAAAGGTCTACCGAGAATAATAGGGCAAGAAGGATTGCAATCTATATCAAGAACGATAAAATCTACGGGCACATAATTCCTATCTACAACAATAATAACATCATTAATTCTTCCCATAGGTTTCTTAATAGTGTAATCCGCAAGATGCAAATTTAGAGAGCAATCATCAAAGTCACGGAAATCTAACAAATCACACAAAATTTTGGGAATAGTGGAGACACTAGCACCCAAATCACACAAAGCATAAAACTCATAATCTTTGATTTTAATTTTAATAGTAGGTCCCACTCATCATAGACTTTTCTAGGGATAGAAACTTTCAACTCAAGTTTTTCTTCATAATATTGCATCAAGGCATCAACATATGTTCGGTAAAGGCTTTATTTTGACTATAAGCATGAGGAGAATTTAGCACGGATTGCAACAAGGAAATACAATCAATTAAAGAGCAACTTTCATAATTAAATTCCTTGAGATCCAATATAGTGGGTTTAGCAACATCTAAGGTTTTATTTCTTTCAATCCCACTTTTATCAATTTCATCATCAAGATCTAAATACTTCGATTTTTTGGAATGCCTTCTAGGTAAAGGAAGATCATATTGAGTTTCATCAAGATTCATATTGCAAAACAAAGATTTAATAGGGGACACATCAATAACTTTTAGATCTTCATCTTGATTTTCATAGGAATTAGAAGAACACGCTTTAATAAAGGCATCTTTCGTAGCACGCATCCTAGCGGTTCTTTCTTTGCACTCATCAATGGGAATTCTCATGGATTTGAGAGACTCATTGATATCATGCTTAGGAGGAATAGATCTAAGCTTTAAAGAATCAACCTCAAAAGAAATTCTATCAACGTTCCTAGCCAAATCATCAACTTTAAGCAACTTCTCTTCAAGCAAAGCATTAAAATTCTTTTGTGAATTCATAAACTCTTTAACACTATTCTCAAATTCAGAGGGCATCTTATTAAAATTTCCATAAGAGTTGTTGTAGGAATTTCCATAATTATTAGAAGGATTACTAGGATAAGGCCTAGGATTAAAATTCCCTCTATACGCGTTGTTACAAAAATTATTCCTACCAACAAAATTCACATCCATAGATTCATTATTATTCTCAATCAAAGTAGACAAAGGCATATCATTAGGATCAGAAGAAACACTCTTAGTAGCAAATAATTTCATAAGTTCATCCATCTTTCCACTCAAAACATTAATTTCTTCTATCGCATGCACTTTTTTATTAGTAGATCTTTCAGTGTGCCATTGAGAATAATTAACCATAATATTATCTAGGAGTTTAGTAGCATCTTCTAAAGTGATTTCCATAAAAGTGCCTCCCACGGCCGAATCTAAAAGATTTCTAGAAGCAAAATTCAATCCGGCATAAATTTTTTGTATAATCATCCACAAATTCAAACCATGAGTAGGGCAATTACGTATCATTAATTTCATTCTCTCCCAAGCGTGTGCAACATGTTCATGATCAAGTTGCTTAAAATTCATAATGTCGTTTCTAAGAGAGATGATCTTAGCGGGAGGAAAATACTTAGAGATAAAAGCATCTTTGCACTTGTTCCAAGAATCAATACTATTTTTAGGAAAAGAAGAAAACCAAGCTTTAGCACGATATCTAAGCGAAAAAGGAAATAGCTTCAATTTAACAACATCATTATTGACATATTTCTTATTTTGCATATCACGTAAATCAATGAAGCTATTTAGATGAGTAGTGGCATCTTCACTAGGAAGGCCGGCGAATTGATCTTTCATAACAAGATTCAACAAAGCAGTATTGATTTCACAAGATTCAGTATTGGCAAGAGGAGCAATCGGAGTGCTAAGGAAATCATTATTGTCGGTATTGGTGAAGTCATACAATTTGGTAGTATCTAGAGACATCGCGACAAACAAGCAATCCAACACACGAGCAAACAAAAGGCAAGCGAGAAAAAGGCAAACGGAAAAGAGAGGGCGAATAAAACGGCAAGGGTGAAGTGGGGGAGAGGAAAACGAGAGGCAAATGGCAACTAATGTAATGCGGGAGATAGGGATTGTGATGGGTACTTGGTATGTTGACTTTTTGCGTAGACTCCCCGGCAACGGCGCCAGAAATGGCTCGTTGTCGGGAGTTCAAATCTCGACTTGTGCGAAGCCTCCCCGGCAACGGCGCCAGAAATTCTTCTTGCTACCTCTTGAGCTTGTGTTGGTTTTCCCCGAAGAGGAAAGGATGATGCAGCAGAGTAGTGTAAGTATTTCCCTCAGTTTTTGAGAACCAAGGTATCAATCCAGTAGGAGGCCACGCTCAAGTCCCTCATACCTACACAACACAAAGAGCTCAACGCAACCAACACGATTAGGGGTTGTCAATCCCTTCACGGTCACTTACGAAAGTGAGATCCGATAGATAATATTTTTGGTATTTTTGATATAAAGATGCAAAGTGAAAAATAAAAGGCAAAGTAAAAACAAAGCAAGATTAAAGTGATGGAGATTGATATGGCGAGAATAGACCCGGGGGCCATAGGTTTCACTAGTGGCTTCTCTCAAGAGCATAAGTTTTCTACAGTGGGTGAACAAATTACTGTTGAGCAATTGACAAAATTGAGCATAGTTATGAGAATATCTAGGCATGATCATGTATATAGGCATCACGTCCGTGACAAGTAGATCGAAACAATTCTGCATCTACTACTATTACTCCACTCATCGACCGCTATCCAGCATGCATCTAGAGTATTAAGTTAAAAACAGAGTAACGCTTTAAGCAAGATGACATGATGTAGAGAGATAAATTCATGCAATATGAAATTCTTCTTGCTACCTCTTGAGCACTGCGTTGGATTTCCCCGAAGAGGAGAGGATGATGTAGCAAAGTAGCATAAGTATTTCCCTCTATTTTTTAGAACCAAGGTATCAATCCAGTAGGAGGCTACGCTCAAGTCCCTCATACCTGCACAAAACAATAGCTCAACGCAACCAACGCGATTAGGGGTTGTCAATCCCTTCACGGTCACTTACGGGAGTGAGATCGGATAGATATGATAGATAATATTTTTGGTATTTTTGGTATAGAGATGCAAAGTGAAAAGTAAAGGGCAAAGTAAAAAGCAAATCAAGATTAAAGTGATGGAGATTGATATGATAAGAATAGATCCGAGGGCCATAGGTTTCACTAGTGGCTTCTCTCGAGAGCATAAGTATTCTACGGTGGGTGAACAAATTACTGTTGAGCAATTGACAGAATTGAGCATAATTATGAGAATATCTAGGTTTGATCATGTATATAGGCATCACGTCCGAGACAAGTAGACCGACTCCTACCTGCATCTACTACTATTACTCCACTCCTCGACCGCTATCCAACATGCATCTAGAGTATTAAGTTAAAAATAGAGTAACGCCTTAAGCAAGATGACATGATGTAGAGGGATAGTTTCATGCAATATGATAAAAACCCCATCTTGTCATCCTCGATGGAAACAATACAATATGTGCCTTGCTGCCCCTTCTGTCACTGGGAAAGGACACCGCAAGATTGAACCCAAAGCTAAGCACTTCTCCCATGGCAAGAAAAACCAATCTAGTAGGCCAAACCAAACTGATAATTCAAAGAGACTTGCAAAGATAACCAATCATACATAAAAGAATTCAGAGAAGATTCGAAATATTATTCATAGATAGACTTGATCATAAACCCACAATTCATCAGTCTCAACAAACACACCGCAAAAAGAAGATTACATCGAATAGATCTCCATGAGAGAGGGGGAGAACATTGTATTGAGATCCAAAAAGAGAGAAGAAGCCATCTAGCTAATAACTATGGACCCGAAGGTCTGAGGTGAACTACTCACACTTCATCGGAGAGGCTATGATGATGTAGAAGCCCTCCATGATGATGGCCCTCTCCGGCGGAGCTCGGGAACAGGCCCCAAGATGGGATCTCGTGGATACAGAAGGTTGCGGCGGTGGAATTAGGTTTTTGGCTCCGTATCTGATCGTTTGGGGGTACGTAGGTATATATAGGAGGAAGAAGTACGTCGGTGGAGCTCCGAGGGGCCCACGAGGCAGGGGGCACACCCTAGGGGGGTGGGCACGCCCCCACCCTTGTGACCGCCTCGTGGGTTTCTTGACGGAGGGTCCAAGTCTCCTGGGTCTTATCAGGTGAGAAAATCACGTTCCCGAAGTTTTCATTCCGTTTGGACTGCGTTTGATATTCTGTTTCTCCGAAACTCTGAAATAGGCAAAATACAACAATTCTGGGCTGGGCCTCCGGTTAATAGGTTAGTCCCAAAAATAATAATATAAAAGTAGAAAATAAAGCCCAATATAGTCCAAAACAGTAGATAATATAGCATGGAGCAATCAAAATTATAGATACGTAGGACACGTATCCCATCACTATATATATAACTTCAATGCTTTGTCCGGCAAAAGATTCACTACAAAATCTATTGCAACCTAGAATTTATTAAAAGTGGTAAAAATTAGTAAAACTTTATGGGTTAATCTGGATAAAACACTGCTAAATGAGGGTAATTAGCGTAAAACTATATTAAAATAGAAGTGGTAAAAATTGGAATTGACTTTGTTTAAATGTAAACATCACCTATTTTATTATTCCTAAAACAATTTAAAGGAAGAAACACTCTGGCATTGTAATCCCTGATCGACCTGGCAGGATGTGAGCAAATTCTTCCTGTTCCGTTTTCTACCTAGTGAAACCGATGGAGATATAATTCAGTATGCCCAATTGCTTGACCAGGTCTCGTTGGGCTATATTACAGCCCTTGGCTAGAACTTTGTATTCGTACACGAGGGCACCCTAATCGCTAGGGTTTCTTATGCCTCCTGTCGGCGCCGCCGTCGGTCTATCTCGTCTTCTACGACCTTAGGGACATGGAAGCACGGTGGATCCTGGCTCTTGCAGGCGAGAGAGCTCCATTTTCAAATGTTTTTTTTAGTTTTGTCAGGGTTTGTGTCCCGCTCAGAGAGGCGAGGAGGCCTCTTTGAAGATGGAATAAGATTTTCCCTGCCTAGCCCCGTCCTGATGGTGTTTCTAGCAGCGTTGGAGGGCGTGTGGAGGTTTTTCTACGGCGGATCTCGCGGGATTCGATTGGCGTTTATCTTCAATGGATCCATGTGGATCCGATCTTCATTCGTCTGTGTTCGTGTGTCTACAAAATTAATTCTTCTGACCTACGCATCTCTTAATCAGCGGCGGTTGCTGTCCTGGTGTGCTGGTCCTATGGGGCCTTAGCACGACGACTTCGCGACTGTCTACTACAACAAGGTTCATCTGGCTTCGATGAAGGAGGGGCGATGACAACGACACGCCTTCGGCTCACTTCAGTGCTTGTAGTCATCGCTAGGTGGTCTACAGACCTATATGTATTTTTTACTTATGACGTTCTATATACTACCTTAACCATTGATGAATAGATTAAAAGTTTTTCTCGAAAAAAGCCCGATGGAAATAGTCTTTGATCGCTGTCGCCTTGCACCAATCCATCTATTAATTGGCCATACTGATGAAGCTATGTACCTAGGGTAGGGTCATGGACCTGTCCAAGATACCCTCCCCAAGGACGTCTCTAAAAGAACCAGAAACATTTGAAGAAGAATCATCATCCACTTGACCATGAAGCAACGTTTCACTCGACAGTCTTGAAGACACTCGACCGCGTAGACAATCACTCGACTACCGGGAGGTCTAAAGCCACTCTGCTCTATAACGGTCGAGAATTAAGTCATAGCGTTAATGGTCATTATGTATCTTTATTACTTGCGTTACCAGTAACGCCCCTCTCTTAATGTACATTGAACCCTGTGTAACGGAGGGGAGCTGGGGTCCTGGCGCACTCTATATAAGCCACCCCCTCCTCTGGGACAAGGTTCCGCACCCCCTGTAACTCACACGCTCATAATCAAATCGACCGCCTTTGGGCTTCGAGACGTAGGGCTATTACTTCCTCTGAGAAGGGCCTAAACTCGTAAAACTTGCGTGTACAACTCCTCCATAGCTAGGATCTTGCCTCTACATCACCTACCCCCTATTCTATTGTCAAACTTAGAACCACGACAGTTGGCGCCCACCATGGGGCAGGTGTCTTAGCGACTTGTTGGAGAAGTTGCAATTTTTTCCAATCCCCTTCATCATGGTTTCGAGCGGAGCATTGGCTGAGGGCCGCGAGATCCGTCTCGGCGCGCTCGTGTTTGTCGCCGACGACTCCGCTTGGCTTCAGGAGGCTCCACTCGACGTCGACGCACTCCCTGTCCGCGGGGCAACGCACTTTCGCGCGTGCGTCCGCGGCGTCCTCCTGCGGCAGCCGTCGACCCAGTATCGGGCGGTTCCTTTGGCGTCCTCCCTCCCTGTCGCCCGCCGGCGCAAATGTTCCGGTCGGTCAAGGCTTCAGCGGTGGGTGAGGCATGCGGTGGCTCGCCAGTCGGCCACCCCCCAAGTCACGGCGATCGAGCCCGACGACACTCTCTACGACCTGATTGACCTATCGACTGGCTCCGCAGAGACTGCATCCGAGTGCGAGAGCAGTGATCCCGCGGCGGAGGCTCTGATGGTCGATGGACCTCGCGGTCCTCCCGGCTTCCCCCGCGTCGATGGTGGCGATAGTGGAGACGATCCATCGCATGCCCACGAGGAGTACCTCCCCGAGCCCCTCTCTTCGCAGTAGAGGGAAGAACTTCGCCGCCGGAACATGGATGCACTTCACATTCCTATCGTTGGAGAAACCCCCGAGGCCCGAGCCTTGGAGGACGCGCGCCTGGCCAACCTGGCTGAGCACACTCGACTGGAGAACCTCCAGCGCGCACTCGACGAGCGTGCGCGTCAGCGGGTTCCAGAATCCAGTCAACGTCAACTCTTTCCACCTCCGACTCAGGTATATCAAACTTTGATCGAGAATCTTACAGATGCGGCTCGCATAGCAGAGTCCATTCAACCCTCCCAGTCGGAAGCTGGCAGAGGCTTAATGCAGATCAGAGCTTTACTCCGGGCAGCGGGAGAACAGAACATAGCTGTATCACAGTCGCGGAATAGGATCCATAGCAGGTCCGTTATGGCAGATACAGTTCAGTCGGCTCATAGCCCAAGATCGCCCCCGAGGCGTGAGGGACGTGGAGACCGGCGCGATCAGTACAGAAATCGTGAGCAGTATGATCACCGACTCGATCACGACGATCGTCGTCGAGTGCCCACGCCTCCCCCAAGGAGTGGGTCATACGTGCCTCGACAACATGATGACAGGTGCCCTCACAGCGGTGGGCGAAGAATTCCAGTCGACCCCAGGGAACTAGGCTTTGATGCGAGATCTATTCTCGTTCAAGGTTTGGTCGACAGAAACAGACCTCACAGAAAAGGCCATGATAGAGATCTACCAGCAAGCAGCAGAGTGCATGTCTCAGGTCCAGAGTGCTTCAGCAGTTCCATCAGGGCCGCAGTGCTTCCTCCCAACTTCAGGTTGGCGACTGGAGTCAGTAAGTTCACTGGAGAGTCCAAGCCCGACACTTGGCATGAGGACTACCGAGTGGCTGTTCAGATTGGTGGCAGCAATGATGAAGTGGCCATGGAACACCTCCCTCTGATGTTGGAAGGCTCGGCCAGAGCATGGCTGAATCAGTTAGCACCCAGCAGCATTTACAGTTGGGAAGGTCTTGCCTGAGTGTTTGTCAGAACTTTTGAAGGAACATGCAAGTGGCCAGCAGGGTTAACAGAGCTGCAATCTTGTGTGCAGAAGTCGAATGAAACTTTGAGGGACTATATCCAGAGATGGATCACGTTGCATCACACTGTGGAGAATGTGTCTGATCACCAAGCAGTTTGTGCCTTCAAGGAAGGCGTCAAATATCGAGAGTTGAATCTGAAGTTCGGTCGGACTGGAGATATGTCTCTGAGTCGGATGATGAAGATTGCCACCAAGTATGCCAATGGTGAAGAGGAAGATCGGCTCCGGAGCGGCAAGCACAAAACAGTCGCCCATGAAACCGGAGGAGGAAACTCCAGTCTGAAGAAGAAGCGCAAAGCCGAGCCAGCTGCTCCTGGGGAAACCTTAGCCGTGACTCAGGGAACATTCAAGGGGAAGCCCAAAGGGCCATGGAATCCCAAGAAAATAAAAGACCAAGATGGAAATGATGTGCTGGATTTGCCGTGCCACATCCACACAAATAAAGATGAGGAGGGTAAAATCATTTACCCGAAGCATACCACTCAGTAGTGTCGACTCCTGATCCAGCAATTCCGAGAGAAACAACCCAAAGAGAAGGAGAAAGAGTCGGAAAAAGTTGAGGACAAGGAGGAAAGTGATGATGGATACCCCCACGTCAATTCCACTCTGATGATTTTTGCTGATGTTGAGAGCAAAAGTCGACTGAAAGTCATTAACAGAGAAGTGAACATGGTTGCTCCGGCGACGCCCAGTTATTTGAAATGGTCTCAGAATGCTATCACATTCGAACAGTCTGATCACCCGACACACATAGCCACCCCTGGGAGGCAAGCTTTGGTGGTCGACCCAGTCGTCGAAGGCACTCGACTGACTAAAGTCCTGATGGATGGTGGCAGTGGCTTGAATATTCTGTATGCAGAGATGCTGAAAGGGATGGGCATTCCGATGTCCCGACTCAGTGAAAGCAATATGAGTTTCCACAGAGTCATTCTAGGCAAGAAGGATGAATCACTCACCCAGATTGCTCTTGACGTGGTTTTCGGTGATTCCAAGAATTACCGCAAAGAAAAGTTGACATTTGAAGTTGTGGACTTCCAGAGTGATTATCACGCCATTCTTGGCAGGCCAGCTTATGCACGTTTTATGGCTCGATGTCGGGGGTTGGGTGCGACATATGCCAAAGGATGGCTTATCATGGTGGGGGCGAGTAGAACGTCGCCGGTGCCTGGAAACGGGATGAGGCGTAGGCATGCACGCCGGCGAATCTTACCCAGCTTCAGGGCTCTCCGAGGAGATAACACCCCTACTGCTGCTCTGCAGGGTCTCCGCATGATCACTATGGCAAGGTGTATACAAGGTTGCTCCTTGAGCTGTTTCCTGGAGGTAGGGGAAGGCAAGGCTAGCCCTCTTCCCCCTTGTGTTCTATGGTCTAGTGCTAAAAGAATCCAACCCTTTGCATGGGTGCCCCGGGAGGTTTATATAGGCCTACCCCCCGGGGGTACAATGGTAATCCGGCTGGGCGCGGGTCCCAGCCATCTGTCTCTCAGGCCGCCGTCTTCTCCGCTGACTTCTGGGGCCCGCCGGCTGGCGGGCCCCGCCGACTGGCCGGGTACGGGGCTGACAGGCCTTGTCCTCCATGGGCGGGTCTGGCCGGCTGCGGGTTACTATAGCTGTGCTTCTAATGACGCTGGCTTGGTCATGGGGTCATGGCAACAATGCCGCCGCCTGACGGGCGATCACTGTTGCCACTCCCCATCTCGTCTGGTTAATGGCATGCGGCGCCCGTGGGAGGGGCCGGCCGACTCTTGGAGGCCGACTCCCACGGGGTCCGTCTTGGGGCGCTCTCGCCGTCTTCTGTACCCCCGCCGACAAGCGGGGCCCGCCGTCTCCGGGCCGTACAGGAAGGCCGACGTGGGAACAGGGTTCCGCCGGTGGAGCTGATGTTAGGGCTGGCATGGCAACAGTGCCGCGCCGTGACGGAGATCTCCGTTGGTACGGTACACTATGGCCATGCCTGCCCTTGGTAAGGGGCGGGCGTGGCCCATACTGAGGCCACGCCCCGTCCCGTCCCTCCTCACGAGGGCATGAGGTGGTGGAAGTCGCGTGCCTACTCCCCATAGCCGGCTTCTCTGGAAGCCGTCAGCTAGGAGTCGGCCCATCTTGCAGTCGTTCCTGGGACTCGGCCGTGAGTGGGTAGTCGGCTGCGCCGCAGCCGACTCCTAGAGGCGGCCCTCCGTCCAGAGGTTCCTGAGGGGCGAAGCCGGCCCCGATGTCTAGAAAGGTTCTGGGTCTCGGGTTAGCCTACCCGTGGCCCATTACTCCGACAGTAGTCCCCGGAGCTGGTGAGGTGCCGAGGGAGACATGTCGAGGAGCCTCAGCAGTTTCTTCCTTCCGGTGGCTGGATCTAGGCCTCGCCCGCCGTCTTCCTTCAAGCCGACTGTCGGGAGGCAATCTTGCTCAGGCTGTCTCAGCCAAGCCGACTATCCGGAGCCGGACTCGTCGAAGGCCATCTCGTTCCTTGAAAGAGTTTTGAATGTCGCGTCGGGCTTCAGATGGCGTGTCTGATAAGCTTCCTAGCAGCCGCCCGTTGCGGACTCGCCAGGCGGCGCCACGTGGCCGGGCTAGTCTGCCCGCCCACGCGCGCGACGGGACAGGCCCGCAGGCGGGGCCCGCCACTTCCGTGCCTCGGCCTTTGAACGGATCCGTTGCGGCCGTGCGAACGGTTGGGATCCCCGCGCAGTAACTGCGCGCAGTAACTGCGTGTGGTTAATCGTGGGGGTCGTGGGGGCCTGGGCGTAGTTAATCCCATGACGCCCCCTTGGCTTCTCAGCCTACGGGCCTATAAGTAGGCGGGGGGAGCGGGCTGCGAAGCACGCGCGCCCGCTCTCCCTTGCTTCTCTTTGCTTCTCTTCGCTTCTTCTTCCTCCCGCCGCTGCTGCACCGCACTGCGTCGCGCCTTCAGCGATGAGCTCTTCTTCTGCCGCCGTGCCCGCCGCCGCGCGCTCCGGCGCGTGGGACGGCTCCGATGTCGATGACGACCACATCGAGTTCCTCCACAGGACGCGCCGCCTCCCCGGCGCGCACTTAGTGCGGGCTCGCGCCCCGCCGGCGAAGGAGGTGTCGCCGGCGCCGGAGGAGGACGAGCGGGTCGTATTCTGCTCGCAATTCATGCGCGGCCTTGGGCTGCCGGCGAGCGGCTTCTTCCGCTCGTTCCTGGACTTCCACGGCCTCCAGCCGCACCACCTCACTCCGAATACGGTGGTGCTACTGGCTGCCTTCGCCACCTTGTGCGAAGGCTTCCTCGGCGTCCTCCCCACCATCAAGCTGTGGGGGGAATTCTTCCATTCCAAGCTTGGCACGCACGTCGCCGGCGTGCCGGCTCAATGCGGCGCCTACATCGCGATGCGGAGGTCGGTTGCCGACAACCCATTCCCCGCCATCTCGCTGATTAAGTCGGTGAAGATGTGGCAGCGCTCTTACTTCTACGTGAAGAACATCGCCCCGGAGGGCGACTGGGTCAACCTGCCACATTACGAAGCCGGCGCGCCAGCGGGAAGGCTCCCCAACTGGTCCCACCGGGCCAAGACGCTGACTCCGGCCGGTGCCGCCGCCGTCGCGCGACTCCGAGTGCTGACGCAGTCGGAGGGTCTGACTGGGACCGACTTGCTGGCCGCCTTCGTTGCGCGCCGAGTCCTCCCGCTCCAAGGCCGACCTCATATGATCTGTCAGATGAGCGGCCACCGGGACCCCAGCCGGATGTGCTCCAAAGACATGCCACACGCGGAGGTGGTGGACACGATGAATTTCATCGCGAACTGCGGTCTCACGGAGGATTGGCAGTTCGGCAAAGAGTCGTACTCGCGCGCCAACCCCCCGCCTGTTGTAAGTTGTCTCTCTTCTTCTATTTCCTTTTTGCAGCCGAATCCGACTCCTGATCTTTTTAGACTTTGAATCAGAATCCTCTCGTCTAGCCCTCGGCTGGCATCGTGGGGCCAGCCCGCCAGTTCGCCCCGGACCGAGCGGAGAGTGACGTTGACGACCCCGACCTGGGGGTGGCGGCGATGGAGGCCGACGCCGACGAAGGCGGCGGAGGAGAGGAAATCAGCCTCAGGCCCTCGACCAACTTTGCCGACTGGCCCGTCGATGATGATGGAGAAGTCGCCCCGCGCCACCAAGCAAGAGCCGGCCACCACGGCGCGAGCTCGTCCGTCGCCTTGGGCGGTCTAGGCGGCGCGAGGAAACGGCGGGCCGGGCCGAGCTCCACTGGAGGCCGGGAGAAGAAGTTCAAGGGGGCGGCCGCCGCGACCAAGCGGGAAGAGGCGGTTGCGAGGGCCCAACACTTCCGCAAGGAAGTGAAGAAACCGCCACTGACTTCTGCGTAAGTGCTTCCGTCTTGTTTTACTTTCTTCTGGTGGATTTTGTCCAAATCTTTTATATGTTTTCCCTGTTCCAGGGCCCCCCTCGCCCTCGGGAGGGTTACCGCCGCCTCCATCAAGGGGTCGGCAGAGTCGTCTGCCGCCACTCGGCGCATTGACCCTGCCGCCGACCTCCGGGAGGCGACGGAGTGGAACGGGCAGGAGAAGCGCGACGAGGACGAAGCCGCTCGCCGAGAGAAGGCGGAGGCCGAGAAGGCGGCCGCCTCCGCTCAGAAGAAGCTGGAGGAAGCCGAAGCCGCCGTCGCGGCAAAACAGCAGGCCGAAGAAGCTGCGCGCCGCCAGTCGGTGTTGTACGTCATCCCGCTGAACTCGGCGCGGCCGCCTCAGGATTTCACGGAGCAGATCGGGGAAGCCGGCGGTGATCATCCCATCATGGAGAAGGAAGGCGGCGAGGCCTCCGAGTCGGACAGGGTCGTGCCGCCACCGCCGTCTGGGAGCGCGTGGGGTGAACAGCTGGCGGACCTTCCGTTGCCGCCGACTAACGACGAGGTCGTGGCGCAGCTGCTCCTCCAAGTCGCCTCGCCAACGCGCCGCCATCTTGAAAAGGCAACTTCGGCGCCACGCCCCCTGGAGGCCGGCGCCGCCAGCTCGGCCATCCTAGACGTCGAGGCAACGAGCGCCTCGCCCGTCGGGTGGGTGCTAGGAGGCAGCACGGGTCCGCTGAACAAGGCGCTCCTGGACATCCAGGCGAAGCTGCGAGCTGAGGGCGACGCCATCCAGAACTGTACCAAGGCGTATCTAGCGTCGCGAGCAGCCGTCCGGGTATGTTTCTTCTGACTTTTTTTTCTTGCTCTTCTCTGTGGGGGCGCGCCAGCGCACCCACTGGGCGTAGTCCCCGAGTTCCGGGCCTGAGCAGGCGGGTCGGAACTCCACTGGCGAGTTCCAAATACTTACTCTTGTTTGAAATGTTTATCACAGGATTATCACAACCTCCGGGTCACCACCTTCAACCGTAATGTTGAAGAGTTGGGCAAGCGGACTGCTGACTTGTCGGAGAGTCGGAGTAAGTTTTCCTTCTTCTTCGCGGGGGCGCGCTGGCGCACCCGCGGGCTGTAGTCCCCGAGATTCGAGCCGACTGCTGAGCAGTCGGGCCGGATCTTCCCAGTGACCTTCTTTGTTGACGACTTGCGTCTTTTTTCTTCTTTCTTTAGAGGCGAACGCCGTTCTTCAGCAGCAGCTGGGCGAAGCCAACACCGCCTTGCGTGCCAAGGAGGCGGAGTGCAGCAAGCTCGTCGCAGAGCGCGACCTGCTTTCTACGCAGCTGGCGGAGCAGAAGGAGCTGCTCAAGAAGGCGCAGGAGGAGGCGGAGAGGAAAGAGACTGCGCTCCTGGCCGAGTTCGAGACCGAGCGCTCCTCCTGGACCGACAAGGAGGCGATGCTGACCTCCGGCTTTCATGAGATTGAGGATATCGTCGATGGTGAGTCTTCTTTACTTTCTTTCTTTGAGCCGCCGGCTGTAGATCGAGCCGACTCCGGCTTTTCTGACTTGCCTCTTTTTGTCTTGGCAGACTTCTTCCCGGGCCACACACAAGCTGCTACCCAAGCCATCGAGGCCGATCGCGAGGCGCGGAGAGCAGCTGGCGAGGAGGTTGCCGCCAATGCCCCCCGGACCCTCGATGAACAGCTTCTGAGCATCGAGGCTCGCCTGCGGCCGGCCCACCGGATGCTGCGCCGGCTTCAATGTGTCGGTGCCCAGGCGATTGCTGCGTTATGGCCAGACATGCCGGTTCTGCGCACCCCCAACCGGACTGCCGACTGGCTGGAGGTCGCAACCGGCCGTCTTGAGGCTTGGAAGGGCTCCTTGGCACAGGATGGAGCGCGCCAGGCCTTGGAGTTCATCAAGGCGTGGTATCCAGACCTGGACCTGGACCAACTAGCCACGCTCCGGGCAGAGGCCCAGCCGGAGCTGCCAGCCGTGGACGACACCCTTGTCAAGCGCGCCGCGGCGATCGCCGAGTACGCCGATACTAATGTCTTCATTCCTGAGTGTGCTGACGACGGCGAGGTGGCACCTCCGTAGTGGTTCGGGATGAACCCGGATTATGACGAGGACTCGGCGGAGGTGATCGGCTCCAGTGCCGAGGAGGGAGGCAAGGCGGAGGTCGGAAATGAGACGGAGGCGCCAGAAGACGGAGCGGGCGACCAGCCTCAGCTCAACCATGCCTCCAGCAACGAGCCGGCTGCCGCCGTAGGCGATCAAGCCGAGACTGCTCAGCCGGCCGCCCTTGCGTCTGACACCGCCATCTCCTCCGAGCCTCCAAACCCGTCTGCTGCTTCCTAGGCTGCTGCCTTGTTTTATCTTATCTGCTTTAGTAGTCTTTAAAGAACTTGTTAATTCGCACAATTCCACCCGCGGGGTGTATTTTGAACTTCCGTTCGAAGATTCGGCCAAAGGCCTATGTTATGTAAATATTTATCCGGGTTCTATCGTTTCTCGCTTATCGCTCCCTTGCCTTTTCCTTTGCCGCCTTCCCTTAGTTGCCGTCTTTGCCAGTCGGACAGCCGCTCTGCGGACTGCCGCTGTGTCAAGTGCTTGGCTACTTTGGGGAGGCAAGTACTCAGCCATTTTCGGGTCTTTTTAGCAAGTTGAATACAAGGCGGCAAGCCGACTACTCAAGAGTCGGTTTTGCGAAGAAAAACTGGAAAGTCGGCTTGAGCTATGTTTATGCTTTGAATCCTTGGCCATTTTTCATGTGGGCGCCCATTCTTCCTTAATCATGCCCACCAACAGTCGCTCTGCGAGCTGTGGCTTCTGACGGGAGACGGCTTAGGCACCACACACTACTTGTTCGACTGCAGGAAGCATTTCATAGCGCAAGGCGGCGAGTCCCCGGGCCGACTAGTCGAGCCCGGTGCCAAGCGGCATAACAAAGAGTAACATACTCGAAGGCATAATTCTTATCATAAAGATAACAAAAAGGGCAGTCCCCGAGCTTGTCTCGGGGGGCCCGAAGTCTTGGTACTTTTAATACAAAAGGGGAGCGTGGTACGTACTGCATTAACTGTAAAATCTTCGGAGAAGATTTGCATTCCATGGTCGTTCTGTCTCCTTGCCGGAGTCGTCCCTCTTACGTGCTCGGGGCTTCTGAGTGTTGATCAAATAGTAGGAGTCGTTGTCCAGCACTTTGCTAATGATGAAGGGGCCTTCCCAGGGTGCCGACAACTTGTGCTGGCCGGCTGTCCGCTGGATCAGTCGGAGCACAAGGTCGCCCTCCTGGAAAGATCTCGGCCTGACCTTCCTGTTGTAGTAGCGACGTAGGCTCTGCTGGTAGATGCTGGACCGGCTGAGTGCCAACAGCCGGCCCTCTTCCAGCAGATCGACGCCATCTTGCCGTGCTTCTTCTGCTTCCTCCTCGGTGTACATCATGACTCGCGGGGAGTCGAACTCTATATCCGTTGGGATGACGGCTTCAGCACCATAGACGAGGAAGAAGGGCGTGAAGCCGGTCGACTTGTTCGGAGTCGTGCGCAGACTCCAGAGGACGACTGGCAACTCGTCAAGCCAACAGCCGGCCGAACCTCCAGCGGTTCGACCAGCCGAGGCTTGATGCCAGACAGGATGAGGCCATTCGCCCGCTCCACCTGGCCGTTTGACTGCGGATGGGCAACGGACGCTAAGTCCAGTCGGATGCCCTGCGTCGCGCAGAAACGGGCCAGGGCGCCTTTGGCAAAGTTGGTGCCGTTGTCGGTGATGATGCTGTGCGGTATGCCGTACCGAATTGTGATGTCGGAGATAAAGGTCACGGCAGTCGGACCATTCAACTTCTTGATGGGCTTTACTTCTATCTACTTGGTGAACTTGTCCACCGCGACAAGTAGGTGAGTTAGGCCGCCTCGCGCCGTTTTGAATGGTCCCACCATGTCCAGGCCCCAAACTGCGAAGGGCCAGGCGATTGGGATAGTCTTGAGCGCTGAAGCCAGCTGATGCGGCTTGGAACGGAATTTCTGGCACCCCTTGCATTTCTGGACCAAATCCTTGGCCTCTTCGGTCTGGTCGCCGCAGTCCCCGGGCCGGCTTTGACTGCGGCGTTCTTGGAGTCGTCTGCAAGGATTTTTGTGCCGTCTGCTGGGGCTCTTGAGTCGGATCCGACTTCTTCAGGGGGAGCCGGCACAAAAATGGAGTCTGACTCTGGTGAAGGCTTGATAGCCGGCTTGAGGAGGCGCTGAAGAGCGATGCCGGATGGTATTGCTTGGCGGGTGGATCCGATTCGTGCCAAAGTATCTGCTTGGTCGTTGTCGTTTCTTGGCACGTGGAGGAACTCACACCCCTCGAAATATCCGCTGAGTTGCTGCACGAGGAAGCGGTAGCTTGCCATGTTTGTGTCCTTGGCGTCCCAGACGCCGGATGACTGCTGGACCACCAAGTCGGAGTCGCCATAGCACAGGATCCGGCGAATGCCAAGTTCTTTGGCAAGCCGGAGCCCGTGAATGAGCGCCTCGTATTCAGCAACGTTGTTGGACGCGGCGAAATGGATCTGCAGCGCATACTTGAGCTTGTCGCCTTTAGGAGAAGTGAGGACAACGTCGGCTCCCAAACCAGTGCGCATCTTGGAGCCAGCAAAATGCATCTGCCAATGGGTGGAGTCAGGTGCTGGCGGTAGGTACTGGGTCTCGGCCCAGTCGACGAGGAAGTCGGCCAGTGCTTGCGACTTGATGACGGTGCGGGGTTGATAGTAGATCGTGTAGGGGGCCAACTCTATGGCCCATTTGGCCACTCGGCCAGACGCATCTCGGCTTCCGATGATCTCGGCTAATGGGGCTGTGTAGACCACAGTGATTGGATGCTCTTGAAAGTAAGGCTTCAGCTTCTTAGCGGCGAAGTGCACGCCGTAGCACATCTTTTGGTAGTGGGGATGGTTCTGCTTGGAAGTCGACAGTACTTCGCTTAGGTAATATACCGGTCTCTGGACAGGTAGTGCCTTGCCTTCCTCCTTGCGCTCAACTACGATGACTGTGCTGACTACCCGGCTGGTGGCCGCGATGTACAAGAGCATGGGCTCTTTGGGAGTCGGAGCCGCCAACACAGGGGGAGTAACCAACATATTCTTTAGCTGGAGAAAAGCCTTGTCCGCCTTGTGGTTCCACTCGAAAAAATTGGTCTTCTTCATGAGCTGGTACAAAGGGAGAGCTTTCTCGCCCAGCCGACTGATGAACCAGCTGATGGATGCCAGGCAGCCAGTGAACTTTTGCACATCCAATAGTCGGCTGGGTACCTCCATCCTCTCGATGGCCTTGATCTTCACAGGGTTGCACTCTATGCCGTGTTCGGAGACCAGGAAGCCAAGGAGCTGGCCGCCTGGTACTCCGAAGACGCACTTTTCAGGGTTGAGCTTGATCTGGAAGCGCAGGTTCTCAAAGGTCTCCTTGAGGTCTTCCAACAGAGTCCCGCGCTTTTCCGTCTTCACCACCACATCATCCACGTAGACGCGGGCATTTCTGCCGAGTTGCTTGAGGAGGCACTTCTGCATGCAACACTGAAAGGTGGCGCCGGCATTCCTCAAGCCGAACGTCATGGTCAGGTAGCAGAAGGCTCCAAACGGCGTGATGAAGGCGGTTTTTAGTCTGTCCGCCGGGTTCAGCTTGATCTGGTGATATCCTGAATAGGCATCTAAGAAACTCAACAGCTCGCATCCGGCTGTGGAGTCTATCACCTGATCGATTCTCGGCAAAGCAAACAGGTCCTTGGGGCAAGCTTTGTTGAGGCTTGTGTAGTCAATACACATCCGCCACTGCTTGTTCTTCTTGAGGACCAAGACTGGGTTTGCTAGCCATTCTAGAAAAAACACCTCCATGATAAAGCCGGCTGCAAGGAGCCGGGCTATCTCTTCTCCAACAACTCTTCTTTTCTCTTCTGACAGGCGGCGCAAGGGCTGCCTGACGGGCTTCACATCAGATTGGACATGTAGCTTGTGCTCGGCGAATTCCGTCGGTACACCTGGCATGTCCTTGGGGGACCATGCGAAGATGTCCCGATTCTCACGGAGGAAATCGACGAGCTCGCCTTCCTATTTGCTGTCAAGGTTTGCACCTATGACAACGTACCTCTCCGGGTGCTCTGGGTCCAAGGGTATCTTCTTTGTCTCTTTGGCTAGCTTGAACGAGCCCTCAGCTTCCGATTCCTTGGGGTTGGGCGACATCTTTGGCTGCTTGCCGACCATCGCCACAACCCGATCAAGAAGCCGCTTCTCTGCTGCAATCACCAAGGACTCGGCCAGCCGGCTGCTCTCAGCTGCGCAAGTGGACGACTTTCTGTAGTCGCCTGCTATGGTCAGAATTCCCTTGGAACTCGGCATCTTCATCTTGAGGTAGGCGTAGTGGGGGATGGCCATGAACTTGGCGAAAGCGGGTCTGCCAAGCAGCGCATGGTATGGGCTCTCAAGATCCACCACTTCAAACCAGACTGGCTCTCGGCAGAAATGATCCTTGTCTCCAAAGAGGACATCTATCAAAATCTTGCCGATTGGTGAGCAGGAAAGGCCGGGCACGATGCCGTGGAACACAGTCCGGCTGTTTTGAAGCTGTCTCTGCTTGATCCCTAACTTCTCCATGGTATCCTTGTACAGGATGTTGATGCTACTTCCTCCGTCTATCAGCACTCGCGAGAAGCGAGCGGCCCGCCTATCAGTGGCAAAGGTGGCCTCCAAGACCAAGGCGTAGGAGCCTGGGCTCGGCATCACCTCTGGGTGATCAACTTTGCTCCAGCTGATAGGCCTCTCGGACCAATGCATGAACTCTGGAGTATCTGACGCCACTGCGTTCACCTCTCGCCGCTGTAGCCGCTTGCTGCGTTTATCATCTGCCACACTGGTGAAAACCACATAGGCCCCATGCTCTTCTGGGTACTCGTCTTGTACTGTGCCGACTGGCCTGACAGCCGGCTGCTGGGGTGGAGGCGGAGGCGGCTGCACAGCAAGTGGAGGAGGCATCAGGCTGTCTCCCTTGGCAATCCTGGTGAGCCAGTGGCACTTCCGGGTGGTGTGGTTTGACGGCTTCGCGCCGCTGTGGAACTTGCAGGGACCATCTAGAGTCTGCTCGTAAGAAAAGGCCGGCAACCAGTTTGACTTGCCGCCTTTCTGTCGCTTGGGCGGAGGTTGCCCTCCGGCTGCTGGTCTTCGACCATTGCCACTTGCCGGCTACTGGAAGCCGGCTGCGGGGCCTTGCGCTTGTGGTCGTTCTGCGGTTATCGCCGACTGGCATCTCCAGCCGGGGTTCTGGGAGCCCGAGGGGCTACTTTCCCAGCCATGCTAACTTGGATCTCTGTCTTCATGGAAGAGTCGGCTGTGGCGTACTTGTCTGCTATGATCAGCAGCTCATCCACGGTCTTTGGCTCATCGCAGAGGAGCTTGTGCTTGAGGAGGGTGCCTTCTCTGCACACGGCGGTGAAGTACTCGATGTCCTACACCTCGTGCACGCCCTCGCAGGAGTTTCGGAGCTCGGCCCAACGCGTGAGGTAGTCGCGAGTCGACTCATTGGGACCCTGCATGCACAAGGAAAGCTGGCGAGGCTTGGGAGGTCGCTTGTACGTGCTTGTGAAGTTGTGAACGAAAGCTTCGGTGAAGTCGACCCAGCTGTTGATGCTGCGGGGCTTCAGGTTGTTCAACCATGTCCGAGCCGTGCCCTGGAGCATGAGTGGAACGTACTTTACGACAACGCGCTTGTTGCCGCTTGCTATGTCGACGGCCGTGGCATAGTCAACCAGCCAATCTTCCGGCTTCACGGAGCCGGTGTACTTGGGAGTATCTCTGGGGAGAGTGAACCCTTTGGGAAAGGGCTCATCTTGAATGCGGGGGCCGAAACACGGTGGACCCAACTCGTCTTCCTCTTCCAGCGCTAGGGATCGGTGGAGCCGATCTATCCGGTGACGCGCGTCATTTTCTCCGACTCCCTCTCAGCGACCAAGGCGGTCACCGAGAGTCGGATGCTCAACGGGTGGCGGGGAGACTCGCCTTTCTGTGTGAGGTGGAGGAGGCAGATAGTCGTCCCGCCGCTCCACTGCCCTTGGGCGGCCATCTTGGTCGCGCTCGACGGTGATGTGAGTCCGACTGCGACTAGCAGCCGGATCCTTGTCTTTCCTTCCGCGGACACCGCCGGTCTGCGTCCGAGACGTCGCGCCTTGATCTCGGCGGGGCGGTAGGTCGTCGTTCTGTCGCTGCAGCGCCTTGGTGCGGCAGCCGGCGGCGTTCTGCGCGGGAGCCGCGTCGAGGAGTCGCTTGACTCACTCCGTCATCAGTCGGCGCTCTTCACCTTCGAGGTTGTCCAACTCGTCTGCCACCGCCTGGGCGGCTTGGATGTTCTCTGCAGGTGTGGCGTATACGGGGCGATTGGCCCCGAACATGTTGGCGATGTCCGCGCCGCGCTGCCGGATCGCGCCTAGGCGGCTAGGCCCCGCTGGGGCTGGCGAGCCGCCCACAGCGCGATCCATCTCACGCTTGTAGGCCTCTGACAAGCGTCTCATGCTTGCCAACTTCTTCGCGCCTTCGATGAGCTGGAGGCGGCATGCCTCTAGCGTCTCGGCGTCAACGTCTTCTAGGATGGGCGCATCCAGGTCTTGCAGCGCCGCATCGAGCGGGTCATGAGCCTCGTCGCCGGAGTGCTCGCCATGGCCGATGACGAGCACTTCTCTGACGGTGCTTCCGCCGCTCTCCGCGTGAGGGAGCGGCTCGTCGTTAGACTACCACGTTGGTAGGGAACGCGTCGAGTGACGCGGTGTCGGAATCGACCAGCATCGGGTCGAAGGAGCCTAAGGACTCCAGGTCAGCGGCAGGCTCGCCGGCAACGTGGAGTCCGTCAAGGAGACCTGCGAGAAGGCTCTCGGGGCCGCCGGTGCCTGCGTCGGATGCAGGCTCGTCGGAGAGGTGAACCTCGCCGACAAGTTCGGCGAGGCAGCTGGCTGCGCAGGCGATCTCGGCGCCCTTCAGCGCATCGGCGCAAACTCCCTCTGGCGTGCCGGGCTGGGTGTGCTCGCCAGGGAGGAAAAGGGTTCCCGTCCAGAGCAGGTCTTCGGACGACGGTGCACCTCGCCCCACGGTGGGCGCCAAATGTTGGGGGTTGGGTGCGACATATGCCAAAGGATGGCTTATCATGGTGGGGGCGAGTAGAACGTCGCCGGTGCCTGGAAACGGGATGAGGCGTAGGCATGCACGCCGGCGAATCTTACCCAGCTTCAGGGCTCTCTGAGGAGATAACACCCCTACTGCTGCTCTGCGGGGTCTCCGCATGATCACTATGGCAAGGTGTATACAAGGTTGTTCCTTGAGCTGTTTCCTGGAGGTAGGGGAAGGCAAGGCTAGCCCTCTTCCCCCTTGTGTTCTCTGGTCTAGTGCTAAAAGAATCCAACCCTTTGCATGCGTGCCCCAGGAGGTTTATATAGGCCTACCCCCCGGGGGTACAATGGTAATCCGGCTGGGCGCGGGTCCCAGCCGTTTGTCTCTCAGGCCGCCGTCTTCTCCGCCGACTTCTGGGGCCCACCGGCTGGCGGGCCCCCCCGACTGGCCGGGTACGGGGCCGACAGGCCTTGTCCGCCGCGGGCGGGTCTGGCCGGCTGCGGGTTACTATAGTCGTGCTTCTAATGACGCTGGCTTGGTCATGGGGTCATGGCAACAGTGCCGCCGCCTGACGGGCGATCACTGTTGCCACTCCCTGTCTCGTCTGGTTAATGGCATGCGGGGCCCGTGGGAGGGGCCGGCCGACTCTTGGAGGCCGACTCCCACGGGGTCCGCCTTGGGGCGCTCTCGCCGTCTTCTGTACCCCCGCCGACAAGCGGGGCCCGCCATCTCCGGGCCGTACAGGCAGGCCGACGTGGGAACAGGGTTCCGCCGGTGGAGCTGATGTCAGGGTTGGCATGTCAACAGTGTCGCGCCGTGACGGAGATCTCCGTTGGTACGGTACACTGTGGCCATGCCTGCCCTTGGTAAGGGGCGGGTGTGGCCCGTATTGAGGCCACGCCCCGTCCCGTCCCTCCTCAAGAAGGCATGAGGTGGTGGATGTCGCGGGCCGACTCCCCATAGCTGGCTTCTCTGGAAGCCGTCAGCTAGGAGTCGGCCCATCTTGCAGTCGTTCCTGGGATCGGCCGTGAGTGGGTAGTCGGTTGCGCCGCAGCCGACTCCCAGAGGCGGCCCTCCGTCCAGAGGTTCCTGAGGGGCGAAGCCGGCCCAATATCTTGAAAGGTTCTGGGTCTCGGGTTAGCCTACCCGTGGCCCATTACTCCGACACTCGACCATGCTATGTGTACCTCAAACTGAAGACGCCCGGTCCTAAGGGTGTGATCACTATCACTGGCAATAGAAAGAAGGCAGAAGAGTGCTTCCAGAAGGGCTCGAAGATCGCCGATGCGCCGATGGCAGTAGTGGAACTGCAGGAGTATCAGAAAAACGCAGATCTGAGTGATTTGCTGCGAGCTAAGAAGCCTGCAATGGATTCAACATTTGAGTCGTCCGGTGAAATGAAACCGATTCATATTCACCCGACTGATCCCAATGCTGCTCCGACCCACATTTCAAAAACACTCGACTCCAAATAGGAAAAAGCGCTCACCCAGTTCCTCCGTGAGAACTGGGACATCTTCGCATGGAAACCCTCTGACATGCCAGGTGTTCCCAGGGGACTGGCTGAGCATCAATTGCGAGTCGACCCAAAAGTGAAACCGGTCAAAGAATATCTTCGACGGTCCGCCGTACAGAAGAGAAAGGCAATCGGTGAAGAAGTGGCTCGGCTCCTGGCAGCTGAGTTTATTCGAGAGATTTACCACTCCGAGTGGTTAGGTAATGTTGTCATGGTCCCTAAAAAGGACAAGTCACTTCACATGTGCATTGACTTCAAGCATATCAATTGGGCCTGCCCGAAGGATCACTTCCCTCTCCCTCGCATCGATCAAATAGTCGACTCGACTGCGGGGTGCGAGCGTTTGTACTTTTTGGACGCTTATTCCGGGTATCATCAGATCCGTCTGTATGGACCCGATGAGATTAAAACAGCTTTCATCACTCCATTCGGGTGCTTCTGTTATGTCACAATGCCATTCGGCCTGAAGAATGTTGGAGCCACATTCATGCGGATGATTCAGAAGTGTTTACTCACTCAAATCAGTCGGAATGTAGAAGCGTACAACCTTGCTAAAACTTTTGCCAACCTTAGAAGGTATGATATCAAGCTTAATCCATCAAAGTGCACATTCGGAGTTCTAGGAGGAAAATTACTCGGTTTTATTGTTTCCGAACGAGGGATCGACGCTAACCCTGAGAAAGTGGGTGCCATACTCCAGATGAAACGCCCCGTGCGTGTGCTTGATGTCTAGAAGCTTACTGGTTGCTTGGCCGCCTTAAGTCGATTCATTTCTCGACTCGGTGAGAAGGCACTGCCTCTCTACCGACTAATGAAGAAGTCAGATAAGTTCGAGTGGACTCCTGAAGCTGATGCAGCGTTTGCAGAGCTAAAAGCTCTACTTTCCACCCAGCCGTTGCTTGCTGCTCTAGTCAGCAAAGAGCCGTTACTGCTTTATATTGCAGCCACTGGACAGTTCGTCAGTACAGTACTTACGGTCGAGCGAGAAGAAGAAGGAAAAGCCTATAAAGTTCAGCGCCCAGTGTATTATGTTTCTGAAGTTTTGACTCCATCAAAGCAAATATATCCTCATTATCAGAAGCTTGTTTATGGGATTTATATGACCACGAAGAAGGTTTCACATTACTTCTCTGATCACTCAATTACAGTCGTTAGCGAGGCTCCATTGTCAAAGATTCTGCACAACAGAGATGCAACCGCTCGAGTGGCAAAGTGGGCGATTGAACTCCTTCCCTTAGATATCAAGTTTGAGGCAAAGAAAGCTATCAAGTCCCAAGCAATAGCAGACTTCCTCGCCGAGTGGATTGAACAGCAAGTGCCGAATCAAATTCACTCGGAGCACTAGACCATGTTCTTCGATGGTTCCAAGATGCTGAATGGTTCTGGTGCCGGGGTGGTAATGGTATCCCCTCGAGGAGACAAGCTCAGATATGTACTCCAGATTCACTTTGAATCCTCCAATAACGAAGCAGAATATGAAGCACTCTTATATGGGTTGCGCATGGCCATTTCACTCGGCGTCCGTCGCCTCATGGTTTATGGCGACTCAGATTTGGTGGTCAATCAAGTGATGAAAGAGTGGGACGTCAGAAGCCCAGCCATGGCTGGCTACTGCAATGCGGTGAGAAAGTTGGAGAAGAGGTTTGAGGGGTTGGAGCTCCATCATATACCTCGACTGAAAAATCAAGAAGCCGATGATTTGGCAAAGATAGGTTCCAAGAGAGAAGCCATTCCCAGCAATGTATTTTTGGAACACATTCACACACCATCAGTTCAAGAAGATCCTTTTACAGAAGAGCCCCCGCAGTCTAAGAGCGCCACAGATCCGACTGAAGTCGAGATCCCAGCAGTGGTCGACCTAATCATGGAGGTTCTGGTCATCACTCCCGACTGGACAGTACCTTACATCGCGTACATCCTTAGGAAAGAACTCGCAGAGGATGAAGAAGAGGCTCGACAGATCGTTCATCGATCCAAAGCCTTTACTGTGATAAGGGGACAATTGTTCAGGGAAAGTGTGACTCGGGTCAGTCAAAAATGCATAACGCCAGAAGAAGGTCGAATGATCCTCAACGACATCCACTCGGGGACCTGTGGTCACCATGCGTCCTCTCGGGCCATTGTGGCTAAAGCATACCGAGTCGGGTTTTATTGGCCACGAGCAAATGAGATGGCGAAAGATATAGTCGACAAATGCGAAGGCTGCCAGTTTTACTCTGATATGTCTCACAAGCCAGCGTCAGCCCTGAAGACCATTCCCCTCGTCTGGCCCTTTGCTGTTTGGGGATTAGACATGGTTGGACCATTGAGAACTGGTAGAAGCGGCTTCACTCATGTGCTGGTAGTAGTCGACAAGTTTACCAAATGGATTGAAGCTAAACCTATCAAGAATCTTGAAGCCAGCACCGTTGTCAGTTTCATCAGAGAATTGACATTTAGATATGGAGTTCCACACAGCATCATCACTAACAACGGGTCGAACTTCAATTCTGAGGAGTTTAGAGCTTTCTGCGCTTCTCAAGGCACACGAGTCGACTATGCTTCAGTCGCTCACCCGCTGTCGAATGGACAAGCAGAAAGAGCAAATGGACTAATTCTCAAGGGACTGAAACCCCGACTGATGCGTGATCTCAAACACGCAGCAGGCGCCTGGGTCGATGAACTTCCATCAGTACTTTGGGGTTTGAGGACAACTCCCAATCGGTCGACTGGGCGAACTCCTTTCTTTTTGGTCTATGGAGCCGGAGCTGTTCTGCCAAGTGACCTGCTCCACAACACACCCCGAGTTGAGCTCTTCTTTGAAGAGGAAGAAGAACAAGCCCGGCAGGATTCAGTCGATCTCTTAGAGGAGGAAAGAGAGATGGCCTTGATTTGGTCGACCATTTATCAGCAAGACTTGCGTCGATTCCACATCAGAAACGTGAGGGGACGAGCCTTTCAAGAGGGAGACTTGGTTCTTTGAGTGGATCAACAGAAGCCACACAAGCTCGCCCCTGCTTGGGAAGGCCCCTCATCACCAGAGTTCTCCACAATGGAGCATACCACCTCTATAATGTCGAGCATCAGAAAGACGAGCCACGAACTTGGAATGTGGATCTGCTCCGCCCCTTTTATACTTAAGTACTCACTCAAATGACATGTAATAAGAAATACCTCTGTAGTGTATTTATCAAAAACAAGAGCTTTATATCTTCCTAAACGATTGTTGTCGCTTTTATTTTAGTCTGAAATCCCCCAATGGGTGACTTAGCTGCGAATCCGTTTCACCTAAGTTCGAAAAATCCTACCGAATGGTGAGCAAGCCTCTCACTCGGGAGCTTAGCTGCGAATCCGTTTCGCCTAAGTTTAAAAATCCTACTGAGTGGAGAGCAACCCTCTCACTCGGGAGCTTAGCTGCGAATCCGTGTCGCCTAAGTTTGAAAAATCCTACCGAGTGGTGAGCAAGCCTCTCACTCGGGGGCTTAGCTGCAGTCCAAGTACTCGCCTAAGTTCAAAAAATCCTACCGAGTGGAGAGCAACCCTCCCACTCGGGGGCTTAGCTGCAGTCCAGTACTTGCCTAAGTTTGAAAAATCCTACCGAGTGGAGAGCAACCCTCTCACTCGAGGGGCTTAGCTGCAGTCCAAGTACTCGCCTAAATTTAAAAAATCCTACCGAGTGGAGAGCAACACTCCCACTCAGGGGCTTAGCTGCAGTCCAAGTACTCGCCTAAGTTTAAAAAATCCTACCGAGTGGAGAGCAACCCTCTCACTCGGGGGCTTAGCTGCAGTCCAAGTACTCGCCTAAGTTTAAAAAATCCTACCGAGTGGAGAGCAACCCTCTCACTCGGGGGCTTAGCTGCAGTCCAAGTACTCGCCTAAGTTTGAAAAATCCTACCGAGTGGAGAGCAACCCTCTCACTCGGGGGCTTAGCTGCAGTCCAAGTACTCGCCTAAGTTTGAAAAATCCTACCGAGTGGAGAGCAACCCTCCCACTCGGGTGCTTAGCTGCAGTCCAGTACTCGCCTAAGTTTAAAAATCCTACCGAGTGGAGAGCAACCCTCTCACTCGGGGGCTTAGCTGCAGTCCAAGTACTCGCCTAAGTTTAAAAAATCCTACCGAGTGGAGAGCAACCCTCTCACTCGGGGGCTTAGCTGTAGTCCAAGTACTCGCCTAAGTTTAAAAAATCCTACCGAGTGGACAGCAACCCTCTCACTCGGGGGTTTAGCAGCAGTCCAAGTACTCGCCTAAGTTTGAAAAATCCTACCGAGTGGAGAGCAACCCTCTCACTCGGGGGCTTACTTGCAGTCCAAGTACTCGCCTAAGTTTCAAAAATCCTACCGAGTGGAGAGCAACCCTACCACTCGGGGGCTTAGCTGCAGCCCAAGTACTCGCCTAAGTTTAAAAAATCCTATCGAGTGGAGAGCAACCCTCCCACTCGGGGGCTTAGCTGCAGTCCAGTACTCGCCTAAGTTTGAAAAATCCTACCGAGTGGAGAGCAACCCTCCCACTCGGAGGCTTAGCTGCAGTCCAGTACTCGCCTATGTTTAAAAAATCCTACCGAGTGGAGAGCAACCCTCCCACTCGGGGGCTTAGCTGCAGTCCAGTACTCGCCTAAGTTTGAAAAATCCTACCGAGTGGAGAGCAACCCTCCCACTCGGGGGCTTAGCTGCAGTCTAGTACTCGCCTAAGTTTGAAAAATCCTACCGAGTGGAGAGCAACCCTCCCACTCGGGAGCTTAGCTGCAAGGACGACGAGGTGCAGGCCGACTGCAACCTTCTCCTTCGGAGCTGCGCCACAAGTAAAACGTGCGCTCCATCCCTATCCGCAAGGACGACGAGGTGCAGGTCGACTGCAACCTTCTCCTTCGGAGCTGCGCCACAAGTACAACGTGCGCTCCATCCCTATCCACAAGGATGACGAGGTGTAGGTTGACTACAACCTTCTCCTTCGGAGCTACGCCATAGGTACAACATGCGTGTTCCGTCCCTATCCGCAAGAACGATGAAGTGCAGGTCAACTGGAATCACCACCTCAGAGCTGCATCTCAAGCACAAAGATTATTCCGAGTGAAGAACAAAGTCCACTCGAAGGCAAACACAAGCATATTTGAAAATAAACCAAGTTCAGATAAATCCTAAAATTCCAGACGGCAGATCAAAGTCCTCGGAGCCTCGGACATTCAGCCCAAAAGAGTTTAACGGTTACAAAAACCACTCGGCATCCCGAGGCAAATTTAAGGTGGGGCATAAAAGTTTTGTTCACTCCGCAGGAGGAGGGCTGGCAGGCTCGACGAACTCGTCCAGGTCAACGCCATCGGCAATCCGAGTGGCGGCGGCAATGAAAGTCTCCATAAAAGATCGGAAATCATGCTTCTTGGTGTTGGCAACCTTGATCGCTGCCAGCTTATCTTCTCGCGCTTCTTTGCAATGGACACGAACCAGAGACAGAGCCACATCAGCACCACAACGGGCAGAAGACTTCTTCCATTCCTGTGCTCGACCGGGAATCTCGTTAAGTCGAGTCATCAGAGACTCGAGATCATTCTGGAGCGTTGCCCTTGGCCAGTGTGCTGTGTTGTTCCGTGACGTGGCAACCTTCAGTCGAGCCAAGTAGTCAACAATGTCGTCGATGCGGGATTCCAGTCGTAGCAGGTTCATAGCAGCTTCATCTTTCATGGGAGAGTTGATGGGGTCCAAGTTTAGTTCAATTTGCCCGGTCTCCTCCTCGAAGTCTCGGCAAAACTCTGCATACACAATCCGAGGAGAAGTCAATATTCATATGCCGAATCGACGAAGATAAACCAGTCGGAACACAGTATATACCTTCAAGCTTGTTGAACAACTTCTTGGCAAGGCTCCTCGGTTAACTTTCAAGATCATCCCTCCTGCGAGCAATGCTCTCCATCTTCTCATTCAGGTTGAACTTGTCCTTCTTCAAGCGGGTTACTTCCTTGTTGGCTTCATCCAGGGCAGATTTCATCTTGGAATTCTCTTCCTCTAATTTGTCAACTGAAGCCAACTTCTGTTCAGCCAGAGTAGTTTTGTCATCAGCCTTCTTCTGTGCAGCAGCCAGATCTTGATCCTTCTTTGCCAGAGCCCGGTTCAGTTTTTCTGAAAAGAAATGATGCTTGGTTCAGAAAGAGCAGAATGAAATCCAGGTCTAAGACAAACCAATCGACAAAGCTGCCTTACCATTGGCGTCATCCTTGGCTTTCTGCAGTTCTGACTTGGCCAACTCCAGGTCAAGGTTGAGTTGAATTTGCTGCTTCTCCAAGTCGGCAAAGCGAGCTCCAAGATCACAAGATTTCTACAATCAAGGAACGGGCCAGTCGGTTGGACAAAGGATGGGTTATTTCATCGAGGTAAAAGTACAAAGACAATAAATACTAAGACTACTGTCGAATCAAACATCCAATAATAGTCTCGGGACTACACCCAGTGGGTGCACTTAGCGTGCCCCCACTGGTTCAGTTTACACTCGACAAGACCTGTCCAGTGCGAGTGCAAAAAAAAGAGAAAGAGATAGCAACAAACCAGCTCCGCATACCATAGTCGACTGCCAGCAGTCAACCACGGTCTCGGGGACTACACCCAGTGGGTGCACTTAGTGCGCCCCCACTGGTTCAATTTACACTTGACATGGCAGTCCAGACCGAGTGAAAGAATTCAAAATTCAAGACTACAGTCGACTGCCCGTAGTCCACCATAGTCTCAGGGACTACACCCAGTGGGTGCACTCAGCGTGCCCCCACTAATCCAAAAATTCACTAACAAAATGTTCAGCTCAAAGTATGGAGTTGTTCAGTGACAAATCGAAACACCCAGTGGGTGTACAGATGCAAAGATCCTTGGAAAGAGAATTTCCAGGTACCATATCCTAACAAAACAAGCCAAGAGAGTCAGTCGACGTGCTGCTAACCTAAACATTGCTTTGGAGAGCCGAGCTGGCATCATAAGCGGCCTGACTGGCATCCTGCACCATCTTTATCTTCTCCATCATAATACCTGCTTGGCGTATAGCTTCTTTGGCAGCATTCACTTCGTCCTCTGGGATGTGATGGGTGGCAAAAACTGAAGGTGGGTCAGCAGGATCTTGGGCAGTCGAGGCAAAAAGTAGAGCACTCGACAACGGTATGGCGAAGGAAACAGAAGTCCGATTGGCGTCACCAGCGTCCTGAACGACTGGTTCCGCCATCGGTGTTGACTGTGGCGTCTTGCCAGCAGACGTTTTCCTATTCCTCCTCGTAAAGGCCTCTCTGGCTCGTCGTCATCATCGTCGGGGAGGTCAATGATGTTGGGAGCTATTCAAAGATCAGTCGCCAAATTTACATCACCCGATTGTATATATTACAGTTCAATCGACCGAATGAAGACAGAATGACGAAGATCGTACCTAGACTGGAGGTGACCGCATCTTCCATTGCCTCGTGTTCATCCTTGTAAGCTGAAGTCCCAGAGGTAGCAACACTCCCAGTTTTGAGATTCATCTGGTCAGATCAAAGGAAAAACAAACAGCACAGAGCGTCGAGTGATTATGAATGAAAAATACTCACGCAGAAGCGACGGGGATGTCAATCTTAATCTTCGGCAACGCCTTCCGAGGCTTCTGCACTGCAACCTTGGGCTGCTTTGAGGCTTTCTCAGTTAGTGCCGGAGAATATGCCCGAGGACGCTTTGAAGATTGGCCCGTTTGAGCAATCACCTTCTCGCGGGCGCTCTCCCGGTCTTGGTCGAGCTTGGATCGCCTCTCCCTGGGAGGAGGAGAGTCGACTTCTTCTTCGTCTCTTGAGTCGTCGCTCTCCTCATTCCCACCTCCGCCAGAATGCCACTCACCACTTTCGCCTCCGCTTGCCTCCCCCTCCGGATCTTGCTCCTCTCTCCGTTGGGCATTGAGTACATTTTGAGAAGGGCCTTGAAGAAAATAGACAGAACAAAGTCAGTCGACAAAACATAAATAGCTGCACGATTGAATTTAAATTACAGTCGGAAATTGAGAATTGAACCTTGTCTGGTTCGTAGGACTGGTCGAGTGGAGGAATTCTCCTGGCTCCCCTGGGGTTATCTTTGTTTCCAGTGATGCTCATCAGTCACCCCTCCAACGTAGCATCCTCGACCTCCTCCGGGTGGATCCGAGTGGTGTCCTCAGTACCTGAATACATCCACATCGGATGGTTTCGAGCTTGAAGTGGTTGGATGCGTCGCCGGAGGAAGACCTCCAACAAATCCATACCAGTCACCCCGTCGCGGATAAGCTGAACTACCCGTTCGACCAACACCTTAACATGTGCCTTCTCCTCCGGGATCACCTTCAAAGAGGAAGGCTTCCTCACTCGGTCCATGGAAAAAGGAGGAAGTCCAGTCGACTCCCCTGGAGTCGGCTGGTCTCTGCAGTAGAACCAAGTCGACTGCCATCCACGGACCGAGTCGGGAAGGACCATGGCTGGAAAGGAACTTTTACCTCTCATCTGAATCCCAAGACACCCGCACATCTGGATCACTTGTGTCCTCTCGTCACTCGGATTGGCCTTTTTTACCATCTGGGAGCGACAGGTGAAAATGTGCTTGAAAAGACCCCAATGAGGTCGACAACCCAAGAAATTCTCGCACAAAGACACGAAGGCAGCAAGATACATGATTGTGTTCGGAGTGAAGTGGTGGAGTTGCACCCCAAGGAAATTCAAGAATCCCCGAAAGAAAGGGTGGGGAGGCAAGGAAAACCCATGGTCGACGTCGGTGGCGAGGAGAACGCGCTCACCCTCCCGAGGTTGCGGCCCAGTCTCCTTCCCCGAAAGCCGCGCCGATCCGTGGGGGATCAGTCCTCCATCGGCCAAGTCGTTGATGTCTTCCTGACGAATCGCCGAGCGGATCAAGTCGCCCTAGATCCAACCCTGCGGCAGGCCGACCCTCGAGGAAGACCCGCCCCGGCTGGACTTCTTCCCCTTCGCCTTCGCCGTCGCCTTCTTCGCCCGCTCTAGAGCCATCGTCTTCTCTTTCCCCATCGTCGCAAGTGAGACGCGAACGAAGCAGTGGCACTGGGGCAAGAGCGGGCGCGACGGAGAAGTCTAAGGAGGAGGGGAGAAAAATGAAAACGCACTGTTCAAAAACCCCGGCCCAACGCCTTATATGAGGTTACTTCCGAGTGACTGACTTGTAGGCCCGGGCGATCCTACCAAATCCCGCAACAGTCGCGCGCGTGATGCGTGGCGAAAAAGGTGGCGCAGAAATCGAGGCGGCCCTGCCTTATCCCATCCGATTACTGCGGCCTCCTCCGCCCCGCGCGCTTCCCGAAATTCGAATCCCGCAAAATCCACAGACAGCAGAACAACTTGTCAGATGGAAGATCTCCACATCGTCACTCGGAGCTCTTCCAATAAAGAAACTCACTCGACAAAAACTAAGAATGGATCAAGGCGACTGAAAAAGAAGTTGGTGTCGTCACCTCGGTTCGTCGATCCAGAACAAAGCATACTCATAGCACGAAAATGGGTCGGAAGTGTTCTCGACTCCTTCCCCACTCAAACCCTGATCCATTCGGGGGCTAATGATGAAGCTATGTACCTAGGGTAGGGTCATGGACCTGTCCAAGATACCCTCCCCAAGGACGTCTCTAAAAGAACCAGAAACATTTGAAGAAGAATCATCATCCACTCGACCATGAAGCAACATTCCACTCGACAGTCTTGAACACACTCGACCGCGTAGACAATCACTCGACTACCATGAGGTCTAAAGCCACTCTGCTCTGTAACGGTCGAGAATTAAGTCATAGCGTTAATGGTCATTATGTATCTTTATTACTGGCGTTACCAGTAACGTCCCTCTCTTAATGTACATTGAACCCTGTGTAACAAAGGGGAGCTGGGGTCCTGGCGCACTCTATATAAGCCACCCCCTCCTCTGGGAAAAGGGTTCGCACCCCCTGTAACTCACACGCTCATAATCAAATCGACCGCCTCTGGGCTCCGAGATGTAGGGCTATTACTTCCTCTGAGAAGGGCCTGAACTCGTAAAACTTGTGTGTACAACTCCTCCATACCTAGGATCTTGCCTCTACATCACCTACCCCCTATTCTACTGTCAGACTTAGAACCACGACACGTACCTCATTTTGTACGTGGTTTGTACAATTGCGCTGACATCCCTCTCTCTCTCTCTCTCTCTCTCTCTCTCTCTCTCTCTCTCTCTCTCTCTCTCTCTCTCTCCCTCGTTCTTCTCCAGCTTTCTAAGAAGCCGATGGACAGGGAAGAGTCTTATCCATGTAGATGGCTAAGCTATAGAGCAGGCACCAAGTGTTCTCGCTTGAAAGGTGATCTTTTTTTCGAAAAAGGGCGTTTTATTATTTAAAAGGTTTAAGTATTACACTCATATCTGCATAACTAAGATGCACACAACTAATAAAGTCTCCATCACAGGTCAAAATAAAAGAATAAGATGAAATACAGAGAAAGTTGTATATATGTATAACGCCTAAACCGTCAGTGGCACAATCCTAAGTTCATGCTGCCACCCATGTTGGGTAAAAGTATCCCTCGCCGTAGACTCCAATCGTGTACACACCTCCGTAAATAGGTCTCGATTCTCCACTCGTTGTAGAGAGGATTATAAACAAAGCGTCCCGGTACATCTGTACATAACCTGCATAAGAGAAATACTTTTATCATTGAAAACTTTATCATTTCTACATAGTCAAAGCGACCAATTCATGGCAAGCGCTCCCACCCTAAGAAGAATTCTAAACCTATGATCAATTTCATGTAACCAGTTGCCAAATATATTGACAACACTACAAAGAGAATACAAGTCTGAAGCTATTTGAATGACTGACCATAAGAACAAGTCAATTTTTTTTCGAAAAGGGGCGCTTTATTACTTAAAAGACTTTAAGCATTACACCCGGCCTCTGCATAACTAAGATGCAGACAGCCAAATAAGATCCTCTCACGCAAAATAAAAATAAAATGGCGAATTACAACGAAACATGTAGAGTCCGTATAACGCCTAATATGGAGGGGGGCCAATCCTTAGATCATGCTGCCACCCATGTTGGGTAAAAGTATCCCTCGCCGTAGCCTCCAATCGTGTACACACCTCCGTAAACAAGCCTCGATTCTTCAAGCGTTGTAGAGAGGACAATAAACGAAGAGTCCCGGTACATCTGTAGATAACCTGCAATAGAGAAGTACTTTTATCGTTAAAAACCTTATCATTTCTACATAGCCAAAGCGACCAAATAACGGCAAGCGCTCCCACCCTGATAAGAGTTCTAAACCTGTGATCAATCCCATGTAACCAGTTGTCAAATACATTAGCAACACTACAGGGAGGATACAAGCCAGAAGCTATTTGGATGAATGACCATATAGAACGAACCAATTTGCATTGGAAGAATAAATGTTTTATTGTCTCCTCATGGTGACAAAATCCACATTGCGGGCTTCCATGCCAATTCCTCTTAATAAGGTTATCTTTAGTAAGAATGACTCCGCGACGAAGATATGCAAAGATTTTATTCTTCAGAGGTATCTTCATCTTCCAGATCTTCTTGTTATTAACAACTGGCACATCGGACTGGATTAACGCTCTATACATATAATCCACTGAGAATTGTCCATTTCCATGGAGGTTCCATCGGAATACATCAGACCCATGTGACAATTGCACCGTGGACAACCGTTGGAGCAGGATATTCCATGATTGGAGTCTGGGTCCAATTAAGTCTCTTCTGAACTTCACATTTGGCGGAAATGATTCCATTACTATGGCGATAGTATCACCTTTGTGGCGCACAATGTTGTATAGATCCGGATATTGTTCCCGGAGTGTGGCATTTCCTAGCCATTTGTCCTCCCAGAATAATCGAGAAGGATCCATAGCAGAAGAAATATTTCTTCGTAGCCATTAGACCTGCCCAAAAGTGGGAATCCCCAGGCTTCCAATATACTTGGGATACCGCCTTGGAACCCACATATTTCCTCCTTAGGAGGGTTTGCCATACACCATCTTATGTTAGTAATTTAAACAACCATTTGCCGAGGAGGGCCCTATTCTTAACCTCAAGGTCATGAATGCCCAACCCGCCTTGGTCTTTGGGACGGCAAACCACACTCCATTTAACCAGTCGATATTTCTTTCTCTCGCTATCTCCTTGCAAAAAGAATCTTGATCGGAAGTAATCCAATCTATGTAAAACTCCTTTCGGTAACTGGAAGAAGGAAATCATATATAGTACCATATTACTAAGTACTGAATTTATGAGGACCAATCTTCCACCCAGAGACAGCAGTTTACCTTTCCAACTGCTAAGTCTTTTTTGCAGTCTCTCCTCGACGTGTTTCCATTCAGCATTTGCGAGTCTCCGATAATGTATCGGTATCCCCAAATATGTGATCGGAAACTGACCCAACCCGCATCCGAACAGTTCAGCGTACAGGTGGGCCTCGTCTTGAGCCTCGCCAAAGCAAAACAATTCACTTTTATGAAAATTGATCTTTAGACCCCGAGAGTTGCTCGAATGCTGATAAAATTAGTTTCAGATTTCTTGCTTTCTCGAGGTCATGACCCATGAAGAGAATCGTATCATCAGCATATTGAAGTATAGAGAGACCACCATCAACTAGATGATTTACTACCCCATAAATTTGGCCATCAACCTTGGCCCGCTCAATCATGACCACTAGCATATCCGCCACTATATTGAATAGCATGGGCGATACCGAGTCACCCTGTCGCAATCCCTTCTTCGTTTGGAAATAGTGTCAAACGTCATCATTGATCTTAATGGCAACACTACCTCCAGGAACAAAGCTATGGATCATAGCGCGCCACTCTGCAGAAAATCCTTTCATTTTGAGAGTCTGTTGAAGAAAAGGCCACTTGACTTTGTCATAAGCCTTTTCAAAGTCTATTTTGAGTACCACCCCATTTAACTTTTTCCGGATTAATTCATGGACTGTTTCATGAAGGATAACGACTCCATCTAGGATGTGTCTGCCTTGCATAAAAGCTGTCTGTGAAGGCCGAACCACATGTTCAGCAACCGAATTTAGCCTAATAGTAGCAACCTTCGTGAATATTTTAAAACTAACATTAAGGAGGAAAATAGGTCTATATTGTTGTATCCGTTCAGCCTCATTAACCTTAGGTAATAAAATAATCTCACCGAAGTTTAAGCGAAACAATTCTAGTTGGCCAACATGTAGGTCAGTAAACAAAAGTAGGAGATCCGGTTTGATGACTTCCTAGAATTTCTGATAGAACTCAGCGGGAAAACCATCTGGACCCGGGGCTTTGTTATGCTCCATTAGGAAAACCGCATTTCTAACTTCCTCCTCGGAGTATGGGGCTGTTAGAAGGTTGTTTTCCTCATCAGAGACCTGAGGGATGTCATCTGTTCGGGTCTCATCCATCGAGAAGTTTCGTTCCTCTGGGGCTCCAAACAGATTTTTATAATAATTAGTGATATAAGATTTAAGTTGCTCATGCCCCCCAATCACTCCCTCATCCTGTTGTAGGGAATGAATAATTTTATTCCGATGTCTGCCATTGGCGACTCCATGGAAATATCTAGTATTCGAATCACCTTTCAGGATAAATTGAGAGTTAGAATGTTAGTACCATTTGAGTTCCTCTTCACGCAGCATGTTAGCTATCTGTGCATTCGAATGATTCTTGATCTCGATTTCATGCTCAGATAGAGGTCTAACCTTTGCTAAAGCTTCTAATTCATCAATGATAGATGAAAGACGAAGCTTCTCCTTTTTGAGGATACCCACCATATGCCTGGCCCAACCACCAAGAAATTTACGTAATGCACGCATTTTGTTATTCCATCTGTGTATTGGGGTAGGCCCGGTGACCGGTTTCTCCCACACCTCCTTGACCATGTCATGGAAGCCATCCCGAAGCAACCACCCAAGTTCGAACTTGAACTTGCGTCTATGTTGTGGTCGTGGCAACCCAGTAGTTAGAAGAATGGGTGCGTGGTCTGATATAGCCTCGATACGAGGTAGAGCATGAACAGAAACCATAGGAAATTTTGATTCCCAGTCGGTATCCATTAAAACGCGATCTAGTTTCTCATATGTCGGTTCCGGAAGACTGTTCGCCCATGTGAATTGTCTTCCAATCATATAAAGCTCTCGCAAATCTAGACTGTCGATGACAGCATTGAAAAGGAAAGGCCAATGATTATCGAACCTACCGCGGCTTTTCTCATTTGGAAATCGAAGAAAGTTGAAATCCCCACCTATAAGAATGGGATAGGGATTATCTTTCGCCAGATTAACCAATTCACCAAGAAAATCGGCCTTGAACTCATCCTGGGCTGCCCCATACGCGGTGACAAGGGTCCATGTGAAGTTGTCGGCCTTGTTGCGAATATGGAGTTTAACGTGAAACTCACCATTCGGACTAGCCAAAACATCCATAGTTCCTGTATTTACGCCAAGTAAAATGCCCCCATAACAACCTCTAGGCGGTCGCGAAACCCAAGTAAAGTCTATCCCGCCAGAAAGATGGTTAAACAGACTTACTGAGAAATCACGTCTCCCCGTTTCAGAGATAGCCAAAAAATCTAAATTGTATTCCCTATTACATTCTGCAATGAATAAATGTTTAGCCAAGTCACGAAGACCTCTGCTATTAAAAAACATTCTATTCATGAGAAAACAATAGGAGATTTAGAACACTTTGCCCTCTTATGGGACTTACTATCTTTTTTCGAACGTGCGGTCTTTGATTTACGTCCGGATGTTGTAAGCTCAATCAATGAACTAAGTCCGGGTCCATCTAGACCCACGTCCGAAACCGCCCCTACTAAATGAGAGAGTAGCTGACCATCTGATGTGGCATGCAGCTCCTCCTCATCAGTACGGGAGACATAAGACTTGCTAGAAACACGAGGAGTAACTTTTAATCGGTCATATTCCAAATGTTTCAAAGCATTAGTTGAAATAGAAATCTCCTTCTGATTCTTTCCAATACTAACCCCCACATTATTCAACTTAGAAATGATGGTGGTATTGGAAAAGGCTAAAAAGGATTTGGATGACGACATAATACCTCAATTGTCGAGGTTGTGTGCTGCTTTACGCCGCATAGCCTTGGCTAAGGGGTCCTCATCTGTGTCCATAGAACCATCTTCGGCAACCGTATGCCGACAACTTCGGCGTGTAGGAGTCAACCCCAATTGTGGTCGTGGCGCCGACTCTACTGCCGAAGGAGGGGATGATGGTGAAGTAGTAACCCCCTCCCCGAGAGTCTCAACCGCTGGCTCTAGCGACGAGGTCGCCGTTAGAAGCGTGTTAGGGACCGGCGTTACCTCGAACGATGGTTGTTGCGAGTGCGTGGCTGCCGACGGAGGGGATGATGGTGGTGTAGAAATCCCCTCTCCAACAGCAACTGTCAAAGACGTGAATGTTAGTGTCGTAGCGGTCGTGTAGAAGAGGTCGTCGTCGTCGACGATGAAGCGGCTCTGCACGGCTCCACCAGCTCCTGAACGGGGACGGTCGGGTCGGGGACGCAGCCTCCCAGGACCGGACCTTCCAAACCAACTGTCGTGCCCGCCACCTGGGCGTTTGTCGGCTGGGCGGGTGCAACCTGCGTGCTGCCCAAGTGCTCGGTTGGCTGGAGTGGCATCAGCCCGAGCGCATGCATGTGGGACGGTTGGGTGTTGCCCAGCTGCTCGGTCGACTGGAATGGCACCGGACGTAGCGCGTGCATATGAGATGGCTGGACATGCACGTCCTTTGTATTACCCATCAGCTCATACTGCATGGTTGGCATCCATCCAGTTGCATGTATGTGTGTCCGATCCTTCGTGTCCTCTCACGGCCGAGACGCCATTGGGTAGCCCGACCACAAGGCCTTCATACGCCGACGTAGATAGGCCCATGTAAAATCATGCAACATGGTCCCACCCCTTGACTCAACAGGATTTTGAATCAGCGCCGATCGCGTCTCCGTTAATCCCGCTGATCTGGGCAGGGTCGCCACTGGGCGTGGCGGAGACGCCACAACAGCCACGAAGGAACGGACTACGCCGGCAGCAGGAGTTGAAGACGTCGTTGGCAGGGGGACGTTGACGATGAGGTCGCTGTCGAGTTGGACGAAACTGGCGGCTCACAAGGAGATGACGAACGCGTAGTTGATGCAGATGAATCAGGATAGCCTGACCAAAAGGCCTTCATACGCCGACGTAGATAGGCCCATGTAAAATCATGCAATATGGGCACACCCATTGACTTAGCAACATTTTGAATAGGCGTTGATCGTGTCTCCGTCAATCCCGCCGATCTGGGCGACAGAGCCGGCGCTAGAGAGCCACCGCGAACCACTGCGGGCACGTGCTTGGCCGCAGCCAAGAACTGGCCCAACACGGGCGGCGGCGTGATCCACTGGAACCCCCTGGCTTGGAGGACGACGCTGGTGAGGGCACTGTAAGAACGAGTCAATTTACATTGAAAGAATAAATGTTTTATTGTCTCATCATGCGGACAAAATACATTGCATACTTCCATGCCAATTCCTCTTAAAAATGTTGTCTTTAGTAAGAATGACTCCGCGACGAAGATACCATACAAAGATTTTATTCTTAATAGATATCTTCATCTATCAGATCTTATTATTATCAACTGTCACGTCAGACTAGACCAAAGCTCTATACATAAGATGATCTAGCTTCTAGGCCTTGGAGTACGTGGTGGCGTCATGCTTCGGTAACATTCTGTACAAAAAGAAAAGGTGAGCTTCACCCGAGAAAATTATCTTAGCCGTTGAACTGAAGCTAACGAGAAATAATCCTGTGCCCATCAAGCTGTTTAGGCAACTCGAATCTTTCTCTCTCTTTTTCATTCAAGGTTGCTTGATTATGTGGGAGACCTTTGGATATTTGGTCCTCGTTGATGTCTGAAAAAGGTAATCTTCTGCGTATGATTGTGAAGTCTATCGCTTGACCAAGTTTGGCAACCCTCACCATGCTATGCGTGCCTCCTATGCTCTCTGCCGACAGAGCAGGTCCCTTCCAGTTCCATCCATGACGACGATCCAAGCCGTTGCACTTGCATCGTACGGCGCCAAGGGGCCGGCGCGTTGCTGTTGCTCCTCCGCACAGTGTCCCCCCTCTCGTCTATCCATAGTAGATAGATAGATAGGCAGATAGATGCAATGGAGCTGTCTTTTCTCCCATTTTTCTTGCGCCAGGTGGACCTGTGGCAATGCGATTTTGGTCTTCTCGTTGAAAAGTAGTAACAAGCAAGTTGATGATTCCTATCAAAATCTAAGAGAAGCGCTGAAAAAGGCGAGAAGGCATACATCGCCGCGGTTCTCCGCATGGGACAGAAGAGGTCAATTTCTTTCGTATATCGTGTCTGCCGTTGATTGCCAACAACGATGATGCACACCAGGCCAAGATATTACTCCCTCCGTCCTATAATATAAGAACGTTTTTTATACTAGTGTAGTATAAAAAACGTTTTTATATTTTGTAACATAGGGAGTACTAGTTGAGCTTCATGTCGTGTGCGAGAATTTGCAGGTGACCAGACGAGGCTCGTAGCGTATCAAGCAGTCTACTCGGAGTTTCGGACCTTTTCTCCATAGGACCCGCGGGTTGGGGGGTTGGTTGGTAGCCGGCTGACGGCACGCGAAATTCTCCCTCGGCCATTCATTCATAGTAGCTAGGTGCACCAAGGAATTATCTTCTCATAATCTCCTAATGTCTAGTCATGCATAAACGGCCGGATCAACAAAAACTCCCATCTTTAGGCGCGTCATTTTGGCACAGGTCGACTTCCCATGGGCGACGCCAGCCATGCCAACTTGCCAAAACCTATTGGAAAAGAGTTAAATACACCACAGGTGCCCTAACTTATCCGGTGCGGTCAGCTTGATGCCTAAACTTGAAAAATACAAAAAAATGGTGTCATAACTTATCTGGCCGTTCAAATACGATACCTCTGGACGTATGCCGCCGTATTGAGTGCCCGCGTGGCATGCCAGCATGTCGTTGGGTCACATGTCAGTGGTTGCACGCGCTGGACGCGCGCTGTGAGCTACGCGTGTTTTTTTACAGAAATGCTCCTGAATTTTTATCAATTCTCGCAAAAATCCCCCTTGATTTTAAGTAATGCTCGCAAAAAATACCAGGAAGCGAGCGTGCAGGGAATTCGAACATGTGACATCCTCATCACCTGACAATCGAGCGGACCAGGTGGCCACAGTCTGGTTTGCGCTTAATTATCAGCAAGTTATATAGATGATTACATGTATCGCTCTGCATATGCTTTTGCTGGAGTAATTTTATTTATATTTATTTCCAAGTTACTATCTTGTTTTTCTTCGAGTGAAGTTTCTGTTTAGTTTTCATGATACATAATTTTTTCCGTGTGAAAAAATAAAATAATTATCAATATGAAATTTTGTCTATTTCCGTTATGTTTACTTTGAAGAGATAAACATGAACTTTTTTCTAAAATTGACGTGGAATTAAAAAGTTGAACGTATATTGAAAACAAAGTGAGCAGTTTTTGAAATACACGTTCACGTTCATGTTCATTTTTTCATATTATTTTAGAAAATGGTCACCATGTTTTTTGATAATGTTGAATGCCTATTAAAATAATATTGTGTAATATTATTCTTAAATTTCTGCAAACACGCTTAACATGTTAGTACATTTCTAGAATTTATTATTGTCACACAATAATATTTAATACATGTTGAACAGTTTCTAAAATACAATATTTTCAATTTTAAATAATTGTGCATTTAAAAAATAGAATGAAGATACACAATAATTGTTCGTGCTTATGGTGCTCAATGAGGATACATAAATTTACAGAATAATTTTTAATATACGTTCAACTTTTTGTGTCCACATAAATTTTAGAGAAAATTCATGTTTATCTCTTCAAGGTACATAATAATGAAAATAAAATAAAGATATAAAATCAACAATAATTGCATATTGATAATTATTTAATTTTTCATATGGGAAAATTTATGTATCATCAAAATTAGACAGGAACTTCACTCGGAAAAAAAGCGAAGCAGTACTTCAAAAAAGCTGTAGAAAACATGTGCAAAGCGATACATGGAATCGTGCATATAAGTTGCTAGCTAGCAGTTAAATGTAAACCAAAGTGTTGCCTCTTGGTCCGCTTGTTTGTTAGGCAACCCGCACCTTCATTCCAACTTGTATTTATATTTTTGTGAGAATTAATTAAAATACAGGCACGTTCCCTAAAAAAAACAGTGTGCATGCAGCGCCCGTAATGATTTTTTGCAAGAATTAACTAAAGTCTAGGGGCATTCTAAAGAAAACTACACGCACAACTCACAACGCGCCCGCGGCCACTGACATGTGGCCCAGCGACACGCTGGCATGCCTTATCGGCAGTTGATACGGCGGCATAGTTTAGAGGCACCATATTTGAACGTTTAGACAAATTACGACACTACTTTTGCGTATTTTTCAAGTTTAGGCATTAAACTGATTTTGCCGGACAAGTTAGGGCATCTGTAGTGTATTTAACTCATTGGAAAATTGCTGATTGAGCCCTTGAGCAGAGACCGAGCAACTCCATTATTGCCCAGTAAAGAAGTACTATCCTCATGGTAACTCGACGGTAACATGACAACGACGCGAAGATATTACTCCCTAGTTGGCAAAAAGTGTTAGCGCTTCTGACGCGGCACGGGTCAAGTGTTTATCATGTTCCTTCTTTAATTCTTCTGGATTCAACGGACGTACACTTGCGGGTGAAATGTGACCCTTGGTGCGGCTGAATCCGCAAGCTACAAGTAGGAAACCTTGATGTACATAAAAAACTTATGTTTCTCAATCTTATGACGTGCTTCCCTTAGTAAGTATGTTACTTTTTTTTGGCGTACAAAAGAGCTTTATTTATGTTTGTATAAGTATGTTATATAGTTGACCGCTTGTTCTGCTTAATCAATGACATTATTGCTAGTCTTCCAGCCAATACCCTTTTATTTTATGTGTTGACTCGCAGAAGCTCTTCTCCACACAAAATAAAAGGACTAGTACAAGCTCCTCTCTTCTTTTTCCCAAACGGAGATTTCCTCAAATTTGCTAAATCTTTCTGCATATCCTATATACTTAAGGTAATCATACTAACATTTACTATCTCTTAACATACAAACATGCCACGTTAGCATGTTTTTATTATTGAGAGCATACAAGAGATCTGCGTGTCTATATATTAAGATAAAAAAACAATATTGATTTTTGATGTGGTTTGTCTGAAAGCACCTCATACACACCAGCCCAAACGTTCTACAACAATTGTTGAGTATATTATGTGCGTGTATATTGTGTATTAGGCCCACCTCTTGTTTTCTCTGTATAGTCGAGGTTGTGGCCCCCCTCTGTACTCATTTATACGTGTCTCGTGCACCGGTCAATGCATTGTGATTGCACAGCCTACACTTCTCGTTCTACATGGTATCTATCGCAACACGGTCTTAAAACCCTAGCCGCCGCCGCCGTTTCTCCCCACCGCCGCCGACGCCGTTTCTGCCCACCGCCGCCACTAGCCGCCGCCGCTGTCGTCGCTTGTCGCTGCCACCTCCCACCACCGCGCCTTCCGCCGCAGCCGCGGCCTCTCCAAGCCGCCGTAGCCACCGATCGCCGCCTCGCTTCCACTTCCTTCCTCCACCCGCGCCGCAACCACCTCCAACCCGCGCCGCTCCCGCGCCGCAACCATCTGCACCTCCACCCCGCGCCTCACCACGCGTCGCAAACCCTAACCCTAGCCATGAGTTCCTCCTCCTCCACCGTCTCCAACCCGTTAGTCGGTCACAATGTCACTCTCGTCCGCGACCTCAACATCCACGAGCGCGTCCCGGTGAAGCTTTATCGATCCACCGCCTCCTACACTGCTTGGAAGCGGTATTTTTTGCTGGTGTTCTGCGAGTACCTCCTTCATGGCCACGTCGACGACACCATGGACTCCGCCCTCATGATCCACGACGAGGAGTGGATGATCCTCGACGCTACCATCATCCGTTGGCTCTACCTCACCATCTCCAACTACCTCTTCCACACTGTGGTGGATGACGACGACGAAGCCTACGCTGTCTGGACCAAGCTCAACGACCTCTTCACCGACAACAAGCTGCAGCGCAAGGTCCTTCTCCACGGCGAGTTTTACGGGTGCCGGCAGCTTGACTCATCCATCGACGATTTTTGCATGTGCCTGAAAAGCTTGTCAATGAGCTCCGCGATCTTGGGGAGACGGTTGGCGACGAACTCCTCATCAGCACCCTCACCGCCGATCTCAACAAGGATTTAGGGAACGCTGCCTCCAACCTCACCCTTATCCCGGAGCCTACTTTCGCTAAGGTGGTGGCGTACCTCAAGCTGGAGGAGCGCCGAATGAAGATGGCACGGACTCGGGCGACCCACACCGCCCTCGTCGCCGGCACCCACGGGCCCCAGGCCCCGCCACCTTTGCGCCCGATGCCGGCCCAGCCGCCGGCGCCCACTTTCCTGCCTGGCTTTTCGCCCGCCCCCTTCCCGCCGCCCCAGTCAGCGGCCAACGGGGGGGTCATCGCGGTGGCCATCGCGGCGGCCGCAAGCAGCAGGGGGTGTGGGCACTCAGGGAGGAGCACCCTGCCCGCCGCCGGAGGCCTACCAGTTGGCCCCGTGGTACGCCGGCCAGAACGCATGGACCGCCGTTGTGCACGCCTACTCCATGCCGGTTCCCCATGCCCCGGCCCCAGGTATTCTCGGCGCACGGCCACCGTCGCACCAGGCGTTCTACGTCGCGCCGCAGCCGTATGCGGCGCCCTATGGGCCTCTCTCCTATGGCCAGCAGCCACAGCCAGGCAGGCTGCCGCTGCTGCCCCTGACGGCCCCGCCGCGGCCGCATGTTCTCCTGCCGGCGCCGTGGGACCCGACTCTTCTGGCGGCTCTTCACACCGCCCCCTCACCATCCAGCTAGACCAGCGACGGCGACTGGTATATGGACACTGGATCTACCGCACATATGGTTGCTTATCCCGGTAACCTCCACACCTCCTATCCCGTCCACACTTCCGCTCGCATCACCGTCGGTGACGGCTCCTCCCTTCCTATTACTCACATAGGTCATGCATATATTCTGTCTAATTCCACTCCAATATCCATGTCTAACGTCTTAGTTTGTCCTGAGCTTATTAAAAATCTTGTTTCCGTTCGTTCTCTTACACGTGAAAATCCTGTTACCGTGGAGTTTGACGAATGTGGTTTTTCTGTTAAGGACGCTCGCACCCGGATGGTACTCCACCGATGTGACAACCCCGACAAGCTCTACCAGGTTCACTCCGCCACCTCCGCCGCCCCTGTCCCTCTCGCCACCGGAGTGGATCTTTGGCATGCTCGCTTGGGTCATCCCAATCCCGCCACCCTTCGTCATATACTTCAGAGTTTTTTTTTCATGTGTAATAAGAACGAGGATCACTCGTGTCATGCATGTCACCTCGGCAAACATGCTCGTCTCCCGTTTAGGGCATCTTCTCATGTTGCATCATACCCGTTTGAGTTAATTCATAGTGATGTTTGGACCTCTCCTGTTGCAAGTAATAGGGGCTATCTTTATTATCTTTTCATACTTGATGATTTTTCGCATTATGTGTGCACCTTTCCGTTGCGTCGCAAGTCGGATGTTATATCAACTCTCGCCGCCTTCTAATCCTATGTTCTCACGCAGTTTGGTCATCCCATTCTTGCGTTCCAGACAGATAACGGGAAGGAGTTCGACAACCTAGCTGTTTGTAATCTTCTCACCACACATGGCATGACTTTTCGTCTCACCTGCCCGCACACTTCGCAGCAGAACGGTCGCGCTGAGCTTGTCCTTCGCACTCTTAACGACTGTGTTCGGACTCTCCTCTTTCACGCCAATGTGCCTCCGCGCTTTTGGCCTGACGCTCTTGCCACCGCATCACCTCTCATTAACATATGTCCATGTCGCACTCGCAGGAACTTTGCACCTCATCACCTTCTCTTCGGTGCACCACCTTCTTATGATGAGCTTCGCATCTTCGGTTGTCTCTGCTACCCTAGCATCTTCGCCACTGCGCCTCATAAGCTTGCACCTCGCTCTGTCGCTTGCATCTTTCTCGGCTACCCACCTAACACTAAGGGCTACCGCTGCTGCGATCCCGTCTCCCATTGTGTTTTCACCTCCCGACACGTTTACTTTGATGAGAAGGTGTTTTCATTTCAGCTGCAGGTACCCCTCATCGCCCCATCGCCTCCGGCCACCGGCGGCCCTTCTGTGACTCCGTCAGGTGGACGGCCCCGCTCGGCTCTCGGACCGCCTCCGGGCTTTGGCGGTCCTCGCGCCGTGGGACGAGTTGCGCCTCACGCCCTCACGTCGACGCCCGCCTCCTCGGGCTCCTCGACCGACCCCGCCGCCTCGGCCGCCACCCCTTCACCCGCCGCCCCCTCCTCGGGCGCCAAAGGCTCAGCCGCCGCCTCCCCGGCCGTCTCACCGGAGGTCTCACCGGCCGTCACGCCGGCCCCGTCACCGGCCGCCTCACCGGCTGCCTCGCCGGCTGTCATGCCGGCCCCGTCGTCGGCCATCTCGCCGGCTATCACACTGGCTGCTTCGCCGGCCGTCTCGTCGCCCGCCTCGCTGGACATTCCGGCGTTGCCGCTCGCCCCGTCACACGGGCTCGAGCTAGTGTTCACCATCCGAGTTTGCGGTACTCGAGCGACGAGTACCTCCTCGTCGCCTCCACCGCGGAGCCGTCCCCTCTTCCTGTGTCCGCTCACGCAACCCTTCGTGATCCGAATACAACGCTCTCCAGCGGAACTGCACCTGGACACTAGTTCCCTGGCCTCCTCGCACCAATGACATCACCAGCAAGTGGGTCTTTCGCTACAAGACCCACTCGGATCGTACACTTGAGCACTACAAGGCTTGCTGGGTGGTTCATGGTTTTCGACAGCACGCTGGAGTTGACTTCACTGAGACGTTTGCCCCGGTTGTTAAACCGGGCATGATCTGCACCGTCCTCCATCTTGTGGTGTCCCGAGGCTGGCCAGTTCATCAGATGGATGTCTTCAACGCCTTCCTCCATGACCATCTTGAGGACCAGGTTTATTGTGAGCAGCCCACCGGTTTCGTCGACGCATCTCTTCTTGGCCATGTGTGTTTGCTGTCCCGATCTCTCTACGGGCTCAAGCAAGCACCCCACGCCTGGTACCAGCGGATTGCCGGGTTTCTTCAGACATTGGGCTTCTGCATCACTGGCTCGGATGCCTCACTGTTTGTCTATCACCATGGTGACACGACCGCATATTTGCTCCTCTACATCGACGACATTATCTTGACGGCCTCCTCCGCAACCCTTCTTCAACAGATTACTCTCCGGTTGTGTGACGAGTTTGCCATCAAGGACTTGGGTGCTCTACATTATTTCCTTGGCATTGAGGTTGTTCGGCGACCGGATTGCTTCTTCCTTCATCAGCAGAAGTATGCGCACGAGCTCCTTGAGCGTGCTGGCATGCTCAACTGTCATCCCATTGCTACTCCTGTTGACACGAAGGCCATGGTTTCTGCTCATGAGGGCTCTCTAGCGTCGGATGCTCCCTTCTACCGGTCTATTGTTGGTGCTCTTCAGTATCTACTCTCACCCGACCGGATCTACAGTATGCTGTTCAACAGGTGTGTCTCCACATGCATGCCTCTCGTGACTCCCGTTGGACTCTCGTGAAGCGAATCCTCCGGTACATCTGTGGCACGATGACTCTTGGGCTCACCCACACGTCGTCTCCCTCTCTGGAGATGGTGGCCTACTCCAACGCGGACTGGGCTGGCTGCCCCGACACCCGTCGGTCCACCTCTAACTACTGCGTTTACCTCGGTCCTTCACTCGTCTCGTGGTCGTCCAAGCGACAACCCACGATTTCGTGCTCCAGCACGGAGGCAGAGTACTGAGCTATGGCTAACGCTGTTGCTGAGTGCACCTGGCTACGACAGTTACTTCAAGAGCTGCATCATGATGTCTCCCGGGCTACGGTTGTCTACTGTGACAACGTCTCTGCGGTGTACCTCTTCGCCAACCCCGTTCATCATCGCCGGACGAAGCACATTGAGCTGGACATTCACTTTGTACGCGAGCGGGTGGCCCCTGGACGTATTCGGGTTCTCCATGTTCCGACTGCACAACAGTTCGTCGATGTGATGACGAAGGGACTGCCGACTTCCACCTTCAAGGAGTTTCGTTCCAGTCTCTGTGTCACTGGTGCCGCTTCAACTGCGGGGTGGGGGGGGGTGTTGAGTATATTGTGTACCTGTATATTGTGTATTGGGCCCATCTCTTGTTTCCTCTGTATAGTCGAGGTTGTGGCCCCCCTCTGTACTCATATATACGTGCCTGGTGCACCGATCAGTGCATTGCAATTGCACAACCTACACTTCTCGTTCTACACCAATATACCTTCAGAGCATCTTCAACAGTTTCCGTATCAGAAAAAATCTCTGGTTTAGGGGAAGTTGGACAAAAAAACTGTTCCAATTGATTCTGTATACATGATTTTTTCCGAGGGTCTCATATAATCTGTACAACTTCTTGTATATCTAAGGGAAGATGACCCTTCTTGTAAACCTTTTCATAATAGTGACACGTTGGCGCGTCGCCGACAGTACCATTGTGCAGCCGCCGCCGTTGCCTCCCACCTACCCGCCGCCTTGCCTCGGTCAAAAACCACTTTTAGAGGAAGTTTTTATGGGATCTGCTAAAGCACCTCACCTATGAACCTTCCCTAAATTATATGGACATTACGTGAAACCACTTTTACAGGGAGTTTTTATGGGGACTATGGAGACGCTCTAACATCCATTCATGCATAAAAAATGTCATCTCAACATGACTTGCATGGGAAAGGTCAACATCAAAACGCAATCATGCACATTCTATTATACTACTTATATTCAATAAATATTTTTACCATCATAATACAATAATCAAATATAGATCATAAGTATTTCCATTTTAAATTATAAAGTTATAATACAAATATTCATTTTATAGAACCAAATCTTACTGTGGTGCAACAAATTCCTGCAACAACGCGCAGTGTATCATCTATAAAATGAATATTTGTTGCAGGAATTTGTGGATTTTCCACACCGGGTTGCCTTGAAAGGAACATGCTCTTAAGGAAACACGCTGGATTTTGTTGCCTAATTCCCCTAAATAAGAGATTTTTTTTTCAGATCTCCGATTACCGTATATTTTAGTTGACGAATTTTGTTTTGATCTCACTTTCAAAGGAAACACGCTGGAATTATACAATTTGCTTGGACCTTTTTTCGAATTTGTACATATGAAGTATGAGACCCGAGGGAAGATGATTTGGAGCACTCGGCTGCTCCAACCCCTATATGAGTATAAAATTCCAAAAAAAACCCAGAAAAATTCAAAAAAATCTGGAATTTTGGGATGTCAAACCTGGGTGCACAATCTACCCCCGTGTGATGTTTGGTGAAACAATACCAGGAAACGTATTCTCAGTAAAAAAGACAAAAAGTTATATCTATAGAGAAAATATGTTTGGATGGATCATAGGTCGGATTTTATTTTCTTCCGCACGGATATATTTCCTGGTATTTTTTCATGAAACTTCACACTAGAGTAGATTGGGAACCCAAGTTTCATATTCTAAGATTCATTTTTTAGTTTTCCAAGTATTTTTAAATTTTAGTTTTCATATAGTGGGGGGGGGGGGAGGGGGTGGAGCATCCAGGTGTTCCTGTGTATTTCCTGAGACCTGAGTCTCTTTTGTGGCATAATATCATCCTAATTATATAATTTTCATGTGTTTTGACATGATTTGGCAGTGTTTAAAAGATTGTTATGTTATCCCTACTCCTGTTAACCAAGCATGCAAGTTTACAGAATTCCTATTCTTTTGAATCTTTCGTCTTATACCCGCATTCACGCTTTCAAAATCATCCGACCCGAATAGCTAATGGCGAAAAACTTATGTTGGGCGATGGAGACAAGGCTATTCATATCCAACACTTCTTATTCACACTTCAAGTGTCCATGAAGGAACCATTTCGATAGTTGTATTGCATACAATGAATTTTTAAATTATCATCCCTGCTGTACAATGAATACTTAAGAGCAATTATGGCACACAGGTGTGGGGGCAGCAACCCAAATCTCCTTCTGGATTTTGATTTTGAATCTTTTATATCTTTTGAACCAAAATTTCGTATTAATTTTTGTTTTCATATTCGCACCCCTTATGACAAGGGATTTTAAACAAGATCACTTTTGAATAACTTTGACAAGTTTTTGAAACTTCACCAAGTTTCATTTACTGGAACTTGATATGAACAAACGGCAAAATCCTTATTAAAAAACTAAACCTTAAAACATGATGCGCCATCGTGCAGAATCCAATTACTTTATGGATCGCGAAGCCATCATGCGGCCGGGTAGGTGTGTGCTCCTACTAATTTCCATGGTAAACCCATGCTTTTAAGATATGGTTAAACCAAGGGTTAGAATATACCCCTCATTAGTGGAGGTCTTTTTTCGAGAAGGAGGATGACCCCGACCTCTGCATCAGGGCGATGCGTGCAACCATTTTATTAATTATTCACCAAGACCTTACATAGTAATACAACAATAAGTCCTAGATCTTCGTATCGAAGCCCTCTTTCTGTTTAACCAACTTAACAAGATTTTGGTACTGTAAAATTTGACTTTAGTCCAGATTAGTAAAGGAATCTTGTTTCTTTCGCAGTTTGAGTTTCGTTGCTCCGTTTGATTTGATTTTTTTGCAAACCGGAGTTCTTAAGTTGAACTTTCTGGTTAGATCTTCTTATTTGAGGTTAACCCGTGCATCTTTGCTTGATTGCTTATGTATGCTATTGTTTGTTTGCGATAGAATTCCCGGAGTGCGAAGCATGCTACTACAAGTCTCTAGGTTTTGCGGCTCATCATCAAGGCAAGTAACACTTTGATCATATCCCATTATTACCCAGTTTTTATGCATTAGCTCCAATCCTCAAACACTGCATGATTAGGATGTGATTAACTTGTGGGTATTGGGAAGTAGTTGATGAGGTAGAACCTATTGCCCTGTTATTATCAAACCATTGGGAGTTACTTCTACGTATTGCTTATATTGCTATGCTATGCTCGTAGACATGGTTTGGGTGAGTGAATCCATGACAGATGTGAAGTTGTTAATTAATGGTTCAACTTCAGGTGGCAATTTTAATACACATCTGGGTGGATTGCTTGTCGGGCACCTGGAGAATCCAGTGTTGTCCTAGGATATCCCGGAGTACCCATGTGATAATCCTAAGGTCCGCCACCCAGGCTCAAAGGGAACTGAGATATTTCATGCTAGAAACTTCTGTGTGCAGCCACAAGCTATTATGGGCTCTAGCATAGTTGAGTAAGTTGCATGACCTTTTCGAGTGGTAGGCTAGCATATGTAGAGGGATGTAGTTTGGTACTGTCTACCCGGTGTTAGAGTTAATGCTTCTGAAAGACCGTGTCTCGGTCATCCAGTTCTCAAACATCATGTAGTGCGAGAAATCCAACGGAGGCGATCGAGTCTTCTGGGTAAAAGTGCGCAAACATCTGCAGAGTGTACAATCTAATCATGGTTAGCCGTGTCCCCGGTTATGGACATCTTGAGTATCTAGTACTTGGATTATCATATGTATCTCATCACTCTAATTTAATATTGTTGGGTTGATAATTACTTTTTAATTGGGATTGAGTTGGAGGAACATTCTCAATGATGTTTCAACTACCATGATAGTTAAAATAAAATTTATTCCTTTGTTGTAGGGAAAAATTGGCTTTTCGCAAAACTATAACCATAGAGCCTTTCCACCAGCCAAATATGCATGTAGTGATAGCATTATTCTGTTCTTGCTCTACTGTGTTATATTGCCAGCATATTCCATGTGCTGACCCGTTCTCGGGCTGCAACATATTATGTTGCAGACTTTTCAGACGAGGAGTAAGGTTCGTTAGGTCGTTGCCGTGCAGCTCAACTATGTCGTTGGAGTTGATGGACTCACTTTATCTTCCAAGCCTTCCGCTATTATCGTATTAGATGGCCTTATGCCATATTTATTGTAATAAGTTCTCTTTTGAGACATTCGATGTAATAAGTGTGTGATTGCTACTCTTTATAAATCCTTCGAGTACTGTGTGTGTCAGCATTACCGATCCAGGGATGACACAGAAGCACAAAGACTTGACCGTTTGAGGTCGGGTCGCTACACTTCATCATTGTCATATTTGTTTGCATGATCATGTAGTTGACATCGTATTTGTGCAAGGCCACCATGCATAATTTTTCATACATGTCACTCTTGACTCATTGCCCATCCCGGTACACCGCCGGAGGCACTCATATAGAGTCATATTTTGTTCTAGTATCGAGTTGTAATCCTTGAGTTGTAAATAAATAGAATTGTGATGATCATCATTATTAGAGCATTGTCCCGTGCGAGGAAAAAAAAAGAGAAGGCCAAAAAAAAGAGAAAGGCCAAATAAAAAAAGAGAAGGCCCAAAAAAACGAGAGAAAAAGAGAGAAGGGGCAATCTTACTATCCTTTTTCCACACTTGTGCTTCAAAGTAGCACCACGATCTTCACAATAGAGAGTCTCTTATTTTGTCACTTTCATATACTAGTGGGAATTTTTCATTATAGAACTTGGCTTGTATATTCCAACGATAAGCAAGTTGGATGCACACCCACTTAGTTTTTTTGTTGAGCTCTCATACATTTATAGCTCTAGTGCATCCGTCGCATGGCTATCCCTACTCCTCGCATTGACATCAATTGATGGGCATCTCCATAGCCCGTTGATTAGCCGCGTTGATGTGAGACTTTCTCTTTTTTGTCTTCTCCATACAACCTCCATCATCATATTCTGTTCCACCTATACTGCTATGTCCATGGCTCGCGCTCATATATTGCGTGAAAGTTGAAAAAGTTTGAGAATACTAAAGTATGAAACAATTGCTTAGCTTGTCATCGGGGTTGTGCATGATGGGAGCATTTTGTGTGACGAAAAAGAAACATGGCAAAACTATATGATTTTGTAGGGATGAGCTTTCTTTGGCTATGTTATTTTGAGAAGACATAATTGCTTGGTTAGTATGCTTGAAGTATTATTGTTTTCATGTCAATATTAAACTTTTGTCTTGGATCTTTCGGATCTGAACATTCATGCCACAATAAGGAAAATTACATTGAAAATTATGTTACGTAGCATTCCACATCAAAAATTCTGTTTTTATCATTTACCTACTCGAGGACGAGCAGGAATTAAGCTTGGGGATGCTTGATACGTCTCCAACGTATCAATAATTTTTTATTGTTCCATGCTATTGTATTATCCGTCTAGGATGTTTTATATGCATTTATATGCTATTTTATATGACTTTGGGACTAACCTATTAACCTAGAGCCCAGTGCCAGTTTCTGTTTTTTCCTTGTTTTTGAGTATCGCAGAAAAGGAATACCAAATGGAGTCCAATTGACGTGCCAATTTTTGATGATTTTTTATGGACCAAAAGAAACCCCCGGAGTAAAAGAGTTGGGCCAGAAGAGTCCCGGGCCATCCATGAGGGTGGGGGCACGCCCTACCCCCCTGGGCGCGTCCCCCTGACATGAGACCTACGCCAAAATTCCTATAAATACAGAAACCTCTAGAAAATAACCTAGATCGGGAGTTCCGCCGCCGCAAGCCTCTGTAGCCACCAAAAACCAATCAGGACCCTGTTACGGCACCCTGTCGGAGGGGGAATCCCTCACCGGTGGCCATCTTCATCATCCCTGCGCTCTCCATGACGAGGAGGGAGTAGTTCACCCTCGGGGCTGAGGGTATGTACCAGTAGCTATGTGTTTGATCTCTCTCTCGTGGGTTCTTGATTTGGCACGATCTTGATGTATCGCCAGCTTTGCTATTATAGTTGGATCTTATAATGTTTCTCCCCCTCTACTCTCTTGTAATGGATTGAGTTTTCCCTCTGAAGTTATCTTATCGGATTGAGTATTTAAGGATTTGAGAGCACTTGATGTATGTCTTGCATGTGCTTATCTGTGGTGACAATGGGATATTGACGTTATCTACTTGATGTATGTTTTGGTGATCAACTTGCGGGTTCAGTGACCTTGTGAACTTATGCATAGGGGTTGGCACACGTTTTCGTCTTGACTCTCCGGTAGAAACTTTGGGGCACTCTTTGAAGTACTTTATGTTGGTTTTAATAGATGAATCTGTGATTGTGTGATGCATATCGTATAATCATACCCACGGATACTTGAGGTTACATTGGAGTATCTAGGTGACATTAGGGTTTTGGTTGATTTGTGTCTTAAGGTGTTATTCTAGTACAAACTCTAGGGTAGATCGAACGGAAAGACTAGCTTCGTATTATTTTACTACGGACTCTTGAATAGATCGATCAGAAATAATAACTTTGAGGTGGTTTCGTACACTACAATAATCTCTTGGTTTGTTCTCCGCTATTAGTGACTTTGGAGTGACTCTTTGTTGCATGTTGAGAGATAGTTATATGATCCAGTTATGTTATTATTGTTGAGAGAACTTGCACTAGTGAAAGTATGAACCCTAGGCCTTGTTTAAATGCATTGCAATACCGTTTGTGCTCACTTTTATCGCTTGCTACCTTGCTGTTTTTATATTTTCAGATTATAAAAACCTATATGTAACATCCATATTGCACTTGTATCACCATCTCTTCGCCGAACTACTGCACCTATACAATTTACCATTGTATTGGGCGTGTTGGGGACACAAGAGACTCTTTGTTATTTGGTTGCAGGGTTGTTTGAGAGCGACCATCTTCATCCTACGCCTCCCACAGATGGATAAACCTAAGGTCATCTACTTGAGGGAAATTTACTACTGTCCTACAAACCTCTGCACTTGGAGGCCCAACAACATCCACAAGAAGAAGGTTGTGTAGTAGACATCAGTAAGCAGCTTCACCGAGGTCTTTCTTTGAAAAACTCCTTTCAAACACTCTTTTTTGATTTCCAGAAAATTCTACATCTTTTCCGATCAGCAATATGTCATTCACATATACTTATCAGAAAGGCTATAGTGCTCCCACACACTTTCTTGCAAAAACAGGCTTCACCGCAAGTCTGTATAAAACTATATGCTTTGATCAACTTATCAAAGCGTATATTCCGACTCCGAGATGCTTGCACCAGTCCATAGATGGATCGCTGGAGCTTGCACATTTTGTGAGCACCTTTAGGATTGACAAAACCTTCTGGTTGTATCATATACAACTCTTCTTTAATAAATCCATTAAGGAATGCAGTTTTGATATCCATTTGTCAGATTTCATAAAAGTGGCAATTGCTAACATGATTCGGATAGACTTTAAGCATCGATAAGAGTGAGAAAATCTTATCGTAGTCAACATCTTGAACTTGTCAAAAACCCTTTTCAACAAGTCGAGCTTTGTAGATAGTAACACTACTATCAGCGTCCGTCTTCCTCTTGAAGATCCATTTATTCTCAATGGCTTGCCGATCGTCGGGCAGGTCCACCAAAGTCCACACTTTGTTCTCATATATGGATTCTATCTCAGATTTCATGGCCTCAAGCCATCTGTCGGAATCTGGGCTCATCATCGCTTCCACATAGTTCATAGGTTCATCACGGTCTAGTAACATGACTTCCAGAACAGGATTACCGTACCACTCTGGTGCGGTTCGTACTTTTGTTGACCTATGAGGTTCGATAGTAGCTTGATCTGAAGTTTCATGATCATCATCATTAACTTCCTCACTAATTGGTGTAGGCATCACTGGAACTGATTTCAGTGATGATCTACTTTCCAATTCGAGAGAAGGTACAATTACCTCATCAATTTCTACTTTCCTCCCACTCAGTTCTTTCGAGAGAAACTCCTTCTCTAGAAAGGATCCACTCTTAGCAACAAAGATCTTTCCTTCGGATCTGTGATAGAAGGTGTACCCAACAGTTTCTTTTGGGTATCCTATGAAGATGCACTTCTCCGATTTGGGTTTGAGCTTATCAGGCTGAAATTTTTTCACATAAGCATCGCAACCCCAAACTTTAAGAAACAACAACTTAGGTTTCTTGCTAAACCGCAGTTCATACGGTGTCGTCTCAACGGGTTTTTAGACGGTGCCCTATTTAACGTGAATGCAGCTGTCTCTAATGCATAACCCCAAAATGATAGTGGTAAATCGGTAAGAGACATCATAGATCGCACCATATCTAATAAAGTGCGGTTACGACGTTCGGACACACCATTACACTGTGGTGTTCCAGGTGGCATGAGTTGCGAAACTATTATGCATTGTTTCAGATGAAGACCAAACTCGTAACTCAAATATTCACCTCCATGATCAGATCGTAGAAACTTTATTTTCTTGTTACGATGATTTTCCACTTCACTCTAAAATTCTTTCAAGTTTTCAAATGTTTCAGAGTTATGTTTCATCAAGTAGATATACTCATATATGCTCAAATCGTCTGTGAAGTTCAGAAAGTAATGATACCCGCTGCGAGCCTCAACCCTCATCGTACCGCATACATCAGTATGCATCCAATAAGTTAGTGGCTCGCTCCATTGTTCCGGAGAACGGAGTCTTAGTCATCTTGCCCATGAGGCATGGTTCGCAAGCATCAAGTGATTCATAATCAAGTGATTCCAAAAGCCGATCAACATGGATTCTCTTCATGTGCTTTACACCAATATGACCTAAACGACAGTGCCACAAATATGTTGCACTATCATTATCAACTTTGCATCTTTTGGCATCAATATTATGAATATGTGTATCACTGCGATCGAAATTCAGTAAACCATTTATATTGGATGTAAGACCATTCATGTCAACAGAACAACAATTATTCTCTGACTTAAATGAATAACCATATCGCAATAAACATATCTAATCACATTCATGCTCAACGCAAACACCAAATAACATTTATTTAGTTCCAATACTAATCCTGAAAGTAAAGGGAGTGTGCGATGGTGATGTTATCAACTTTGGAATCACTTCCAACGCACATCATCACCTCGCCCTAAACTAGTCTTTGTTCATTTTGTAACTCCTGTTTCAAGTTACTAATCATAGCAAATGAACCAGTATCAAATACCTAGGGGTTACTATGAACACTAGTAAAGTACACATCAATAACATGTATATCATATATACTTTTGTTCACTTTGCCATCCTTCTTATCTGCCAAGTACTTGGGGCAGTTCCGCTTCCAGTGACCATTTCCTTTGCAGTAGAAGCACTCAGTTTCAGGCTTGGGTCTAGCTTTGGGCTTCTTCGTGGGAGTGGCAACTTGCTTGTCATTCTTCTTGAAGTTCCATTTCTTTACCTTGCCATTTAACTTGAAACTAGTGGTCTTGTCAACCATCAACACTTGATGCTTTTCTTGATTTCTACCTTCGCTGATTTCAGCATCACGAAGAGCTTGAGAATCGTTTTCGTCATCCCTTGCATATTATAGTTCATCACGAAGTTCCAATAACTTGGTGATAGTGACTAGAGAACTCTGTCAATCACTATTTTATCTGGAAGATTAAATCCCACTTGATTCAAGTGATTGTAGTACTCAGACAATCTGAGCACATGCTCACTGGTTGAGCTATTCTCCTCCATCTTGTAGGCAAAGTACTTGTTAGAGGTCTTATACCTCTCGACTCGGGCATGAGTCTGAAATACCAATTTCAGCTCTTGGAATATCTTATATGCTCTTTAGCGTTCAAAACGTTTTTGAAGTCCCGGTTCTAAGCCGTAAAGCATGGCGCACTAAACTATCAAGTAGTTATCATACCAAGCTTGCCAAACGTTCATAACGTCTGCATCTTCTCCTGCAATAGGTCCGTTACCTAGCGGTGTATCAAGGACATAATTCTTCTGTGCAGCAATGAGGATAATCCTCAGATAACGGACATAGTCCACATCATTGCTACTATCATCTTTCAACATAGTTTTTCTCTAGGAACATATCAAAAATAAATGGGGAGCTACATCGCGAGCTATTGATCTACAACATATTTATGCAAATACTATCAGGACTAAGTTCATGATAAATTAAAGTTCAATTAATCATATTAATTAAGAACTCACACTTAGATAGACATCCCTCTAATCATCTAAGTGATCACGTGATCCAAATCAACTAAACCATGTCCGATCATCACGTGAGATGGATTAGTTTTCAATGGTGAACATCACTATGTTGATCATATCTACTATATGATTCACGCTCGACCTTTCGATCTCAGTGTTCCGAGGCCATATCTACATATGCTAGGCTCGTCAAGTTTAACCCGAGTATTCTGCATGTGCAAAACTGGCTTGCACCCGTTGTATGTGAACGTAGAGCTTATCACACCCGATCATCACGTGGTGTCTCGGCACGATTAACTGTCGCAATGGTGCATACTCAGGAAGAACACTTATACCTTGAAATTTAGTGAGAGATCATCTTATAATGCTACCGCCGTACCAAGCAAAATAAGATGCATAAAGGATAAACATCACATGCAATCAATATAAGTGATATGAGATGGCCATCATCATCTTGTACCTTTGATCTCCATCTCCAAAGCACCGTCGTGATCACCATGTCACCGGCTTGAGACCTTGATCTCCATCGAAGCATCGTTGTCGTCTCGCCAACTATTGCTTCTACGACTATCGCTACCGCTTAGTTATAAAGTAAAGCAATTACACGGCGATTGCATTTCATACAATAAAGCGACAACCATATGGCTCTTGCCAGTTGCCGATAACTGTTACAAAACATGATCATCTCATACAACAATTTATATATCATCACGTCTTGACCATATCACATCACAGCAAGCCCTGCAAAAACAAGTTAGACGTCCTCTACTTTGTTGTTGCAAGTTTTATGTGGCTACTACGGGCTTCTTGAAAGAACCATTCTTACCTACACATCAAAACCACAACGTCAAGTGTGCTGTTTTAACCTTCGACAAGGACTGGGCGTAGTCAAACAATACCGCCAAATCAAAGTATGAAATGATGGTAAGCAGCATGGCTATTATCGCCCACAACTCTTTGTGTTCTACTCGTGCATATAACATCTACGCATAGACCTGGCTCAGATGCCATTGTTGGGGAACGCAGTATTTCAAAAAAAATCCTATGATCACGCAAAAATTTATCTAGGAGATGCATAGCAACGAGCAGGGAGAGTGTGTCCACGTACCCTCGTAGACCGAAAGCGGAAGCGTTTAGTAACGTAGCTGATGTAGTTGAACGTCTTCGTGATCCAATCGATCCAAGTACCAAAAGCATGGCACCTCCACGATCTGCACACGTTCAGCTCGGTGACGTCCCACAAACTCTAGATCCAGCTGAGGTCGAGCGAGAGTTTCGTCAGCACGACGGCGTGGTGACGGTGATGATGAAGTTACCGATGCAGGGCTTCGCCTAAGCACCGCGACAATATGACTGAGGTGGAAATATGTGGATGGTCACCGCACACGGCTAAGAAACAACTTGTGTGTCTATGGGGTGCCCCTCCCCCGTATATAAAGGAGGGAAGGAAGGGGCTGGCCGGCCCTCATGGTGCTCCCCAAGGGGGGATTCCTACTCCTACTAGGTGCATGTTTCCCCCCTTTCCTAGTCCTAATAGGAGGGGGAAGGAAGGGGAATAGGAGAGGAAGGAAAGGGGGGCCGGCCCCCCTCCCAATTCGGATTGGGCTTGGGGGGGGCCACCTCTTGGACGCCTCCTCTCTCTCCCACTAAAGCCCATGTAGGCCCATTTAGCCCCCGGGGGGTTCCGATAACCCCCCGGTACTCCAGTATATGTCCGAACTCATCTGAAACCTTTCCGGTGTCCAAACATAACCTTCCAATATATCAATCTTCATGCCTCGACCATTTTGAGACTCCTCGTCATGTCCGTGATCACATCGGACCTTAAGCGTGCGGACCCTACGGGTTCGAGAACTATGTAGACATGACGGAGACTCACTTCCGGTCAATAACCAATAGCGGAACCTGGATTCTCATATTGGTTCCTACATATTCTACGAAGATCTTTATCGGTCAAACCGCATAAAAACATACGTTGTTCCCTTTGTCATCGGTATGTTACTTGCCCGAGATTCGATCGTGGGTATCATCATACCTAGTTCAATCTCGTTACCGGCAAGTCTCTTTACTCATTCCGTAATGCATCATCCCATAACTAACTCATTAGTCACATTGCTTGCAAGGCTTATAGTGATGTGCATTACAGAGAGGGCCTAGAGATACCTCTCCGATACACGGAGTGACAAATCCTAATCTCGATCTATGACAACCCAACAAACACCTTCAGAGACACCTGTAGAGCATCTTTATAATCACCCAGTTACGTTGTGATGTTTGATAGCACACAAGGTGTTCCTCCGGTATTCGGGAGTTGCATAATCTCATAGTCAGAAGAACATGTATAAGTCATGATGAAAGCAATAGCAATAAAACTAAACGATCATTATGTTAATCTAAAAGATGGGTCTTGTCCATCACATCATTCTCTAATGATGTTTTCCCGTTCGTCAAATGATAACACATGTCTATGGTCAGGAAACATAACCATCTTTGATTAACGAGCTAGTCAAGTAGAGGCATACTAGGGACACTCTGTTTTGTCTATGTATTCACACATGTACTAAGTTTCCGGTTAATACAATTCTAGCATGAATCATAAACATTTATCATGATATAAGGAAATATAAATAACAACTTTATTATTGCCTCCAGGGCATATTTCCTTTATTTTGTGTTGTGAAGTTTTCAAGTTTTGGGTGAAGATTTAATGGACTACGGAATAAGGACTGGCAAGAGCCTAAGCTTGGGGATGTCCAAGGCACCCCAAGGTAATATTCAAGAACAACCAAGTATTTAAGCTTGGGGATGCCCCAGATGGCATCCCCTCTTTCGTCTTCATCTATCGGTAAATTTACTTGAGGCTATATTTTTATTCACCACATGATATGTGTTTTGCTTGGAGCATCTTGTATGATATGAGTCTTTGCTTTTTAGTTTGCCACAATCATCCTTGCTGTACACACCTTTTGAGAGGGACACGCATGAATCGTGATTTATTAGAATACTCAATGTGCTTCACTTATATCTTTTGAGCTAGGCAATTGTGCTCTTGTTCTTCACTTATATCTTTTTAGAGCACTGCGGTGGCTTTATTTTATAGAAATTTTTGAACTCTCATGCTTCACTTATATTATTCTGAGAGTCTCTCTAAACAGCATGGTAATTTGCTTTGATTACGAATTTAGTCCTAATATGATGGGCATCTAAGAGGGATATAATAAGAACTTCCATATAAAGTGCATTGAATGCTAAGCGAAGTTTGATTCCTTATGATTATTTTGAGATATAAAGATGGTGATATTAGAGTCATGTTAGTGAGTAATTGTGTATTTGTAGAAATACTTGTGTTAAAGTTTGTGATTCTCATAGCATGCACGTATGGTGAACCATTATGTGATGAAGTCGGCGCATGATTTATTTATTGATTCTCTTTCTTATGAGTGGCGATCGGGGACGAGCGATGGTGAGGGAGTCCTGGATTAGGGGGTGTCCGGACAGCCGGACTATAACCATTAGCCGGACTATTGGACTATGAAGATACAAGATTGAAGACTTCGTCTCGTGTCCGGATGGGACTTTCCTTGGCGTGGAAGGCAAGCTTGGCAATACGGATATTCAGATCTCCTCCCATTGTAACCGACTCTCTGTAACCCTAGCCTCCTCCGGTGTCTATATAAACCGGAGGGTTTAGTCTGTAGAACAACAACAATCATACCATAGGCTAGCTTCTAGGGTTTAGCCTCTCTGATCTCGTGGTAGATCTACTCTTGTACTACCCATATCATCAATATTAATCAAGCAGGAGTAGGGTTATACCTCCATCGAGAGGGCCCGAACCTGGGTAAAAACATTGTGTCCCTTGTCTCCTGTTACCATCCACCTAGACGCATAGTTCGGGACACCCTACCCGAGATTCGCCGGTTTTGACACCGACATTGGTGCTTTCATTGAGAGTTCCGCTGTGCCGTCGCCATCAGGAAGGATGCCTCGCCCCGTCTTTAAAGACGACACTGTTGCTAAGGGAGCTTTGGCTGTCGGCCAAACTCTCCGGCTAGGTGGTTTTCTTATGACTGCCTGTTCGGCAGCTGCGCCGACGATGACTTCTCGAGTCATCAAAAGCAATCTTCACATCAACTCGGAACTCGCCGAGCAGTTAGATCCAATGGAGCTCTCTTCCCTAAACGAGCTCTTGGATCGCATCGCCGCCCTGGGAGTTTCTACAGACTACGATCAGATTGGGCCTAAACCCGATATGAGAGAGATTAGCTCTCTCCAGGTCACTCATCACGTTGCAGTGGTGGAGGAACTATGCGGCGACCCTTCATCTATCTTAAGGACTAGCTATGTCCGGATTCCCGAGCCCTCCAAGCTGGATACCCGCGGAGGGGAGGAAGTCACTCAAGCCCTGAACCTAGAGTCACGCAGCGGGCCAGATTCATTGGGCAATATCCAAGAATCCAAACTTCCGAGTTTAGAAAATCCCTGGCCCCTGAGTCTCAGATTGGGTGAGGTTTCAGATTCAATTCCACCCACCCACCCAAACATAAGCGATCTATCCCAAATTAGGCAAGAACCCCAAGAAACGGTACACCATTATTGGGCCAGATTCCTCCTGGTAAAGAACGGGATCAAGGATTGCCGTGAGGAAGACGCAATCTCATTCTTCTGCAATAATTGCACGCACAAGGGAATCCTCAACGCCATAAGACGCCGTGAAATTACACGCTTCGCCGACTTGGCACCCATAGTACGAAAGTACTGTGCGATGGAAAGCGCCTGGAAAACCGAAACAAAATTTTGGGGCAATCCGGCCCTGAATACGAACCCAGTCTAAAATAAAAGGGTGCATTATCACCAGACACCCGGGTTAAACACCAAAAAGAAAAAACCCTCTATAGGGCATGGAACCGTACTGGAGGGATGGCTCAATGGACCCTGCAAAATTCAAAGTACAGAGGGCGCCATACCAACTCATAGCCTTAGAGCATGTTGGATACTCCGGTAGGTAGCCAAAAGTGTCGAAGATCTTCTAAATTCACAAGCCACAGAGCACCATCGCAAGGATACCAGTATGGTATTAACAGTCTTCGAGACTTTCGCATCAAATAATATGCAAAAACGAACACTCCGCATCCTTGCCGAAGTCTACCACGTGGCAACAATAAACCCATGGAGTGACACGGCTATAACTTTTAATGCCAGTGACGAATCTAAATTCCGAACAACCCGGGCACCAGCCACATTGGTCCTCAATCGAATGGTGGACGGCTTTCGACTCACCAAGGTACTCATGGATGGTGGCAGCGGATTGAACCTCATTTATGAGGAAATGCTTCAAAAATGGAAATAGACTGGAACCGCATTGAGCGAAGCAACACAACCTTTAGGGGAATAATCCCCAGCCGGGAAGCGCGCTGTACAGGAAAATCACACTAGATGTGGTGTTCGGCATGCCGGATAATTACAGGACCGAAGAGGTTACGTTCCAAGTGGCCCCGTTCAACAGCGGATACCACGCTCTATGTAACACCCGGATAATCTTGCTACAGTAATCCCACGATAATCATGCCATGACACCTCGGTTACTGTTGCTATCCTCGCCAAATTCAAATCCCGTTCAAAATTCAAAAATTGAAATAAAGTCAAACAATAAAAATTTCTCAAATTTTAAACAAAAATGTTCGGGAGATGCCATATTTTACATAAGTCAATATGGTGTAATAAACACAATTTTATAAAATGCCTAAATATTTTTAAACGACTTAAAACAGAAAAGAGTAATAAATAAAAGAAGAAAAAAAACCTAAAACAAAAAAAAGGAGAAGATCCCCCTGGGCCGTGGCCCAACTGGGCCAACCCCCAGGCCCAGCCGGCCGGCCCGCTACCTCCCCTCCATTACCCCCCACCATGGGGGGAAACCCTAACCCATCCACCCATTCCCCCCCCCCCACGACGCCCCCCTCCTCTCTCCTGATCTGGATCGGGATCCAGAGGAGGCCGACGCCGCTCGCCCCCCCCCCCCCCGCACGTCGACGTCGCGCCGGTGACCGGAGCCCTTCCCACCGACCTGCCTCCTCCTCGTCGACGCCGTCCCCGTCCCCCTCCACCACGGTCCTCCCCGACCTCCATCGAGCTCACTCCCCAGACCCCACTCCCTCGGTGAGCCTCTGCGCCGGATGCGCCCTCCCACGCCCCTCTCCACTCCCCTCTGCTCCCCCGCTCGCGCTCACCGCGGCCCGCGCTCACCCCTGCTTCCCCCCGCTCCGCCCCGGACTCCCTCGCCGTGGCTCACATCGCCGCGCCCGCACCGGCCACGGCCACAGGCTCCGTTCTCTCCTCCTTCCCCACGCGCGCTCGCTCGCGCGAGACCACGCCCGTAGGCCGGCCACCGCGCCGCCCGCTAGCCCCGCCGTGTGCATGCCCCGCTCCTCGCGACCATCACCGCGCCACCGTCACCCGCACCTCGCGCCCACGGCCACATGCACGCGCTCGTGCATTCGCCGCCCCGCGCCACTCCTGCTCCGTCGCGGCCACCCTCCGCCGCCGCTGCCTTTCCCCACTGCCGCTGCTGGCTGCCCCGCATTCGCCCGTTGCTGGCGCTGCTGATGCCGTGCTGCGCCCGCCTCCCCACGCGTCTCTACTCGCGGCTCCACCGGCGTCCGCCACCGCTGCCCCTGGCCACGCCCCTGCTCCCCAGCGCGCCCTGGCTTTGCCGGCCCACGCGCCCGCGCCCCCCTCTCTCGCTCGTGGCGTTGCGCTCCCCCAGCACTCTCGCGCGCGCGCAGCCTTCCGCCGGTGCCGCGCCGGCGTCCCCCCCTCGCCGTGGCGCCGACTGGTAGCATCCAGTTCGGGCGCCCGCACCCGCATAGCCCAGCGCCCGTCGCCCGATCCGCTAGCGCCCGCGCCCGTTGACCCGCTAAGGCCTGTGGGCCTATGACACGGGGGCCCCACGGCCTCAAAACGTTTAAAAAAAGAAGAAGAAGAATATAAAAATAAATAAATAAAGAAATAAATAGATAGATAATAAAAATAAGTAATTAATTAACTTAATTAACTCTGATTAAAATTAATCAATTAAGGTTAATTAATATGATTAATTAAAATGTGTCCCTGACTAGTGGGACCCACTAGTCAGGTTGACCAGTCAACTCTGTTGACTGCTGACGTCAACATGACATCATGCTGATGTCGTTAATCTATTTTCGAATTTAAAATAAATAATTAATTAAATTCCAGAAATAAATAAAATCTTTAGAAAATCATATCTTTTAATCCGTAACCCGGATTAAAATATTTTCAACATGAAAGTTGCTCAGAACGACGTTAATTAATAAAAACTTTAGAAAATCATACCTTTTATTCCGTAACCCGCATCTGTTTGCATTGTATTCATTGTTTCTTCCCCCTTTTCTCTCGCTAGACACAGAGACCGACGCTGCTGCTGCCCCGTTCGACTACGGAGTTTATGACCCCTCTCTCTTGCCAGAGCAACCAGGCAAGCCCCCCCCCCCTTGATCACCAGATATCGCCTACTTTCCTCTATACTGCTTGCATTAGAGTAGTGTAGCATGTTACTGCTTTCGTTATTCCTATCCTGATGCATAGCCTGTCCTTGTTACTATTGTTGATACCTTTACCTGCAATCCTACCTGCTTAGTATAGGATGCTAGTTTACCATCAGTGGCCCTACATTCTTGTCCATCTGCCATGCTATACTATCTGGCCGTGATCACTCGGGGTGATCACGGGAATATACTTATATATATACATGATACATGTGGTGACAAAGACGGGTCGGCTCGTAGGAGTACCCGCGAGTGGATCTTTGAGGCGGAGCGACAGGGAAGGTTGAGGTCACCTAGGAGAGAGGTGGGCCTGGCCCTGTCGGCGTTTGCGGATACTTAACACGCTTAACGAGATCTGGGTATTTGATCTGAGTCTGGCCATTTGGTCTATACACACTAACCAACTAGGCGGGAAAGATATGGGCACTCGGCGTCGTGGTATCAGCCGAAGCTTTCGTGACATCAGCGACTGAGTGGCGCGCGCCGGATTGGAACGTAAGCCTGCTCTTGTATTAAGGGGGCTAGTTCTGCTTCCGGCCGCGTACGCAATATGCAGGTGTGCTCAGGGCGATGGGCCCAGACCCCTGCGCGCATAGGTTTAGACCGGCGTGCTGACCGCTCTATTGTGCCTAGGTGGGGCTGCGACGTGTTGATCTTCCGAGGCCGGGCATGACCCAGGAAAGTGTGTCCGGTCAAATGGGATCAAGCATGTTGGGTTATGTGGTGCACCCCTGCAGGGAAGTTAATCTATTCGAATAGCCGTGTCCCTCGGTAAAAGGATGACCCGGAGTTGTACCTTGACCTTATGACAACTAGAACCGGATACTTAATAAAACACACCCTTCCAAGTGCCAGATACAACCCGGCGATCGCTCTCTAACAGGGAATCGAGGAGGGGATCGCCGGGTAGGATTATGCTATGCGATGCTACTTGGAGGACTTCAGTCTACTCTCTTCTACCTGCTGCAAGACGGAGGCTGCCAGAAGCGTAGTCTTCGACAGGATTAGCTATCCCCCTCTTATTCTGGCATTCTGCAGTTCAGTCCACCGATATGCCCCTTTACACATATATCCATGCATATGTAGTGTAGCTCCTTGCTTGCGAGTACTTTGGATGAGTACTCACGGTTGCCTTGTTTCCCCTTTTCCCCATCTCTCTACCCGTTTGCTGCAACCAGACGATGGAGCCCCGGACCCAGACGCCACCATCGACGACGGCTCCTTCTACACTGGAGGTGCCTACTACTACGTGCAGCCCGCTGACGACGACCAGGAGTAGTTAGGAGGATCCCAGGAAGGAGGCCTACGCCTCGTTCGATCTGTATCCCAGTTGGTGCTAGCCTTCTTAAGGCAAACTTGTTTAACTTATGTCTGTAGTCAGATATTGTTGCTTCCGCTGACTCGTCTATGATCGAAGACTTGTATTCGAGCCCTCGAGGCCCCTGGCTTGTATTATGATGCTTGTATGACTTATTTTATTTGTAGAGTTGTGTTGTGATATCTTCCCGTGAGTCCCTGATCTTGATCGTACATATTTGCGTGCATGATTAGTGTACGATTGAATCGGGGGCGTCACAAGTTGGTATCAGAGCCGACTGCCTGTAGGAATCCCCCTTCCAACTCCTTGGCCGAATTCGAGTCTAGACATTGCAAAACTTTTACTAACTTAGCTGTGTGCCTTACGGGCCCGCGTCGCCATCGGGTGGTACTAGGATCTTTTACTCCTCGACCTTTACTCTGGGACTCTGAACTCTCTTCTACTCGGGTTAAACGAATTTACTAACTTCGACACTAGGATCCCGTGACGACATTCACCCCAAAGTTGGATAAAAGCCATAGTTATTCCTTAGTATAGTGTTTTGCACAATTTCCACACTGTCATTTGACTCCTTTGAAACATCTTTGTTTTCAGATGGAACCCACGAGGCAGGTCATGCGCCACACGGCGGCCATTGGTGCCTCGGGATCACCGGCTGTGCTAGCTGAGATGATGACCTATCTGGGTTATCGCTGGCACCCCGAGTACACCGTCATCGAGGAGTACCAGGACTTTAACCAGGAGCAGTACCGTGCCATCGTCCACCTCTACTCTCGGGAGTATGACTCCACTACCGTGCTGCACACCGCTTATGGTGTTGGAGTGACCATCGATATGGCAGTTCACGATGCTGCCTATGCTGCTCTGACACGCCTTCGTAGGGAGTACCGGGAGTTGGACACCTCCCCTTTCAGGCACACTGCTATCGCGTCTGATATTGGTGCGGAGGGCTACTACACTGCTGCCTACTCCACTATCACCCGCGAGCCCTTCTACTATCAGAACCTGGTTCTGCATGCTGATGGGCTGGATCGAGCTAACCGAGCTCTTCGCCACGAGTTGTACACCACTTGTCAGCACCTCTACCATGCGTTGACGACGTTGCACCCCTTTGTCGGATCTGGGGAGCTGCCGCGTTCTGCTATCTACCCAGCCAGGACCGTGATGCCCCAGGGTGTCGGTTGGCCAGAGGTGAGAGGCTACTCTCCCGCACTTGGTCCTCTTCTGCCGCCTGAGCGTCGGGTTCAGCACCAGAGCACCCGCGGACCCCAGGTTGCCGACGTGGTGTACCCGTTGCCACACTACCAGCTTTCAGGGTACACCTACCTCCGCAGTGTCGCGTGGGACTGATGTAGACTTGCTTGTTAGTGTTATATGCATTCGCCGCGAGCCTGCGTGCCGCCTATGATGTCTTAGTCTATGTACTGAACTCTGTGTACCGAACCCTATGCATGATCTCTTATGTAAGATGTGCCGACTATTATGTGGTATCTATCGTGTTGCTTTCATTATGCATGTTTCATCTTGAATGATTCTTATCTTTGCAAATATTCTCAAATGCTGAACTACCCCTGTTATATATTAGCAGGATGGTTAGACCAGGTGGTCGTGGTCGGGGTGGCAACTTCCCACCACCGCCTGAGTACATGGCTGGTATGGTCCAACAACTTCAGATGAATCGCCAGTTCATGGAGAACATGATGGCTCAGTTTCCTCGCCCCAATATGAACCAGCAGCGAAACACAGTAACTCTGCAGGATTTCATGCGACCTGAACCCAACTGTGTACCGCAGCTCAACTCAGCCTTTGGACGCTGATGACTGGCTCCGTGACATCACCTATGAGATGGAGTCTGCTGATGTAGCCCCTGCCAGCTATGTCACGTTTGCTTCCTTCTTCCTGAAGGGACCCGCAGCTCAATGGTGGGATAGCCACAGGCATACTCTGCCAGTTGGAACAATCATCACCTGGCCAGACTTCCAAGCTACTTTCCGTGCCCGCTTCATTCCTCAGGGAGTCATGGACCGGAAGAAGCGTGAGTTCCGCAGCCTCATCCAAGGCAACAAAACTGTTGAAGCTTATCAGCGAGAGTTTCTGGACTTGTCCCGCTATGCTGAAGAGGACATTGCAACTGATGCCTGTAGACAGGAGAAGTTCCGTGACGGCCTTCAAGCTGACATCAAGCTCGCACTTCTAGTGCATGACTTTACTGATTTCGCCACCTTGGTGAACAAGGCCATCAATGTCGAAACTGGTCTGCAAGAATACCAGGGCTCTCACAGGCGCAACCGTGACACGGGCTCATCTTCGGGTCCGTCCTCGCAGAAGCGCAAGATATGGATTCCCAACAGCATGTACCAGCCGAATGCACCTGCCCCAAGGCAGTCCTATGCTGCACCTCGTCTGCCTACTGCTCCTGCTAGGCAGCCAAGACTTCCAGCTCCACCACCCCAAGCCCCTGTTCCCACTCCCAATAATGGCCTTTGCTACAAGTGTGGTCAACCAGGTCACCGTGCTAGGGATTGCAATCAGAATCAGCTGGCCCTTCCTGCAGCTGGCCGTGGAAGCAACCAGAACCACAACAACAATGCCAAGTCTTATGGTCGTGTTCATGCCAACCACGTTGATCTGAACGAAGCTCAAGACCAGCCTGCTACTGTGATGGGTACACTCCTCGTAAATTCAGTACCTGCATCTGTTTTATTCGATACAGGAGCATCGCATTCATTCATGTCAGAAGATTTTGCATACAAGCACGACGTTAAATGTGAGGAGGTGAACACTTCGGTAGTGGTAAAAACCCCCATGGGACAATGTCAAACCTCCATGGTTGGCGTCGACGTCCCCGTGGAAGTCGAAGGGCTGGAATTCTATGCCTCGCCCATTATCCTGAAGACGTCTAACATCGACCTCATTCTGGGGATGGATTGGTTGAAAGCGCATACTGCTTCCATAGTTTGCGCCACTAAGACCGTCCATCTGCTACATCCTTCAGATGAAATAGTTACATACCATGCTCGCCTGGTGCAAAATGCCGAGGCACGGCTTTATGCCTTGAATGCATTGAACTCTGCACCACTCGAGGGCATTGAAAACATCCCCGTCGTGCGTGACTTCCTCGACGTCTTTCCTGAAGTACTTCCAGGGATTCCCCCTGCTAGAGCTGTCGAATTCGTCATCGACTTGAAACCAGGCACCACTCCTATTGCCAAGTGACCCTACAAGATGCCACCACATGAACTCCTTGAGCTTAAGGAGGAAATCGACAAATCTCTTCGAAATGGTTTCATTCGTCCAAGTTGCTCTTCTTGGGGAGCACCTTCTCTCTTTGTCAAGAAGAAGGATGGGACAAACCGACTGGTCCAAGACTACCGTCCTATTAACCAAGCTACCATTCAGAACAAGTATCCTCTTCCTCGGATCAATGATCTGTATGATCAGCTGGCTAGTTCATCCGTGTTCTCTAAACTTGACTTGAGGTTGGGTTACCACCAGATCGGTGTTCGTGAAGAGGATATCCAAAAGACCGCCTTTGTGACTCGTTATGGTTCATACGAGTACATTGTCATGTCCTTCGGCTTAACCAATGCCCCAGCCACCTTCTCTCACCTGATGAACTATATATTCATGGATTACCTCGACAAGTTCGTCGTGGTTTATCTGGATGATATCCTGGTATTTTCCAAGAATGAAGAAGAACATGCTGAACATCTTCGACTTGTGCTGGAAAAGCTACGAGAGGATCAGCTGTACGCCAAGTTCTCTAAATGTGAATTCTGGCTTCCTGAAGTAACCTATCTTGGACATGTCGTCTCTAAGGATGGTATTGCCGTTAACCCTGAACGAGTTCAGGCTATTCTCGATTGGACTCCCCCGAAGAATGTCAAGCAAGTCAGAAGTTTTCTCGGTCTCGCCAGCTATTGCCGTCGATTCGTCGAGAACTTCTCCAAGATTGCCAGGCCTCTGACTAACCTGTTGCATAAGGGCGTCAAGTTCCAATGGACAGATAAATGTCAGGAAAGCTTTCAGGCACTTAAAGACAAGTTGACTTCTGTCGCAGTGCTAGCTCCACCTGATACAAAGAAGGACTTCATCATTTACTACGACGCTTCCCGTCAAGGATTAGGCTGTGTCCTAATGCAAGAGCGCAGAGTGATTGCCTATGCCTCTCGTCAATTGCACCCTCATGAAGAGAACTACCCAGTTCACGACCTCGAGCTTGCTGCTGTCATCCATGCACTGAAGCAGTGGCGACATTACCTTCTCGGTAATCGTTGCGAGATCTTCATGGACCACCAAAGTCTGAAGTATCTGTTTACTCAGCCAGACCTGAACCTCCGTCAGCAGAGATGGATGGAGACTGTAGCAGACTTTGACTTGGGTATTTCCTATACACCAGGCAAGGCTAATGTAATGGCTGATCCCTTGAGCCGCAAGTCTTACTGCAACCACCTCCAGGTTCACAAAGTTCAACCCTCGCTTGTTGAAGAATTCAGGAAGCTGAACCTCCATATTGTTCCTCCGGGTGCACTCGCCCCCCCTCCTAAGGAGTTTCGCAAGATGAACCTCCATGTTGTTCCCAAAGGTTCTCTCAATACATTGGTTGCTAGGCCAGATCTTGTGGACACCATCAAATGGATACAGAAATGTGACGATGAAGTGGAGAGGATTAAACGTTATCTCGCACAAGGAAAGCCCTCATTCTTCACCGTTGATGACGCTGGCACCTTGTTCTTCAAAGGTCGCCTAGTGGTTCCGAGTAAGAGGGAAAACCTGGATATGTATCAGAAGGTTATGAAAGAAGCTCATGATACGCCTCTATGTATCCATCCTGGTAGTACTAAGATGTACCAGGACATTCGTCAAAGATTCTGGTGGTCTAATATGAAGCAAGACATTGCTCGCTATGTTGCCGAGTGTGACGTTTGCCGTCGTATCAAAGCAGAACATCAAAGGCCTGCTGGAACTCTGCAACCTATCTCTATTCCTGAATGGAAATGGGACCATGTTGAAATGGACTTCGTCACTGGTTTTCCCAAATCGCAGAAAGGTAATGATGCTATTCTTGTCGTCATTGACCGTCTTTCTAAAGTTGCAGATTTTCTGGCGGTCAAGGAAACGATCACTGCTAGTCAGCTCGCAACTCTCTATATGTCCAGAATTGTTTCACTTCACGGTATTCCACTGGTTATCAGTTCGGACCGTGGCAGCTTATTCACTTCAAGATTCTGGGCAAGTTTCCAAGAAGCTATGGGAACTCATCTATCATTCAGTACTGCTTTTCAGCCTCAGTCGCAAGGGCAAGTTGAACGTGTCAACCAAGTTCTCGAAGACATGCTTCGAGCTTGTGTTATTTCCTTCGGCAAGAAATGGGAGGAATCTCTCCCGTATGCTGAGTTCTCTTATAATAATAGCTATCAAGCTAGTCTGAAGATGGCCCCCTTCAAAGTGTTATATGGACGAAAGTGTCGAACCCCTCTGAACTGGTCAGAAACTGGGGAACGTCCACTCTTTGGTCCGGATATTATCTAACATGCCGAAGAACAAGTCCGCATTATTCGCGAGAATCTCAAGACTGCTCAGTCACGCCAAAAGAGTAATTATGAACGCCATCATAAAGACATGGTCTATCAACCTGGTGAAAAGGCCTATCTTCGAGTTACACCAATGAAGGGTGCACATCGCTTCGGGATCAAAGGAAAGCTAGCTCCCCGCTATATTGGTCCTTTCACTATTCTCGAGAGGCGTGGAAAAGTGGCATATCAACTGGAGCTTCCGCCGAACCTTTCTCAGGTTCACGATGTGTTCCACGTGTCACAACTCCGTCGCTGCTTCAAGGACCCAATCCGAGCTGTGGACCATGAAGTGCTCGAATTGCAACAGGACCTCTCCTATAAAGAGCATCCGGTCCGCATTCTTGACCAAGCTGAACGCCGCACACGTCAGAAGGCGATCAAGTTCCTCAAGGTCCAGTGGTCGAATCACTCTGAAGACGAAGCCACCTAGGAACGCGAGGATCGTCTTCGAGATGAATAACCCGCACTGTTTCCTTCTACCTCCTAAATCTCGGGACAAGATTTCTTGTAGTGGAGGAGATTTGTAACGCCCGGATAATCTTGCTACAGTAATCCCACGATAATCGTGCCATGACACCTCGGTTACTGTTGCTATCCTCGCCAAATTCAAATCCCGTTCAAAATTCAAAAATTGAAATAAAGTCAAACAATAAAAGTTTCTCAAAATTTAAACAAAAATGTTCGGGAGATGCCATATTTTACATAAGTCAATATGGTGTAATAAACACAATTTTATAAAATGCCTAAATATTTTTAAATGACTTAAAACAGAAAAGAGTAATAAATAAAAGAAAAAAAACAAACCTAAAACAAAAAAAGGAGAAGACACCCCTGGGCCGTGGCCCAACTGGGCCAACCCCGAGGCCCAACCGGCCGGCCCGCTACCTCCCCTCCAGAACCCCCCACCAGGGGGGGAACCCTAACCCATCCACCCATCCCCCCCCCACGACGCCCCCTCCTCTCTCCCGATCTGGATCGGGACCCACAGGAGGCCGGCGCCGCTCGCCGCCCCCCCCCCCGCACGTCGACGCCGCGCCGGCGACCGGAGCCCTCCCCGCCGGCCTACCTCCTCCTCGTCGACGCCGTCCCCGTACCCCTCCACTACGGTCCTCCCCGACCTCCATCGAGCTCACTCCCCAGACCCCACTCCCCCGGTGAGCCTCTACGCCGGATGCGCCCTCCCACGCCCCTCTCCACTCCCCTCTGCTCCCCCGCTCGCGCTCACCGCGGCCCGCGCTCACCCCTGCTTCCCCCTGCTCTGCCCCGGCCTCCCTCGCCGCGGCTCGCATCGCCACGCCCGCACCGGCCACGGCCACAGGCTCCGTTCTCTCCTCCTCCCCCCACGCGCGCTCGCTCGCGCGAGACCACGCCCGTAGGCCGGCCACCGCGCCGCCCGCTAGCCCCGCCGTGTGCGTACCCCGCTCCTCGCGACCATCACCGCGTCACCGTCACCCGCACCTCGCGCCCACGGCCACATGCACGCGCTCGTTCATGCGCCGCCCCGCGCCACTCCTGCTCCGTCGCGGCCACCCTCCGCCGCCGCTGCCTTTCCCCACTGCCGCTGCTCGCTGCCCCGCCTCCGCCCGTTGCTGGTGCTGCTGATGCCGTGCTGCGCCCGCCTCCCCACGCGCCTCTACTCGCGGCTCCACCGGCGTCCGCCACCGCTGCCCCTGGCCACGCCCCTGCTCCCCAGCGCGCCCTGGCTTTGCCGGCCCACGCGCCCGCGCCCCCCCTCTCGCTCGTGGCGTTGCGCTCCCCATCGCTCTCTCTCTCGCGCGCAGCCTTCCGCCGGTGCCGCGCCGGCGTTCCCCCCCCCCTCGCCGTGGCGCCGACTGGTGGCATCTAGTTCGGGCGCCCGCACCCGCATAGCCCAGCGCCCGTCGCCCGATCCGCTAGCGCCCGCGCCCGTTGACCCGCTAAGGCCTGTGGGCCTATGACACGGGGGCCCCACGGCCCCAAAGCGTTTAAAAAAAGAAGAAGAAGAATATAAGAATAAATAAATAAATAATAAAATTAATTAACTATGATTAAAATTAATCAATTAAGGTTAATTAATATGATTAATTAAAATGTGTCCCTGACCAGTGGGACCCACTGGTCAGGTTGACCAGTCAACTCTGTTGACTGCTGACGTCAGCATGACATCATGCTGATGTCGTTAATCTATTTTCAAATTTAAAATAAATAATTAATTAAATTCCAGAAATTAATAAAATCTTTAGAAAATCATATCTTTTAATCCGTAACCCGGATTAAAATATTTTCAACATGAAAGTTGCTCAGAACGACGAGAAGAACCCGGATACGCAGCCCGTTCGTCCGCCACACACCCCTAACATATCAAACTCACAACTTTCCCCCTCCGGCTCCTCTGCCCGAAAACGCGGAAACCCGAGGATACTTTCCCGGCTGCTTTCCCCCTTCGTCGGTATCACCTCATACCGCGTTAGGGTACCCCTAGCACTGATACTTGTCATGTCATGCATCGCTATGCATCTCTTTGCATTGTATTCATTGTTTCTTCCCCCTTTTCTCTCGCTAGACACCGAGACCGACGCTGCTGCTGCCCCGTTCGACTACGAAGTTGACGACCTCTCTCTCTTGCCAGAGCAACCAGGCAAGCCCCCCCTTGATCACCAGATATCGCCTACTCTCCTCTATACTGCTTGAATTAGAGTAGTGTAGCATGTTACTGCTTTCGTTATTCCTATCCTGATGCATAGCCTGTCCTTGTTACTACTGTTGATACCTTTACCTGCAATCCTACCTGCTTAGTATAGGATGCTAGTTTACCATCAGTGGCCCTACATTCTTGTCCGTCTGCCATGCTATACTATCGGGTCGTGATCACTCGGGGTGATCACGGGAATATACTTATATATATATACATGATACATGTGGTGACAAAGACGGGTCGGCTCGTAGGAGTACCCGCGAGTGGATCTTTGAGGCGGAGCGACAGGGCAGGTTGAGGTCACCTAGGAGAGAGGTGGGCCTGGCCCTGTCGGCGTTCGCGGATACTTAACATGCTTAACGAGATCTGGGTATTTGATCTGAGTCTGGCCATTTGGTCTATACGCACTAATCAACTACGCGGGAAAGATATGGGCACTCGGCGTCGTGGTATCAGCCGAAACCTTCGTGACGTTAGCGACTGAGCGGCGCGCGCCGGATTGGAACGTAAGCCTGCTCTTGTATTAAGGGGGCTAGTTCTGCTTCCGGCCGCGTACGCAACGTGCAGGTGTGCTCAGGGCGATGGGCCCAGACCCCTGCGCGCATAGGTTTAGACCGGCGTGCTGACCGCTCTGTTGTGCCTAGGTGGGGCTGCGACGTGTTGATCTTTCGAGGCCGGGCATGACCCAGGAAAGTGTGTCCGGCCAAATGGGATCAAGCGTGTTGGGTTATGTGGTGCACCCCTGCAGGGAAGTTAATCTATTCGAATAGCCGTGTCCCTCGGTAAAAGGACGACCCAGAGTTGTACCTTGACCTTATGACAACTAGAACCGGATACTTAATAAAACACACCCTTCCAAGTGCCAGATACAACCCGGCGATCGCTCTCTAACAGGGAATCGAGGAGGGGATCGCCGGGTAGGATTATGCTATGCGATGCTACTTGGAGGACTTCAGTCTACTCTCTTCTACCTGCTGCAAGACGGAGGCTGCCAGAAGCGTAGTCTTCGACAGGATTAGCTATCCCCCTCTTATTCTGGCATTCTGCAGTTCAGTCCACCGATATGCCCCTTTACACATATATCCATGCATATGTAGTGTAGCTCCTTGCTTGCGAGTACTTTGGATGAGTACTCACGGTTGCCTTGTTTCCCCTTTTCCCCATCTCTCTACCCGTTTGCTGCAACCAGACGATGGAGCCCCGGACCCAGACGCCACCATCGACGACGGCTCCTTCTACACTAGAGGTGCCTACTACTACGTGCAGCCCGCTGACGACGACCAGGAGTAGTTAGGAGGATCCCAGGAAGGAGGCCTGCGCCTCGTTCGATCTGTATCCCAGTTGGTGCTAGCCTTCTTAAGGCAAACTTGTTTAACTTATGTCTGTACTCAGATATTGTTGCTTCCGCTGACTCGTCTATGATTGAGCACTTGTATTCGAGCCCTCGAGGCCCCTGGCTTGTATTATGATGCTTGTATGACTTATTTTATTTGTAGAGTTGTGTTGTGATATCTTCCCGTGAGTCCCTGATCTTGATCGTACATATTTGCGTGCATGATTAGTGTACGATTGAATCGGGGGTGTCACACTCTGTTGGGGCGAGAGGCATTTACAATCTTCCAAGCCATACCCCATTATGGGTACATGAAGCTCAAAATGCCCGGGCCCAACAGAATCATCACTCTTGCTAGTGATCCGGACATAGCACTCCGCGCCGAAAATAAGACAGCCGCACTGGCCCTCGAGGCACTATCCGAAACCCTAGAGGATGAGGAACTGACTGCGCTCCGCTCCACAGTGAGGGACAATGTGATACTCGATAAAAGATCCAAGTCCACCTCGTTTAAACCGGCGGACGAGATAGTCAAATTCCAAGTCCATCCAACGGACCCTACAAAAACAGCTTCCATCGGGGTACAATTAAACCCTGATGTAGACGCCGCACTACGAGAGTTCCTACGCGAGAACTGGGACATTTTGGCATGTCATCCTTCAGACATGCCAGGAATCCCACGCAGGCTGGCCGAGCACAGCCTAAATATTCTAAAAGGATTCAAGCCAGTCAAGCAGGCTCTTCGGCGTTTCTTTGAACCAAAGAGACAAGCCATGGGAGAGGAGCTAGCCAAGTTATTGGAGGCCGGATTCATCAGAGAAATAAAACATCCAGACTGGCTAGCAAACCTGATGATGGTACCAAAAAGGGACAAATCCTGGCGCCTGTGTGTCGATTTTAAAGACCTCAACAAGGCTTGCCCAAAGGATCCCTTCCCCCTCCCCCGCATCGATCAAATCATCGACGCTACCGCGGGACACGATTCATTGTGTTTCCTCGATGCATACTCCGGCTACCATCAAATCAAGATGGCGGAGCCAGACCAAGCCGCAACGGCATTCATCACACCATACGGCCCCTTCTGCTTCAACACAATGCCCTTTGGGCTCAAAAATGCCGGCGCAACATATCAACGCATGATTCAGACATGTCTGGCAAACCAGATCGGGAAAACAGTGGAGGCATACGTAGATGACGTGGTCGTCAAAACCAAACATGTCGAATCCCTAGTAGACAACTTGAGGCTTACATTCGATAACCTCTGAACATATGACATTAAGCTCAACCCGGAAAAATGTGTTTTCGGCGTACCAGCCGGAAAGCTCTTGGGCTTCATTGTATCCGGCAGAGGAATTGAAGCAAATCCGGCCAAGATCCGAGCTCTGTCACAATTGTATATCCCAAAAGACCTCAAACAAATACAAAAATTGACTGGATGCATAGCGGCTCTAAGCCGCTTCATCTCCCGCCTGGGAGAAAAGGCATTACCCCTTTATCGCCTCCTTCGGCGCACCGAACACTTCGAGTGGACGGATGCCGCCACAGCCGGACTGGAAGAAATAAAAGCCATATTGGCAACCAACCCAGTCCTGGCCGCACCAAACATTGGCGAACCAATGCTATTATACATTGCGGCAACTCATCAAGTTGTGAGCGCAGTGCTCGTCGTCGAACGAGAAACGGACGGACATCAATTCCCCCTTCAAAAGTGGGTTTACTACGTATCCACTATCCTTACTCCATGTAATTCACGGTACCCGCATTATCAAAAGATAGCGTACACGGTATTCATGGCATCCCGGAAGCTGCGACACTACTTTCAAGAGTGTTCGATAACGGTAGCCTCGGAAGTGCCACTTAATGATATTATAAATAACCGCGACGCGATAGGCCGGATTGCCAAATGGGCCATTGAGCTCCTCCTGTTCGACATAACTTACAACCCACGGCAAGCTATTAAGTCGTAAATATTGGCCGACTTCGTCACCGAATGGACAGAATCCGAACTCCCTAAAGAGTACGACACATACTTCAACTGGATCATGCATTTCGACGGCTCAAAAATGTTGGCTGGCCTGGGGGCTGGCGTCGTTTTGACGTCCCCAACAGGAGATACTGTTCAATACGTACTCCAGATAATGTAAACGGACTCCAACAACGCAGCCGAATATGAGGCCCTTCTACATGGTCTCCGGATGGCAGTATCCATGGGCATTCAACGCCTAGTGGTGCGCGGGGATTCGAACCTCGCGATATCCCAAATAAATGGAGACTTTGATGCCAAGGATCCGAAAATGGTAGCTTATCGCAACGCCGTCCTAAAAATGTCAGCTCGGTTCGAGGGGCTCGAATTTCACCATATAGCCCGGGAAAAACAATCAGGCGGCAGATGTCCTGGAACGCATCGGCGCTAAACACGATGCAGTCCCCCGCAACATCTTTTTGGAGAGGCTGTTCACGCCATCCGTAGTATGGGAAAGGGAACCCGGCAATAACACCCCGGACTCAACCGCACTACCCGATACCGAACACTCTGACATAATCGGAGGCTCTGCCACCGAAATAACATCTTCAGCCCACGCAATAATGGCCGTCATCGCCCCGTGGACAGAGCCATTCCTAGCCTACCTAACTTGGCAGGAACTCCCCGAGGACCAAAACGAGGCACGCTGCATAGTGCGGCGATCTAAAGCCTATAAAGTCCATGAGGGAGAGCTTTATAACAAAAGCACCACCGGAGTCCTTCAAAGGTGCATCTCCGAAGAGGAAGGGCGGAATCTTATGGCAAAAAATCATGCCGGACTCGGCGGCCACCACGCTGTAGCCCGGGCCCTTGTAAGCAAGGCCTTCCGCACAGGCTTTTATTGGCCGACGACCCGGGCGAACACTCAGGACTTAGTCCAACGCTGCGTTGGTTGCCAGCTTTTCGCAAACCAAAGCCATATGCCACCCACCGCCCTCCAAACTATCCCCATCACTTGGCCCTTTGCGGTCTGGGGGCTTGACATGGTTGGACCCCTTAAGGGAGGAACCCACAAGAAAAAATACTTGCTGGTCATGGTGGATAAGTTCAGCAAATAGATAGAAGCCAAGCCTGTTATGACAGCCGAATCCGGACCGATGATAGACTTCATATCCGGGGTCGTACACCGTTACGGCGTCCACCACAGCATCATCACTGATAATGGCACGAACTTTACGGCCGACGAGGTAAAACTCTGGTGCAAAAATATGGGCATCAAGCTCGATTATGCTTCAGTCTATCACCCGCAAACTAACGGTCAGGTCGAGCAAGCAAATGGTCTTATCATGAGCGGCATAAAACCCAGATTAGTGCGGTCCCTCAAGGAATCTAACACGCACTGGGTAGATGAGCTCGACTCCATACTCTGGGGGCTGCGGACCACGCCGAATCGCACTACCGGATACACACCATTCTTTATGGTATACGGCGCAGAGGCGGTTCTGCCCTGCGATATAATCCATGACTCACCTCGAGTGCGCATGTACGAAGAAAGAGAAGCCGAGCTCGATCGGCAGGACAGTTTGGACGCTTTGGAGGAGGAGCGTGACGTGGCAAAAGCCCGTTTCGCATTCTATCAACAGCAGGCTCGAAGATACCAAAGCAGAGAAGTATGGGCCAAAACTTACAATGTTGGCGAGTTAGTTCTACGCCTGCCGGATAAGAAAAAGGACAAACTCAAGCCCAAATGGGAGGGTCCCTTCATTATTGACCAAGTCCTGACCGGTGGAGCGTACCGTCTGCGGGATGCATCGGACAATCGACTCGAGCCGAACCCATGGAACGCGGCCCGGCTCCGAAGATTCAACGCCTAGCGCCGGACTCTGTGTTCGTCTCCTTCCTCTGTCCATTTTTCATATACTCTCTATCTTATATTTCTCTCCTTCCCCCCTTCTTTTCTCTCACAGCCTTTAAGGGCCCATTTGTGCCTTATTTGCACACAACTGACGCGCTATCCGCGCTTATTATCCCTGGGGGCTTCTTTAACAGAAGCTTATTCATACGGGCCTCATGCCCAACACATGTGTTATACTTCCGCATGTACCTTTTATTCACCATTATATGCATCGATATGACTTAAGTTTTGGCCAAGCTGGGTTGCCTGGCTCTTGTATTTATGCCCTACATTCCCGTTAATTCGGCTAGGGCATAAGGGGAGCACCTCTGCGATTGTTACTGCCGGGTCAGCCGGATGTGTACCTCAGACTGGGTGAAGTCGAAAGCTAGCGTTCTTAAGAGAATATTCGGTTGGTGAGCAAAAGACGATTTTTTAAACAATTTTCCATACATGCCCCCAGATGTTTTTACTTCGATTCTCTCCGCAGCCCGGACAAGCACTTTAGGGCATGCATACCCAGGGAAAGGAACCCCTAACGGAACTATTCTCCCTGGAAGATGTTTCTTACTAACCATGTAATATAACATAACTAGTTGGGCACTTGTCTATTCAAGCACTAATGACCCCTACGCCTGGTTTCCACGCATGCCCCGGTTTTCTATAACCGCGAGGGTATTTGGATTCACTCCGGACTGTCGGGTCCAGAGGTCAAAGCGAAAAGGTCCGCCATGACAAATGATCTACAATCCATCTAGAAGGCATTATACATGTCACTTTAAATTACATCGTCAATTTGACTGGTTAAATTCCTCTTCTATACCATCCAACAGGCTGTCTAGTCTACAGTCCTGTTGGGAATACTTTGCAGCCAATTCTACTTGGCCGTACACTAAGCTCACAGGGATCTCCTTCCCGTCGGGCCCCACAGGTCCGACCTCAGCCATGTGGTTTGGGTCAGCCTTCATGTACCGCATCTTCACCATGGCCCAGGCTTCCCTGGCACCTTGGTGGCAGGCCGACATCTTCCATAACCGTAAGCGCCGTCGCGCTCCCTTCAGCTTCTCCACAAGCTCTCCAAGGCCTTCGGGCATGGAGACGGGTGGCCACAAGGCCTGGGAGACCCCTTGCATCACCTGCCGCACTCGTTCGTGCAGTTGTGAGAGCTCGGGAAGAAGGTCACCCATAGAACCGGGAATTTCCTCCGCAGGACGACCTGTTAGCATACCTACAGACATAACTCTGTCAGCCGACTTCCTCACCGAACTCTTTTTCAAAGCTCATTCAAGCACTTACTAAAAATGCCGCATCGAAGCCGCCGATTCTCCTTAACGGAGTCCGACAGTTGGGCATGAACATCCTTTAGTTCCACGCCGAACTGGGTGTTGGCATCTAGGAGATCATTCTTCTCCTGCCTTACCCTTGTAAGCACGCTCTCACCGGCCTTTAGCTGGCGTAGGAGATATTGCTTATCCGGATTTACTCCGGCGTCATCTGCAATTTTATTTTCAGATTTGCATACACGCCGCACTTTACATGATACTTATCATTTGAAGCATATATTACCAGAGGGGGTCTCCTTGGGCTCCCCTGCTGCGGCTAGTGCGGCCTGAAGTTGGGCTTTGCACTCTTCAAGTTCATGGGACAATTGGGTATTCTTTTCTGTAAGAACCTGCATAACTAATGATCCTTAAATCAGTTATTCTAACTGTTTCAAGTCTCAGGGGCTACTGATATATATAATCACCAAATTTTCTCACCCATATGTCCTTTACATACTGCTCTGTGGCTCTGGCTAGACCATTTTGAGCACCACGGAGGTACGCGTCTCCCGAGTTGAAGGCATCGAATTCCTCTTGGGAGAAACAAGCGTCACGAAGAACGGTCCGGCGACGCCTGTGGTTCATGGCACTCTCCACCTCGGAATTTGTGGCGGACAGTCTATCCGCATCCTTTGTCGGAGGAGCGTCCGACGCGCGCCTCGTATTCGCTTCCGCTTCTGGATCCGCCTTGGAGCCTGGCTGGTGGAGGCGCGATTGGTGACCTCTCCGGATATAGTCCGGCGAGCGTTCTTTTTCCTAAAGAAAGCACGGGCGTTAGTATGCCTCTGAGAATAATATCTTGGGATAAGACGGCGCGCCATACCGCTGTGCCGGTGTTTCAATCTGGACTGCGTGTCTTTTCAGCCTGCCTGGCCTCGCGGCCCCTTGTTGGCTGGTCGCCGCAGGCTCGGTATTCCGCCTCGAGGGCCTCCCCTGCAAAACACTGTTGGTATACGGTAATCAAAAATACGCAAGGACGGATCCTTCTCAAAGTGCTGGGACTTCGGTCTCAGTTACCTGTGAGGCTGGAAGTAGCCCAGGATAATCGGCCGTAATGGCCACCAAGGCGTTGTCATTGCTCAATCGGTAAAATACCCTATCGATCAGCTCCACAGATATGTCCGAATCCTCTTGGAAGGCCGGGTCGAGGGACCGTTCCGAATCCTCGGGCTGTGGAGGAGGGCTGTTTATCTCCCTTACAGCCTTGCGCAGCTCCTGCGTTGAAGTCGCAAGATAAAATACTTAACTATGGGAATATGGAATGTATGGGCAGGAAAAAGTGTCAGCTTACCCAGCTCGGAGGATTGTACATAGAAGATCTGCCCTGTGGATTGACGTGGAGGAATTCCTCCTCTTCGCCCTTGTACAAAGTGGACACGATCTTTGTTAGAGCAGCAACCGATTCCGGCCCCTTACGGCCGCATCGGGTGGCGTCATCATCCCCGTTGAAATCCCACATGGGGTGGCCTCTATACTGAACCGGCTGCACCCCCCGCATAATGCATATGGCCATGACCTCGATCATGGTCAATCCGGATTGAGCTAACGACCTTATCCGGCTCATCAGGTAAAAAACGTCCCTGTCATCTTCCTCCTGGGGCTCCGTGGACGCCAGCTCAGGCGCTTCTTCAAAGGAGCATTATTGAACTCAGGGAGGCCGATCCTCAGGCGCTTCTTCAAAGGAGCATTATCGAGCTCAGGCGCTTCTTCAAAGGAGCATTATCGAACTCAGGGAGGCTAAGGGAGGATGGTGGGATTTGGATCTGAATCCTCGTCTCTTTAATAGGCAGCTCATTTACATAGCTAGGGGGTAAAAAGTAAAAATACCCTGGCTCTTCACATTCGCTTGACGCGTGGAAGGTGGCCATTACTGGGCGTGGAAGCCAAGGAGCGCAACATTTACAAGAAGCCGGACACTATTTAGCTGGTATGTGGAATTTGGAGAAGAACCCGCCTTGCAATGCCGAAGACAATTTGCGCACTGGACTCATCGCCATTGAAGCCTAGTTCGGGGGCTACTGAGGGAGTCCTGGATTAGGGGGTGTCCGGACACCCGGACTATAACCATTGGCCGGACTATTGGACTATGAAGATACAAGATTGAAGACTTCGTCTCGTGTCCGGATGGGACTTTCCTTGGCGTGGAAGGCAAGCTTGGCAATACGGATATTCAGATCTCCTCCCATTGTAACCGACTCTGTGTAACCCTAGCACCCTCCGGTGTCTATATAAACCGGTGGGTTTAGTCTGTAGAACAACAACAATCATACCATAGGCTAGCTTCTAGGGTTTAGCCTCTCTGATCTCATGGTAGATCTACTCTTGTACTACCCATATCATCAATATTAATCAAGCAGGAGTAGGGTTTTACCTCCATCGAGAGGGCCCGATCCTGGGTAAAAACACTGTGTCCCTTGTCTCCTGTTACCATCCGCCTAGACGGAAAGTTCGGGACCCCCTACCCGAGATCCACCGGTTTTGACACCGACAGATGGTCTTTCCCTACCAATCTATCCCCCTACGAGCATGCGCGTAATACTTCATTTCAATGACTAATAAATTTTTGCAATAAGTATGTGAGTTCTTTATGACTAATGTTGAGTCCATGGATTATACACACTCTCACCTTCCACCTTTGCTAGACTCTCTAGTACCGTGCAACTTTCGCCGATGCCTTACACCCACCATTTACCTTCCTCAAAACAGCCACCATACCTATGGTATTTCCATAGCCATTCCGAGATATATTGCCATGCAACTTCCACCGTTCCGTTTTATTATGACACGCACCATCATTGTCATATTGCTTTGCATGATCGTAAGATAGCTAGCATGATGTTTACATGGCTTGTCCATTTTTTGATATCATTTGCTATGCTAGATCATTGCACATCCCGGTACACCGCTAGAGGCATTCGTATAGATTCATATTTTGTTCTAAGTATCGAGTTGTAATTCTTGACTCGTAAGTAAATAAAAGTGTGATGATCATCATTACTAGAGCATTGTCCCATGTGAGGAAAGGATGATGGAAGCTATGATTCCCTCACAAGTTGGGATAAGTCTACGGACTTTACAAAAAATACAAGAGTCCAAAGAATCCCACAAAAAAAGAGGCCAAAGAAGCCCACCAAAAAAAGGAAAAAAATGAGAGAAAAGAGAGAAGGACAATGTTACTATCCTTTTTCCACACTTGTGCTTCAAAGTAGCACCATGATGTTCATGATAGAGAGTCTTCTATGTTGTCACTTTCATATACTAGTGGAAATTTTTCGTTATATAACTTGGCTTGTATATTCCAATGATGGGCTTCCTCAAATTGCCCTAGGTCTTCATGAGCAAGCGAGTTGGATGCACACCCACTGAGGGAGTCCCGGACTAAGGGGTCCTCGGGCGTCCGGCCTGTTAGCCATGGGCCGAACTGATGGTCTGCAAGGATACGAAGACCGAAGACTGCACCCGTGTCCGGATGGGACTCTCCTTGGCATGAAAGGCAAGCTTGGCGGCCGAATATGTAGATTCCTTTCTTTGTAACCAACCTTGTATAACCCTAGATCCTCCTGGTGTCTATATAAACCGGAGGACTTAGTCTGGAAAGGGGGAGACTCATTACCATAGTCATATAGGCTAGACTTCTAGGGTTTAGCCATTACGATCTCGTGGTAGATCAACTCTTGTAATACTCATATTCATCAAGATCAATCAAGCAGGAAGTAGGGTATTACCTCCATAGAGAGGGCCCGAACCTTGGTAAACATCGTGTCCCTTGTCTCCTGTTACCATCGACCTTAGACGCACAGTTTGGGACCCCCTACCCGAGATCCGCCAGTTTTGGCACCGACATTGGTGCTTTCATTGAGAGTTCCACTGTGCCGTCGAAGAAAGGTTTGATGGCCCCTTCAATCGTCAACAACAAAGCTGTCCAAGAGGAAACCTTCCTCCCCAGACAGATCTTCGTGTTCGGCGGCTTCGCACTGCGGGCCAACTCGCTTGGCCACCTGGAGCAGATCGACAGCTACGCCCCTGGCCATCAGGTCAGATTTGGGAGCCTGAATTACGTCGCCGACATCCGTGGAGATTTGATCTTCGCTTGATTCGAGACCGTGGCGACCGCTCCTATTCACCCCGATGAACATGGCCTAAATCTGTCATCGGGCCGCATCCAGGAGATTACTCCCGTAACTGCTCTGGCCGTAGATATAGAGCATATTGCGCCGTCCAAGGACGGGAGGCTCAAGCCCACCACGGAGGCCGCAGATTCCACGGTGCTGGAGCCAAACATAGACCTAAAGTCACACGACGTCTTTGTCACCGGAACTCCGGACTCATCTCTGGTCATAAATTCCGAGCCACGCACATCCGCAGACGCCGAACTGGATCGCTTATCGATCTTTGAGTTTAGCGCCTCAGACATCTTCCAGTATTTGCCCTTGGGCGACGTGCTAAATTCGTTAAGAAATCTATCCTTGGTGGCGGACTCATAGTAGAATTATGTCCGGTTCGAGCTGGAGGCTGGCGATGGGGGAGAATTTCGCCTCCCACCCACCACCCACTTCATAGCCACTGTCGAAGACTTAACCGACACGCTTGATTATGACTCCGAAGACATTGACGGTATGGACGACGATGCTGGAGACGAGGAGGCCCAAAACCCGCCATTCACCGAACAATGGAAGGCCACTTGCTCATATGATGTCTACATGGTAGATACGCCGAAATATAATAGCGACGATGACAAGGAAACCCCAGCGAAGGAGGACCCTCCTAAAACACAACCAAAGCACCGACATCAGTGGCGCCGCTCTAAATCCCGCCACAGCAGGGATGGCCACACCGGCACAGTAGACGACAACACTCCGGATGGTGCCGAAGACATAGAAGAACCCGATGAACAAACTGACGAACGAGACAATCGGGAATCAGGGCATGCTAGCCCTGACGAACAGGACATAGAAGAAGACTCGGAGGACGGTAGTTACCGTCCGCCCTCCGAGGAGGAGGTGAGCCTCGGCAACGAAGACTTCATCATGCCTGAGGAGCCCCTGGAGCAGGAGCGCTTTAAGCTTCAGCTAATAGCCACTGCGAGGAGCCTGAAAAAGAAGCAGCAGCAGCTCCAAGCTGAACAAGACCTGCTCAATGACAGATGGACCGATGTCCTAGCAGCCGAGGAATACGGCCTTGAACGCCCAGCTAAACGTTACCTAAAGCGCAGATTACTACCTCAGTTCGACGATGAGGCGTCAGATCCCGCACCAGCATCGCGCAACATGGTTGATCGGCCACCGCGCGGTCGGGATAAAACTGCAACCCGAGCCAAAAACCAGACTGTCTCGCCCCACCGTAAAGGCAGGGATAAGACAGCTCGGGGCAATACATATGACCTCCGCCAAGACCTGGACAGTAGAGCGGATCAGACAAGATCGATCTACAGATCGCGAGGACGTGCCTTAACGCGCGGGGAAAGTTATCAATTCGGGCGTGATAAACCTAGTCATGCCCGAGCCGGAAACCGCAGACGGACTCCATCAGAGCTACGTCGCGATGCGGCCCGATATAGAGGCACCGCACACCCTCTTTGCTTCACTGACGAAGTAATGGACCACGAATTCCCAGAAGGGTTCAAACCCGTAAACATCGAATCATACGATGGAACAACCGACCCCGCGGTATGGATCGAGGATTTTATTCTCCACATCCACATGGCCCACGGGGTTGATCTTCACGCCATCAAATACCTCCCACTAAATCTTAAAGGGCCAGCCCGGCACTAGTTAAATAGTATGCCCGAGAATTCTATTGGCAGCTGGGAGGACCTGGAAGAAGCTTTTCTGGACAACTTCCAAGGTACATATGTTCGGCCGCCAGACGCAGATGACTTAAGTCACATAGTTCAACAGCCCGGGGAGTAAGCTAGGAAGTTCTGGACTAGGTTCTTAACTAAAAAGAATCAGATCGTAGATTGTCAGGATGTCGAAGCCTTAGCGGCCTTTAAACATAGCATCCGTGATGAATGGCTCGCCCGCCACCTCGGCCAAGAAAAGCCAAAATCTATGGCAGCACTCATGGCACTCATGACCTGCTTTTGCGCGGGTGAGGATAGTTGGTTGGCTCGCAGCAAAAACACAGCTAGCGAGGCAGGCCCCTCTGAGGTTAAGAACAACAACGGCAAGCTTCGACATAACAGACACAAACGGCGAAGCAATGGTGATAATACTGACGGCACTACAGTCAACGCCGAATTCAGTGGCTCCAAGTCCAACCAGCGGAAGAAACCATACAACAGAAACAATCAGGGACCATCCATCTTGGATCGCATACTTGATCGCCCGTGCCAGATACATGGCACCCTGGAAAAACCAGCCAACCATACCAACAGAGACTGTTGGTTTTAAACAGGCCGGCAATTTAAACGCCGAGAACAGGGAAAAGGGATCACAAAGCGAGGACGACGATGAGAAGCCCCGGCAACCGAACACAGGGGACAGAAGAAGTTTCCCCCTCAAGTGAAAATAGTAAACATGATATATGTTACACACATCCCCAAAAGGGAGTGCAAACGTGCATTAAGGGACATCTACGCGATAGAGCCAGTCGCCCCAAAATTCAATCCATGGTCGTAATTTCCGATCACTTTTGATCGTTGGGATCATCCGACCAGAGTCCGGCATGGCGGATCAGCCGCACTAGTCCTAGACCCAATCATTGATGAATTCCACCTCACGCGAGTCCTCATGGACGATGGTAGCAGCCTCAATCTGCTCTATCAAGACACAGTGTGCAAAATGGGCATTAATCCATCAAGGATCAAGCCCACGAAGACTGCTTTCAAAAGAGTCATACCAGGTGTAGAGGCCCGCTGTACGGGCTCAATCACACTAGAGGTTGTCTTCGGATCCCCCGACAACTTCCGAAGCGAAGAGTTAATCTTCGACATCGTCCCATTCCGTAGTTGTTATCACGCACTGCTCGGACGGACTGCATTTGCTCGGTTCAACGCGGTGCCGCACTATGCTTACCTTAAGCTCAAGATGCCTGGTCCACGCGTCGTCATAACGGTCAATAGAAACACGGAACACTCCCTCCGTACAGAGGAGCACACCGCCGCCCTAGCAGCAGAAGTACAGAGTGGCCTTCTCAAGCAGAACCGTAATCCGGCTGCCGAGCCCCTGGACATCATAAAGAGGGTCCGAACTACTCTGCAACAAGACAGCTCGGCTCATCAAGAGCTCGATTAGCGATTTGGCCTCTGTCCCAGCCCCGATCAAGTAGTGGCATTCGTACCACACGTGCATAATTACGCACTAGAAATCCCATGGGCATCGACGGAGGCACAACTAGCTGGTGATCCGCAATACGGCTCGACCGCTCCCGGACACATATACTTTCACTATTTCTTTTTTGCTTTTCAGGTTTCTTTTCCACAGGCCTTCCCTGACGACTTGATCGCTGATCCTTTTAAAGGACAAATACACCAAGCCGGCAGTCAGCTCAGACGTAGAGGGAAATTTCTAAGTGGTTTCTTAAAACAACCACTCTACCTGTCTCCAGGGTCCCATGCGCAGCTCTCCCTTGGTCGTGGCATGTCAAATAGCCCGTTGCCTATCACACTACTTGTACCAACGCACTTTGACGTATTAATCAAATCATAATGGAAACAGTTTGTGGCCCACATTTTAAGGCCCCTGCTCATTGCTTTTTGCTCCTTTTCTGTTTTCCTTTTTTTACTATTAATAAGCTTATCAGATAGCACCCGTACACTGTTGTACATTTCACTTTGCCAGGGGCTTCATAGCGCCCCGCACTATGGCAACAAAGTTCGAACACTTTTTGCAGTATAGTTCGGCACCTCGAATTTAGCATTATATGCATTGGCTCCGAATCATGTCTTTGCTCAATAGTTGGGTTGCTCGGCTCCTGTGCTTGCTACCATACGTTCTGCTATGTCGGCTAAGGTAGTAAAGGGGGAACTACTGCGATTGTGCCCTGGTTTATCCAAAGGAGCACCTCAGCAGAGAAAGCCGAAAACTAACTGTAATGATGCGGCGAGAGCCAGTCAGCTGTTGGGAGGTTGAAAATCGTTGGAGATTTCTTCCGCGTTACACGAAGGATCGGTACTTCCCGATCAGACGCTTATAGCACTCTAGTTTGGAAACTAGGGGCTGCGTCAATGTTTTTATTGTCGAACTCCTATGGCTAAGTTAGGGCGTTAAATACGAATAGTCTGGTTGCCTTGTTCGTTGCGCTAAACAACTCCTTTAAGGACCATATAATTGGATCAAGATTGTTTAGATTCCATCCCGAACACCCCCGTACTGCCTACGTGGGGGCAGAAGCCGACGATTGGCCAACCCTCAGATTTCATACAACACGGCCGCACAGGAGGTAAAATTAAAAACATAACAATCATTATATTACAAACTAACTTTGTTTCATCATACAGGGCAAAGACAACACGAATGTATTCATTCGAAAATAATGTCCTGCCCACACTGCGTTGCCACAATACGAGACCCGTCCAGGACATCCGCAAAATAGCGCTCAGGTGTGCGGTGCTCCTTGCCCTCTGGCGCCCCCCTGGCCAGCTCGACGGTGTTCATCTTCGCCCACCACATCTTGCAACGGGCGAAGGCCATACGCGCACCTTCAATACAGACTGATCGCTTGATGACGTCCAGCCGAGGACAGGCGTTCACCATCCGCCTCACGAGTCCGAAGTAGTTGCCGGGCATAGCTTCGGCTAGCCATAGCCGGATTATCAAATCCTTCATGGCTAGTTCGGCCACCCTATGCAGCTCCACTAGTTGTTTTAGCTGATCGGTGAAGGGCACGGGATGCTATGGCGGAAGATATTGCGACCAGAATAGCTTCTCTGTGGAGCTCCCTTCTTCGGCTCGGAAGAACTCCGCGGCATCGGACACACTTCACGGCAGATCAGCAAAAGCCCCTGGAGAACTCCGAATCCGGGTTAGTAAAAGATACCTCCTCTCCGCATATTGCTTTGCATACTGAATGTCTTACCCGCTGCGACCTTCCTCGCCTCTTGGATCTCTTGGAGGGCGCCCTGGGCCTCATTCCGGGTTGTCTCCGCGCTCTAACGAGCTTTGAAAGTTCGGCCTCTTTAGCCGACGCGTCACGCTCCAAGGCCTCGCACTTCTTCACTGCGTCATGGAGCTCTTGTTGGACCTTGTTGACTCGGGCCTTGAGCTTCTTACGGGCAGCCTGCTCCTTGACGGCCTTCCCCTCAGCTTCGCCCAGGGCCTTTTTCAGGGCCTTGACCTCGGTTCTTGCTCATATTTATATGAAGACACTTCGGTTGATAAATAACATCCTACTCTTTCCAACTACTTCTTGGGTTATTACATACCTTGATTCTCCTAGAGCCGCCTCTTCACCTGGCCGAGCTCCTCCTCGGCCTGCTCCAGCCTCTGCTTAAGTTCGGAGACTTTGGCAGCATGTGAGGCTGTGGCCAGCAGCAACGCCTACATATGCATTCCAGACAAATTTTGTTAGTTCCCTGCAATAAATGAATGATCCCCTGTCCGGCTTTCTTTCCGAACACCAGACAGTGTCTCAGGGGCAACTGTCTATATGGGGATTTTCTCCTTTTTCGTCGCTTACCTCAAAACCTGTCAGCAGGCTACTGCAGGCTTCGGTTAGTCCGCTCTTGGCAGACTTAACCCTTTCAATCACCGTGCCCATAAGAACACGATGCTCATCCATAATGGAAGCGCCTTGCAGCACTTCCGGCAGACCATCTAGTGCCCCTGGTTGGACAGGGGCCACCGGTGGAATAGGCATACCCCCTTCTTTCAAAGGAGGGTGCGTGCCAGATTCCGGAGCCGTATCGGTCTCCGAAATCAAGTACGGTTGAGGGCCGAACTGAGTACGGCCCTCCTTGATGTCTACTACGCAACCTTCTTATTGTAGACGTTGTTGGGCCTCCAAGTGCAGAGGTTTGTAGGATAGTAGCAAATTTCCCTCAAGTGGATGACCTAAGGTTTATCAATCCGTGGGAGGCGTAGGATGAAGATGGTCTCTCTCAAGCAACCCTGCAACCAAATAACAAAGAGTCTCTTGTGTCCCCAACACACCCAATACAATGGTAAATTGTATAGGTGCACTAGTTCGGCGAAGAGATGGTGATACAAGTGCAATATTTATGGTAGATATATGTTTTTGTAATCTGAAAATATAAAAACAGCAAGGTAACAAGTGGTAAAAGTGAGCACAAACGGTATTGCAATGTGTTGAAACAAGGCATAGGGTTCATACTTTCACTAGTGCAAGTTCTCTCAACAATAATAACATAATTAGATCAATTAAGTATCCCTCAACATGCAACAAAGAGTCACTCCAAAGTCACTAATAGCGGAGAACAAACGAAGAGATTATGGTAGGGTACGAAACCACCTCAAAGTTATCCTTTCTGATCGATCTATTCAAGAGTCCGTAGTAAAATAACATGAAGCTATCCTTTCCGTTCGATCTATCATAGAGTTCGTACTAGAATAACACCTTAAGACACAAATCAACCAAAACCCTAATGTCACCTAGATACTCCAATGTCACCTCAAGTATCCGTGGGTATGATTATACGATATGCATCACACAATCTCAGATTCATCTATTCAAACCAACACAAAGTACTTCAAAGAGTGCCCCAAAGTCTCTACCGGAGAATCAAGATAAAAACGTGTGCCAACCCCTATGCATAGGTTCATGGGCGGAACCCGCAAGTTGATCACCAAAACATACATCAAGTGGATCAATAGAATACCCCATTGTCACCACGGGTATCCCACGCAAGACATACATCAAGTGTTCTCAAATCCTTAAAGACTCAATACGATAAGATAACTTCAAAGGGAAAACTCAATCCATTACAAGAGAGTAGAGGGGGAGAAACATCATAAGATCCAACTATAATAGCAAAGCTTGCGATACATCAAGATCGTACCACCTCAAGAACACGAGAGTGAGAGAGAGAGAGAGAGAGAGAGAGAGATCAAACACATAGCTACTGGTACATACCCTCAGCCCCGAGGGTGAACTACTCCCTCCTCGTCATGGAGAGCGCCGGGATGATGAAGATGGCCACCGGTGAGGGATACACCCTCCAGCAGGGTGCCGAAATAGGGCCCCGATTGGTTTTTGGTGGCTACAGAGGCTTGCGGCGGTGGAACTCCCGATCTATTATGTTCTCTGAAGGTTTTAGGGTATATGGGAATATATAGGCGAAAGAAGTGGTAAGGGGAGCCACGAGGGGCCCACGAGGGTGGAGGGCGCGCCCAGAGGGGTGGGCGCGCCCCCTGCCTCGTGCTCTCCTCGTTGATCCCCTGACGTGCACTCCAAGTCTCCCGTATTGCTTTCTTTGCAAAAATAACTTTTCTGAAGGTTTCATTCCGTTTGGACTCCGTTTGATATTCCTTTTCTGCGAAACACTGAAACAAGGGAAAAAACAGAAACTGGCACTGGGCTTTGCGTCAATAGGTTAGTCCCAAAAGTAATATAATAGTGCATAGTTAAGCCCATAAAACATCCTAGATGGATAATATAATAGCATGAATACTTCATAAATTATAGATATGTTGGAGACGTATCAGCATCCCCATGCTTAATCCTGCTCGTCCTCGAGTAGGTAAATGATAAAAGAAATAATTTATGAAGTGTGAATGCTATCATGTGCATAAGTTTGATCAATGATAATTTCAATCACCTTTTCTAGCATCATTATATGTCATAACAGTAGTTCAACTCATAGAACTTTTCATGAACAAGTAACAAGCTATTCACATGTTAAAGTATAGATCACAAACTTTCTTGAAAACTAACAAACCGTGTTATTAGTCATCAAACAATTACAATTCATCTTATTTTCAGGAAGAGTCTATGTCAGAGCTTTGATTCAGCAAACTTCACATACTCAACTATCATATAGTCTTCCATGATTTCTACCACTCAAAGCATATATTTAGAACAAATAGCATCCATCGAACACAGAGAAAGATAGGGGTTTAATGTTTCGCCTCCCAACTTATTTATCATATAGATAATTGTCAACAATAACAATTCATTATCAAATATATTTGAATGGCCATATATGCTTAGATCTTTCCATCACATGATGCTTGCCAACTAAAGAGTAGGTTGGAATGAGAAGGAATACTACTGACTCTTGCATAAAAGTAAAAGATAGGCCCTTCGCAGAGGGAACCAGGGATTTGCAGAGGTGCCAGAGCTCGAAGCAAAAACAGTGATGAAAATAATTTTGAGAGGTATGCTTTCATTGTCAACATAACGACCAAGAGTTACCAATATCTTCCATACTACATACACTATAGGCGGTTCCCAAACTGAAAGGTAAATTTTTTTACTCCCCCTCCACCAACAATCATCAATCTGTGGCTTGCCTGAAACGACGGGTGCCTCCAACTAACATCAATCCTGGGGGAGTTTTGTTTGCAATTATTTTTTATTTGATTTCGATCTTTTGATCATGGGACTGGGCATCCCAGTTACCAGCCATTTTCTCATGAATGATAAGCAGAGTCCACTCATCGTGAGAATAACACACCTAGCATGGAAGATACTGACAGCCCCTAGTTGCTACATGAGCGTTTCGGGCATACAAAACAGATTATTATTTGAAGGTTTAGAGTTTGGCACATGCAAATTTACTTGGAACGGCAGGTAAATACCGCATATAGGTAGATATGGTGGACACTCATGGAAGAAACTTGGTTTAGGGAATTTTGATGCACAAGCAGTATTCCCGCTTAGTACAAATATTTTGGCTAGCATAGGATTCTAAATAGCAAGCACCACATGTTAGAGGATCCATAACAATATAACTTCTATACAAATATACCCAAGCATAACCCATTATGTTGTCTTCCTTGTCCAACTTCAACTAATTTGCTCAGGTTTGAAAATAATTAATGGGGCTCACAATCATAGAAGATGTCCAAGATAGTATATTTATATGTGAAACCTCTCTTCCTTCAATATTCTTTCATGAATTGTTCAAGTGACCAATACAATGTTTGCTAACCTTCAATAAATTTACCACCTCTACTTCTTATATGTGAAGGCATTACTACCCATGGGAAAGGCATATGAAACATATATAATTTAAGATTTATTACATTCAAATCATTCAACCATTTACTCATAGGATATAAGTGAAGCACACGAGTAAATGGCAAACTACTCCAAAAAGATATAAGTGAAGATCATTGAGTAGTTAAATAATTATGTGGCCATGTGAAGACTCTCTCTCATTTAATAAATTCAGATAATGATACTTTATTCAAACAAAAAGCAAAGCTAAATAAAATAAAATGACGCTCCAAGCAAAACACATATCATGTGGTGAATAAAAATATAGCTCCAAGTAAAGTTACCGATGAACGAAGACGAAAGAGGGGATGCATTCCGGGGCACCCCCAAGCTCAGGCTCTTGGTTATCCTTTAATATTACCTTGGGGTGCCTTGGGCATCCCCAAGCTTAGGCTCTTTCCACTCCTTATTCCGTAGTCCATCGAAGCTTTACCCAAAACATGAAAACTTCACAACACAAAACTTAACAGAAAATCTCGTCAGCTCCGTTACCGAAAGAAAACAAAATACCACTTCAAGGTACCGTAATGAACTCATTCTTTATTTATATTGGTGTTAAACCTACTGTATTCCAACTTCTCTATGGTTTATAAACTATTTTACTAGCCATAGATTCATCAAAATAAGCAAGCAACACAATGAAAACAGAATCTGTCAAAAACAGAACAGTCTGTAGTAATATGTATCAAACGTATACTTCTGGAACTCCAAAAATTCTGAAATAAATTGGTGGACCTGAGGAATTTGTCTATTAATCATCTGCAAAAATAATCAACTAAATATCACTCTCCAGTAAAAAGTTGAATCAAATCTCGTGAGCGCTAAAGTTTCTGTTTTCTTACAGCATGATCATAAAGACTTCACCCAAGTCTTCCAAAAGGTTCTACTTGGCAGAAACACTAATTAAAACATAAAACCACATCTAAACAGAAGCTAGAAGGATTATTTATTACTAAACAGAACCAAAAAGCAAGAAACTAAAATAAAATTGGGTTGCCTCCCAACAAGCGCTACCGTTTAACACCCCTAGCTAGGCATGATGATTTCAATGATGCTCACATAAAAGATAGGAATTGAAACATAAAGAGAGAATCATGAAGAATATGACTAGCACATTTAAGTCTAACCCACTTCCTATGCATAGGGATTTTGTGATCAAACAATTTATGGGAACAATAATCAACTAGCATAGGAAGGCAAAACAAGCATAACTTCAAAACTTTAAGCACATAGAGAGGAAACTTGATATTATTGCAATATGTAGAAGCATATGATCCTCTCTCATAATAATTTTCAGTAGAATCATGAATGAACTAAATCATATAACCAGCACCTAAAGCATTCTTTTCATGATCTACTTACATAGAAATTTTACTACTCTCCACATAAGCAAAATTCTTCTCATTCGGAATAGTGGGAGTATCATAAGAGACTTGAATACTATTAATTGTTTCCACATTAAAAGAGTAATGTTCAGAAAAATGGTAATCATAATCATGACAAGTTTTATAAATATAATCATCACTACTTTTTATAGCATAAGTTTCATCACAATAATAATCATAAGTAGCAACTTTGTTCTCATCATAATCGATTGAAACCTCTTCCAAGATAGTGGATACATCACTAAATAAAGTCATGACCTCTCCAAATACACTTTCATAATTATCATAATTAGATCCAACATCCTCCAAGATAGTGGGATCATTACTTCCTAAAGTTGACACTCTTCCAAACCCACTTTCATCAATATAATCATCATAAGTAGGAGGCATGCTATCATCACTATACATTTGCATATCAAAACTCGGGAGACTAAAATTATCATCTTCATTAAACATAGCATCCCCAAGCTTGGGACAAACATTAATTTCAGCAAATATATTCTCAAATGTGTCATCCTCATCAAACATAGCATCCCCATGCTTGGGCCTTTTCATATCATAAGCATAATCACTCTCATCATTAATAATATGGATAGCACCAATAGTATAGCAATTATCATCATCACAATGAGTAGTAGGAGCAACATCATTTGGGAGGGATACCTTTCTACCTTTGCTTCTCCGTATTTTATTTTTCTTCTTCACATCATGTGCGGGTTTATCCCTCCTTTTTGAGCTCCTAATTGATGAGATTGGTTGAATAGAAAGCTCCTCCTCGTTACCTGATTCATCATAAGAAATAATAGGAGGATATTGGGAAGTCTCTTCCCTTTCACTAGTATTCTCTTCATCTTCTATTTGCTTTCTTTTCTTTATGTAATTGGCAATATAAGGATTTTCGATGCAATTCACCGCACAATACATATAAATTTCTTCTAGATCAATATCGAGGAATTTCTCAAGGTTATATTCTGGAATATGCTTAGTTTGACGTTTCATTTCTTCTTAACCCAAAAGAAAACTAAGTTCATTATGATGTGCAAGTGAAATCAAGTCATCAAAATTTTTGGACACGATTCGATCATGAAACAATTTGCATTTGATATTTAAATGACCATGTTCATTGCAAAGTTCACAAGTACGGTAAAGATATCTTAAATTTTCAGCACTCACATTTAGCCTTTCTTGCAACCATTTAGTTTCTAAATGCTTATGCCTATTGCAATATCTATCTTCCCTATTTGGTGTGTACTTGCAAACCCAATGCACTCCACAAAAATTGACATGTTTATAGGAGACATTTTCATCATAACTAGTGAAATTATCATTAGTACTATGGATATTCAAGGAGTTCATACTAACAACACTGCAATCATGCTCATCATTCAAAGATTTAGTGCCAAACATTTTATAGACTTCTTTTCTAGCACTTGAGCACAATTTTCATTTCCATCATTATCACGAAAGATATTAAAAGATGATGCATATGAGGCAAACTCAATTCCATTTTTTTTGTAGTTTCCTTTTATAAACTAAACTAGTGCTAAAACAAGAAAAAAATTCGATTGCAAGATCTAAAGATATACCTTCAAGCACTCACCTCCCTGGCAACGGCGCCAGAAAAGAGCTTGATGTCTACAACACAACCTTGTTCTTGTAGACGTTGTTGGGCCTCCAAGTGCAGAAGTTTGTAGGATAGTAGCAAATTTCCCTCAAGTGGATGACCTAAGGTTTATCAATCTGTGGGAGGCGTAGGATGAAGATGGTCTCTCTCAAGCAACCCTGCAACCAAATAACAAAGAGTCTCTTGTGTCCCCAACACACCCAATACAATGGTAAATTGTATAGGTGCACTAGTTCGGCGAAGAGATGGTGATACAAGTGCAATATTTCTGGTAGATATAGGTTTTTGTAATCTGAAAATATAAAACAGCAAGGTAACAAGTGGTAAAAGTGAGCACAAACGGTATTGCAATGTGTTGAAACAAGGCCTAGGGTCCATACTTTCACTAGTGCAAGTTCTCTCAACAATAATAACATAATTGGATCATATAAGTATCCCTCAACATGCAACAAAGAGTCACTCCAAAGTTACTAATAGCGGAGAACAAACGAAGAGATTGTGGTAGGGTACGAAACCACCTCAAAGTTATCCTTTCTGATCGATCTATTCAAGAGTCCGTAGTAAAATAACATGAAGCTATCCTTTCCGTTCGATCTATCATAGAGTTCGTACTAGAATAACACCTTAAGACAGAAATCAACCAAAACCCTAATGTCACCTAGATACTCCAACGTCACCTCAAGTATCCGTGGGTATGATTATACGATATGCATCACACAATCTCAGATTCATCTATTCAAACCAACACAAAGTACTTCAAAGAGTGCCCCAAAGTCTCTACCGGAGAATCAAGATGAAAACGTGTGCCAACCCCTATGCATAGGTTCATGGGCGGAACCCGCAAGTTGACCACCAAAACATACATCAAGTGGATCAATAGGATACCCCATTGTCACCACGGGTATCCCACGCAAGACATACATCAAGTGTTCTCAAATCCTTAAAGACTCAATCCGATAAGATAACTTCAAAGGGAAAACTCAATCAATTACAAGAGAGTAGAGGGGGAGAAACATCATAAGATCCAACTATAATAGCAAAGCTCGCGATACATCAAGATCGTACCACCTCAAGAACACGAGAGAGAGAGAGAGAGAGAGAGAGAGAGAGAGAGAGATCAAACACATAGCTACTGGTACATACCCTTAGCCCCAAGTGTGAACTACTCCCTCCTCGTCATGGAGAGCGCCGGGATGATGTAGATGGCCACCGGTGAGGGATCCCCCCTCTGGCTGGGTGCCGGAACAGGGTCCCGATTGGTTTTTGGTGGCTACAGAGGCTTGCGGCGGCAGAACTCCCCATCTATTCTGTTCTCTGAAGGTTTTAGGGTATATGGGAATATATAGGCGAAAGAAGTCGGTAAGGGGAGCCACGAGGGGCCCACGAGGGTGGAGGGTGCACCCAGGGGGTTGGGCGCGCCCCCTGCCTCGTGCTCTCCTCGTTGATCCCCCGACGTGCACTCCAAATATCCCGTATTGCTTTCTTTCCAAAAATAACTTTTCCGAAGGTTTCATTCCATTTGGACTCCGTTTGATATTCCTTTTCTGCGAAACACTAAAACAAGGGAAAAACAGAAACTTGCACTGGGCTCTGGGTCTATAGGTTAGTCCCAAAAGTAATATAAAAGTGCATAGTAAAGCCCATAAAACATCCTAGATGGATAATATAATAGCATGAATACTTCATAAATTATAGATACCTTGGAGACGTATCACTCCTCCCTAGTCTCCCAGGGGATTGGTTCTCCCTGGTGTGTTCGGCGATGGGGGCTTCGCCTTCGGGCACTTCTTGAGCCTCTCCCCGGCCTGGGAAGGTCCGTTGGCAGAGCACCTCGTTGTCCCCTTGGGCCTTGGGAGAGTAAGCGGTTGGCGGTGTCTCGCTGGCCATCTCCTGTGGGTCCAACGAACCTCTTGATGAGGATCACTGGGAACTGTCATGGGCCGGACTACAACAGCATAATTAGCAATGCAATACATTGAAACGGAGAGGCTGGACATATGGGTATGCGGGAGTCATAGCACTTACGAAGCAGCCTGAGGCTTGGTGCGGGAGTGTCGCTCTGGACTACTGTTGACGTCCCATGCGGATTTATCCGCGAAGGAGCCCTTCCCCTTCTTGGACGTCCCCGCCTCCAGGCTCGTGGAGGCCGCCCTCTTCTTCCTCCCCCCATCAGGGGGAGGGTTGTTCTCCTCCTCCTCCTCCTCCTCCTCCTCCTCCTCCTCATCGTCGTCATCTTCGGCAGCGGAGGAGCGGGTCTTGTCTTTGGACATCGCGTCTGAAGCACTCTTACGACGGGGGCCACTCCGACCCCCCTTGGCCTTCCCCTTGGCCTTCTTCGCAGGTGCTGTATAGGGCGCCGGCACCAGCATCTTTGCTAAACACGGTATGACTGGTTCTTCAGGTAGCGGAGCCGGACACTGGATCCTCTTTGCCCTCTCCATCCATTCCTGAAGAGGCAATGATAGTAAAAGTTCAGATATCCTCCTTGAAGCAAATAAGTAGAGGACGCGATAGAAACTTACCTCGCTGGCAGGATGGTTAATGTCGTGCCCATGATCCGAACCCGTGGCTGGCGGTATCTCGTCGCCCTTGAAGAGCAACTTCCAGGCATCTTCGTGAGTCATTCCGAAGAGCCTCTCCAGGGTTTGGTGCCTCCTCGGATTAAACTCCCAAAGGGGGCGTTTTCGGCTTTGGCAAGGGAGGATTCGGCGAACCAACATCACTTGAATTACATCGACAAGTTTGACATTCTTGTCCACCATGCTTTGAACGCGCGTCTGCAGCGCTATCAGCTCATTTGGCGAACACCAGTTCGGGCTTTTCTCGACCCAGGAGGTGAGTCGCATGGGAGCGCCGGAGCTAAATTCGGTAGCCGCAGCCCAGTTTGTGCCGCGGGGTTCTGTGTTGTACAACCATTGTTTTTGCCATTCCTTGACAGTCTCCACGAAAGTGCCTTTTGGCCAGGAGACATTGGCCAGCTTACTCACCATGGCTCCTCCGCACTCCGCTTGCTGGCTGTCCACTACCTTCGGCTTCACGTTGAAGACTTTGAGCCATAGCCCGAAGTGGGGTTGGATGCGGAGGAAGGCCTCACACACGACGATGAACGCCGAGATGTTGAGGAAAGAGTTCGGGATAGATCATGGAAGTCTATCCCGTAATAATACATTAGCCCGCGGACGGAAGGGTGGAGTGGAAGCCCTAGCCCGCGAAGGAAATGAGGGACGAATACCACACTCTCGTTGGGCTTCGGTGTGGGGATGACTTGTCCCTGGGCTGGAAGACGGTGGGCGATTTCCTTTGCCAAATACCCGGCCGCCCGAAGCTCGGCAATGTCTTTCTCCTTGACGGAGGAGACCATCCATTTGCCTTGACCTCCGGATCTGGACATGGTCGGATGCTCTTCGGAGATGGAGAAAGATGAGGACTTGGGCGCTGGAGCTCATGGATGGAAGTGCAGAGGAAGGGGAAGGCGTGAGTAGATAAGGGTGGATTCTTATCCCCTTATAAAGGGTCGCGAATATCAAGCGCCTCCTCACCCGCCTTAAAACTCGCCTATTCCCAAGGGCTGTGTAAACAGCACGGTTGGGTTACCCACACCCGTATTGATGAGAATCCCGCAATAAGGTGACACGATCTCTGCTTTGCCAAGACGTGCCAATGGCAACCGCGTCCCAAAACGTGGCTGACGAAAAACGGTCCAAAATTATGACCGGACAGATGTGATGTCATGTTACAAAAAAGTTGTCAGCGGATTGGACTCGTGTAAAATTTTCTTCTCTCTGCGGTTGTATGCGGTGTGTGTGTTATAGGTCCGGACACGTCGATACATCCGAAGACAATCCTAGAGTTCGGAAAGGGGAACCCGCCTTGCAATGCCGAAGACAAATCTACGCGCCGGACTCCTCGTCATTGAAGCCAGGTTCAGGGGCTACTGAGGTAGTCCTGGACTAAGGGGTCCTCAGGCGTCCGGCCTATTAGCCATGGGCCGGAATGATGGGCTACGAGGATACGAAGACCGAAGACTGCACCCGTGTTCGGATGGGACTCTCCTTGGCATGGAAGGCAAGCTTGGTGGCCGGATATGTAGATTCCTTTCTTTGTAACCGACCTTGTGTAACCCTAGATCCTCCCGGTGTCTATATAAACCGGAGGACTTAGTCCGGAAAGGGGGAGACTCATTACCATAGTCATACAGGCTAGACTTCTAGGGTTTAGCCATTATGATCTCATGGTAGATCAACTCTGTAATACTCATATTCATCAAGATCAATCAAGCAGGAAGAATGGTATTACCTCCATAGAGAGGGCCCGAACCTAGGTAAACATCGTGTCCCTTGTCTCCTGTTACCATCGTGTAGCGACCCGACCTCAAACGGTCAAGTCTCTGTGCTTCAATGCCATCCCTGGATCGGTAATGCTGACACACACAGTACTCGAAGGATTTATAACAGAGTAGCAATCACACACTTATTACATCGAATGCCTCAAAAGAGAACTTATTACAATAAATATGGCTTAAGGCCATCTAATATGATAACAGTGGAAGGCTTGGAAGATAAAGTGAGTCCAACAACTCCAACATCATAGCTGAGCTGCACGGCAATGACCTAATGAACCTTACTCCTCGTCTGAAAAGTCTACAACATAATACGTTGCAGCCCGAAAACGGGTCAGCACATGGAATATGCTGGCAATGTAACACAGTAGAGAAATGACAGAATGATGCTATCACTACATGCATATTTGGCTGGTGGAAAGTTCTATGGTTATAGTTTTTGCGAAAAGCCAATTTTTGCCTACAACAAAGGAATACATTTTAATTGAACTATCATGGTAGTTGAAACATCATTGAGAAGGTTCCTCCAACTCAACCGCAATTAAAGTAGTCATCATCCCAACAATATTAATTTAGAGTGATGAGATACTTAGGATACTCCAAGTACTAGATACTCAAGATTTTCCATAACTGGGGACACGGCTAACCATGATTAGATTGTACACTCTGCAGAGGTTTGCACACTTTTCCCCACAACACTCGATCGCCTCCGTCGGATTTCTCGCACTACATGGTGTTTGAGAAACGGATGACCGAGACACAGTCTTTCAGAAACATTAACTCTTTACTCCGGGCAGACCATACCAAACCTACAACCCTCTACCTGCTGATCCACCTCTTCCAGAGCTTCATGTAACTTAGTAAACTACGGTAGAGCCCATAATAGCTTGTGGCTGCACACAGAAGTTTTTAGCATGAAAATATCTCAGTTTCCTTTGAGCCTGGGTGGCGGTCCATAGGAAAATCACACGGTACCCCGGGATTTCCAAAAAATACAGGCAACACTGGATTCTCCAGGTGCCACAATCCACCCAGATGTGTATTAAAGTTGCCACCTTAAGTTGAAACATTAATTAACAATCTCACATCTGCCAGGGATTTCACTCACCCAAACCACGTCTACGAGCGTAGCATAGCAATATAAGCAATACGTAGAAGTAACTCCCAAAGATTTGAATATAACAGGGCAATAGGTTATACCTCATCAACTACTTCCCATCCCACATGTTAATCACATCCTATTCATGCAATGTTTGAGGATTGAAACTAATGCATAAAAAACTGGGTATGGAAGGAGTATGATCAATGTGTTACTTGCCTTGCTAACGATCCGCAAAACCTAGGGGCTCGTAGTAGCATGCTTTGCACTACGGGAATTCTATCGCAAACAAACAGTAGCATACATAAGCAATCAAGCAAAGATGCACGGGCAAAACTCAAATAAAAAGAATTGACCAAAAAGTTCAGGTTAAGAACTCCGGTTTGCGAAAAGAATCAAATCAAACGAAGCAACGAAACTCAAACGGCGAAAGAAACAAGATCTGGTTACTAATCTGAACTAAAGTCAAAATTTACAGTACCAAAATCTTGTTCAAGTTGATTAAACAGAAAGAGGGTTTCGAGACGAAGATCTGGGCGCTTGAATCGCCTGATTCCAATAAACGAACAAAAAGAAAAACAGAAACGAAAATTGGATCAGAGATCGCGATCGAAAATAATGGCGGAAAAATCCGAAAAAAAGAAAACTGACAAACAGGCTAATGAACGAACGTCCGTTGTCTGTAACTATCGAGCGAAAACCATTCTTTTAAACGAACGTACAGACGAACGTCTGCTAAGTAGCTAAACCGAGAAAACCGGTGAACCGATCTAAAAAAACAAACTAGGGTTTCTTAAGAAAAACCGGATCGGTTTTCGTAAAAAAAACGGCGGCCGCAAACGGCGGCGTTACCTCCGGCGCGGCTCTGGCGGGGCGGGGCTGTGGTGGCGGGGAGGTGGGCTGCGGCGGCGGCACGACGCTGCACCGGCGGTGGTGCGGCGCGACAAAGGCGGCGGGGCGGCGCTGCGGTCGGGGCGACGACGGCGGGGTTGGGTGGTGGGGGGGGGGCTCCGGGGTGGGGTATTCAAGGGAGGGGGGTTGCTTGGAGGAGGGGGCAAGGCGGCGGGGAGGCGGAGTCCTGGCCGAACTCCGGATCCAAGGCGGCGGGGGCGTCGGTCTCCAGGAGGGAGACGGCGGCGCGGGGGAAGCGGGCAGGCTCGGCTGGGCTTCGGCCCAGTAGAGCGCTGAACTTCTTTTTTTAAAAAAATCCACCGAGCCAAAAGTAAATCCTAGAAAATAAAATAAAATTCTAAAAATACCAAAACAAATTTTCACCATCTAAATAAAATATTTAGAACGAGATGAACATTTTCTTTGGCTCTAAAATGCAATTTTGAAAAACGTGTAGTTTTTCTAATGCAAATAAAATAGCAATAAAATCTGAATAAAATCAAATATTTGATTTTAATATTTTTCCTCCAATATTTAAATTACTTTGGAGAAGTCATATTATCTCCTCTCATATATTTTAATATGAAATATTTTCGGAGAGAAAAATAATTAAAATCAATGATCCTCGTTTCAATATTTGATAAAATTCAAATATGAAAACCGGGGAATCCCCAACTCTCTCCGAGGGTCCTTGAGTTGCTTAGGATTTCGAAGATCGCGAAACGAAATACAATAAAATATGATATGAATGAATGATCTATGTATAACATTCCAAATTGAAAATTTGGGATGTTACAAACGTACCCCCCTTAAGATGAATCTCACCCTCGAGATTCGGGTTGGCTAGAAAATAGGTGTGGGTGGTCTTTGCGAAGATCGTCCTCTCGTCCCCAGGTGGCTTCATCCTCGATATGGTGACTCCAGTGAAGTTTGCAGAACTTGATAACCTTGCTGCGGGTGACTCGACTGGCAAATTCAAGAATCCTGACTGCTTCTCCTCATAAGTCAAATCACTATCCAACTGAATCGCCTCCAAGGGTCCTCCAATTTCATAGGTTACCTCCTTGCATTTTGAATCTGCATAACTCTTCTGCCTGGACTGAGCTACCTTCTGTCTATCTCGGATTAACTTAACTTTCTCTTCAGACTCCTTGATCTAGTCTGGTCCAAACAACTGTCGGTCTCCAACTTCATCCCACATCAACGGTGTTCTGCACCTTTGTCCATTCAAGGCTTCGAACGTGCCATCTTCAAACTGGCTTGGTAGCTATTGTTGTATGAGAACTCTGCGTAAGGCAAATTGTCATCCCAACTTGCCGGGGTTTCCTGGGCTTCCCGAGCACCTATGGGGACGGAGCCCCTTCTCGGTTCAACGGGGGGCGGAGGTCGCGCGAAGAGCGGATCGAGGCGAGGCACGCGGGGGAGGGTTTTTACCCAGCTTCGGAGCTCTCCGGAGAGATAACACTCCTACTGCTGCTTTGTGGATTGTATTGAGTTCTTGCTCGGGAGCGCCGAGTGCTACAGTACACTCGAGCAGCTAACGAGACTGAGCCTTTCTCTGAGGATCGATCCCCCCCTACGTTGTGCATGGGCCTCCTTTTATATGTTCAAGGGGTCTCCAACAGGTGGCAACATAGGTAAGGCAAAAGTGTAAATATGCTGCGGTAGGTACAGCTACCTACACAGTGTATCATACCTAACCCTGACGGCAGGGGACAAAGGGATTAAATGCCCGTCTACGTCGCCCAGACAGTGCAGAAAAGGGACCGTCAGGGGCGCCATCGCTCGCCACGATGGCGATCCTGTCAGCGCTGCATGCCATAGTGTACCTCTGGCTGCACAGCCTCCCGCCACGTACGCTGGGAAGGGTCCCGGAGCGACACGTAGGTGGGTGAGCTGGAGCGCGGGTACAGAGTGGCTACCTGCCGCGGCAACTGCCTTGCCGCGGCCATTGCCTTGTCGCGCCCGGGAACTTGTCGCTCGCCGGGTCCTGTCGGGACGCGTGGCGTGCTGCGGTAGGTTCTTTGAGATGCTCTTGTTGGGCTTCCCGGCAAGCTCCTCTTGCCGGGGTCTTGTACCTTGAATGGCCTTCCCGGCAAGCTCCTCTTGCCGGGGACTTGTCTCCTTGACTTAAATACTTTGCTCTTGGATGGCCTCAAAGGATCTGCGGAGGACTTTGGCGGTCCCCCGGCGGGCCTTGCCGCGGGGTGCTGCGACTGCCCGTGCACAAGTTCGGGATACTAGAGTACCCCTACTTTAGTACACCGACAGGAGCCCCCGGGCCTGGTCCACACACGGTGCCGAGCGCTGTTGGGCCTGGCCCAAAATAGGGCACGAGCACGCACGGCCTGGGTCGCGTTGCGCCTTGCTCCGCATCCACCACGCCCTCCAGAACGGCACGCGTCGATTGCGGCGTCGTGGGGAAGGTCGTGGGTGGTTCCTTTACTCGAGAATCTCCGCCACTCCCCTTCTTCCCAAAGCCGAAGGAGAGCAGAGCCCTGTCCCCATCGCCACTAGCACCACCAACGCCGTCGTCCTCCTTCTCCATTACCGCCATGGCCCCGAAGGCCGAGAAGGCGAAGTCGGCTGAGGCGCAGCGGCTCGCGGCGCTGCGAAAGGAGCGGGCAATCTTCCCTCCGAGGCTCGAGGCAGCAGAGCTGAAGGAAGACTTCTATCTCTTCTGGTCGACGGGAACACGGGCGCATCCGCGCACGAGGGTACTCCCAGCCACTGCTTGGGATAAGTATCCCACCGGGTATCCCTTCTTCGCCTTGTTCTTCTACTGCGGGCTCTTCCCGCCTTTTTCTGAATTCTTTTGCGATGTCATGAACACCTACGGGCTCCACCTTCTTGATTTCACCCCCAATGTTGTCCTGACCATGGCAGTTTTCGCACATCTCTGCGAAAACTTTGTCGGGATCCATCCAAACGTAGCTCTTTTCCGCCATTTCTTTTCGCCTCGGGTTGAGAAAGGAGAGCCTTTATCCGGCGGGATCGCCTGGATCTCGAAGGCCGGCAAGAAAGACGCTTATCTGGAAGGAGAGTTCCGCAGCAAGTGGGAGGAGTGGAGGGCTGACTGGTGTTTGATTGTCGAGGAGAACCCCCAGCCGTTTACTGCTCTGCGCGAAAGCCCAGTAGTGCGCGGCGGCGATTGGAGTAGCCTGGCCCCGGAAGACGACAGATTGAGGATTGCCGTCACCCGGATCCTGCGCCTCAGGCTTGCCGGGCTTACTGTAGGAGCGGTTGGCGCAGATTTCCTCCGCCGCCGCATTGCCCCCCTGCAGGAGAGGAGGAGACCCGTCTGGGAGTTCCAGAATGCGGCGGATATCATGAGGTTGCGGCCGGGCCTCAATTTTAACTTCACTGTCATGGAGCTCTACGCGACGCTCCATGAGCTGTTCAAGCACGACCCGCAGCATCCCGAAGTGTTCAGGTTGCCGAGGGGCGTCGTTCCGCTGTGCAACAACTCCGTGCTCGACCGAATCCGTGCAATAATGCCGTTGTGCGATTCGCACGGAATTGATCCAGCCTGGATAGAGCCTGCGGATGATGTCGTTCGGGCGTTCTTCGACAGCTTGATAGAAGTGCCGGTCGACGCCGACAAGACAAAGGGCCTCACCCGGGACACCACCGACGACGAGCTCAAGCGTATCGCCACCAGGATGGAAGAGGCGGCGGCAGCCGCCGCTGCGGGCGAGTTTGGGTTCATCGTGGAGGAAGCAGAGGCAGCAGAGGCAGCCGAGGCGGCAAGCCTTGCCGACCGAGAGGAGCTTGCCGGCGAGAGGAGGTCCGCCGAGCACGACGTCGGGCCGAGCGGGCCCACCGAGGACACGAGCGGCTCGTTGGAGATCGGCTCCTCTTCCTCTTCGTCTTCGGACAGCCTGCCGCAAGTAGAGCCTCCGGCTCCGCAAGCAGAGCCCCCGGCTCCACCAAGAAAGCGTCTTCGCAAGGCCGGGGACGTAGCGGAGCGGCGGGCGAGTCAACCCCCGCCGCGCCACACGACACGCTCCACCGTGGCAAGTTCTGTTGCCGCGGGAACACCTCGCGCTGCAGCGGCAACTGGGGCGGGGTCCTCTCGGCCTGCCGCCCCAGCTCCCGCCAAGCGGCCAAGAGAACCTACTCCCCTGCCTCCTCGCGCCAGAGGTGGGCCAGGCTTTGACTTCTCCATGCTCAGCTCCGACGAGGAAGAAGAAGAGTAAGATCCTTGTTGTATTTGCATGTCTTCAATACTTGCTGTCTTGTATCGTATCTCATTTGCCTTACTCTGAACTCATCCCTTTTTAGGACGCTGGCCCAGAGAATGGCAAAGAGGTCCAAGGTCCCGGTGATCGTTATCGAGGAAGACCCCTCCGTGGGAGCAGGGGGTGCGCCCGAGATAAACTTGCCGGACCCGACGGCTGTTCTTCAGAGCAGCCCCCAGCGCAGCCCCCAGCGTAAGTATATGGTTTACTTCCAGCTGTTAGGCACGCACGGATACTCTTTGCTTGCTGATATCTGACCGTTGGCTTATGTAGGAGCAGAGCAGCTCCACCAGGAGCGCCCGGAGGCCACCCCCAACGTGCCACCTGCTTCGACTACGCCGCCAAGGGAGAATTCTCCGGTAAGGGAGAGCTCCCCGGCAAGGGAGAAGTCCCCGACGAGGGAGAGTCCCCCGGCGAGGGAGAAATCTCCGGCAAGGGACGGTACCAGCGAACTCCCGGCAGCGGAGATCCCCACCCCCGAGCCTGGTACAGGTACTCCTTGCTTCTAAACCCCCCTTGGGTTCTTCTTTTTGGATATTTGCTTGACTTTTCTTCTTTTTTCGGCCGTCAGATCCATCCACTGTGGAGCCGATGGAGATCGAAGTTGTTATTGACGACGCCACTGCCACCGAGGAAACGGCCGGCGCTGATGATCCCGCCGGCGAAGAGGCCGCCAAGGCTGCCGTCGCAGCAGCTGACGAGGGGTTTGGCGATCGTACTGACCACCCTGGGGCCGCAGGAGCGACAGGCGCTACACCGACCGCTGATCCTCCCACCGCTGCCGCAGCGTCAGGCTCCGAGGAACCCCAGCCAGGCGTCTACTTGAAGGCTGGCGCTGGCATCTTCATCAACCTCCCCTGGGCGTCAACGTCCAGGGCGCCAGTCGAAGGAGAAAGCTTCGACGTGGAGGTGCTTGCCTCCGCTGGGCTGACGTTGGTCGACGCACCAAGCAGCAGCAGCGACGAGCCCGAGGAGGAGCGACTGCTGCGGAAGCTGGTGTCGCTCTACCGCGCCCGCCAGGCCAAACTAGAGTCCCGCGAAGCGCTTGTCGCGAAGGCGGGGGTGGACGTGGAGAAGCGCGCGGAGGAGCTCCGAGGCCTCAACCAGGCAGCTCTCCAGTCGCTGGCGGCGGAGCGGGTGCAACTCGATGAGGCGCAGAAGGCTTTCATCCTCGAGAAGGCAGAGGTTGCAGAGCAACAACGGCTCGCCGTCGAGGAGTTATCCGCGCGGGATGGTGAGTTGGTGCAGCTGAAGGGCAGCCTGGACAGCCACGAAGATGAGCTTGCGGCGCACGGGCGAGCACTCGGCGGAGCCCTCAAGGAAGCAAAGGACGCTGTCGCAGCTGCCGAGGCCGCCAAGAAGGAGCTGGAGGCGAAAGTGGCACAGCTGGAGACTGATCTCAAGGCGAGCGGTGAGGCGCTTGCCACGCTCAAGCATGAGCGCGAGAAGGACGCCTACACCTTTGGCGATCTGCAGGGCCGTCTCGCCAAAAAGGTCAAGGAGCTTGACGCCGCCAAGGACTCCAACGTTGACCTTGAGCTGAAGTTGGCTACTTTGACCAAGACGCTGGACGGCGCCAAGGAGCAGGAGGCGGCCTTGAAGAAGGAGATCGAGGCCGACCAGGTGCTGCTGGAGAACATCGCTGCCACCCAGAATGAGTTCAGGGGAACTGTGGAGCGGTGGACGGAGGGCCTTGTGAGCGCTGCCGCAGGCATTGACAAGGAGTTGGCGTTGCTGGGGGTGGAGGATCTCGGGTATTCCTCTGACGAGAGCCTCCCATCTAGCGCCAAGCTCACCTTGTTCTTTAAAGGCGTGGCGACGGCCCTCCAGCAACTCCGGGAGAGGATCCCAAAGCAGCTGGCCGACGAGTCGCGCGAGATCTGCGCGGGAGCTCTCAAAAAGGTGCTGATGAAGGTGGCCTTCCGCAACCCGGGCCTCTGCCTCGCTAACGTCCTCAGGTCCCTGCCGCCTGAAGCTGATCTGGAGGAGCTTGAGACCCTCGTCGCACCCATTGTGGACAAGGTGAGCGGGATCAAGAGGGTTGAGGGCGACCGCGCGTACTAGGCCGCCTATTTTCTTCTTTTCTCGTCGCCGCTGGTCATGTTATGAAAACAGTTTATTAGAGCCGCGACAAGCTATCTTGTAATATAACTTTGTTTCATGTCGATTGCAATGCTATTCCCTTTACTCGATTCCTTCCTTTGTATGTTTTTGCCCTACGCTTTTAGGGAACCTGCCGGCGTAGGCACCTTTGCCGCGAGGGCTGAGTGCGGGACGTCAGCAGCCTGCTGGCGGTGCCATTACCGACAAGAAACCTTGTCGCGACTAGTCGCAGCTCGCTTAAGTTGCTGAGTGAACTCGAAACAAAGTAAGGGCGCGACTCTAGTCGCGGCACACTTAAGCTGTTGAGCGAACTCGAAGCAAAGTAAGGGCGACCCTAGCCACGAGCTGGTTCCTTCGCGCACGGGTTTTCCATACAAAGCATGGTCGTTCAAGGAAAATAACTTAAAGTAAAAAAATCTGATTGCTCAAACTTTGGCACTTAGCTTTTTTGTCGTTTGCTCCCCGGCAAGGCGAAATTTTTCCTGAACGGCGCCGGGTCCATACCATTATCTTCCCATCCCCCCGGTTAACTTGTGGGCGAAGGATCCTTCCTTTCCTTGAGAAAAAGAAAAGAGAAAACAATAGTATGGAGCCTTATGGCTCGTTATTGCTTACCGAGGGGGGCTCGGTGCACAAAGTGTCAGACAATTTATGTTGAAAGGCATGAAATTGACAGGGTGTGCGGAGCACGTGAGTTTTATTTATGGTGAGGGTCTGCGCCTGGCTTTGTACAAAGGATTACATGCAACAGCGGCAAGCCTTGTACAAAATGGTGGTTGCCGAACAGGGTCCGACAACCGCGCCTTACAGGTAAAAATTATGAAGATGCTTGATGTTCCAGGAGTTGCTCACCGGAATGCCATCCTCGGTTTCAAGGCGGACAGCGCCAGGCCTCGTGACTCGTTTCACCCGGTAAGGGCCTTCCCACTTCGGCGTCAACTTGTTGGAATTCTTGGCGGAATGAACACGCCGAAGAACAAGGTCACCTTCTTCGAGACTTCTGGCTTTAACTTTGCGGCTGTGGTAGCGGCGCAAAGCTTGCTGGTATCGAGCAGCTCGTACAGCAGCCTGAAGACGGTCCTCCTCAAGGAGCAGCACGTCATCTCACCGCAGCTGCTCTTGCTCAAGCTCATCATAAGAGAGTATTCGAGGTGACCCGTATACGAGTTCTGTGGGGGTAACTGCCTCTGCTCCATAGACTAGAGCGAAAGGTGTCTGGCCAGTGGCTCGATTTGGCATCGTCCTGATCGACCAAAGAACCACCGGCAGCTCCTCGATCCAGTTTCTTCCGCACTTGTGCAGCCTGTCGAAAGTCCGGGTCTTGAGTCCACGCAACACTTCAGCATTTTCCCTCTCTGCCTGACCGTTGCTCCTGGGGTGAGCAACAGAAGCGAAGCAGACCTTGGCGCCAAGGTCTTGGACGTACTGCATGAAGTTGCGACTCGTGAATTGTGTACCGTTGTCGGTGATGATCCTGTTAGGGATTCCGAAGCGGCAAACAATCAACCTGAAGAACTTGACTGCTGACTGTGCTGTCACCTTCCTCACTGGTTCCACTTCTGGCCACTTTGTGAACTTGTCGATTGGGACGTACAAGTACTCAAAGCCCCCGACTGCTCAGGGGAAAGGGCCGAGGATGTCGAGCCCCCAGACCGAAAATGGCCAGGATAAAGGGATTGTCTGGAGAGCTTGAGCTGGTTGGTGTATCTGCTTGGAATGGAACTGGCACGCTTCACACTTGGTTACTTGTGTACTTGCATCCTGGAGGGCTGTCGGCCAGAAGAAACCTTGCCGGAACGCTTTGCCGGCAAGTGCTCGGGCGCCAATGTGATGACCACATATGCCTCCATGCACCTCTGCCAACAGCTTCTGTCCATCTTCCCGGGGAATACACTTCAATTTCACTCCGTTGAGCCTTCTTATGTACAGCGTGTTGTCAACAAACTGGTACATACTAGACTGTCGGGCTACTCTTTCCGCTTCTTCTGGCTCTTCGGGACGTTCTCCTGACTGGAGGAAACGGACGATCTGCTGTGCCCATGCTGGAGCCTGCGGCTCGACAACAAGGACTAAAGGCATATCTGCTGCTGCGGGAACATCCGCTTCTACGGCGAGAACCCGCGGGTCAGCCGGAGCTTGATAATCCCCGACAAGTTTGCCGGAGCGAAACTTGTCGGGAGCGTCTGCTTCAACGAAACAAACCTTGGGGCTTGTCGGAGCAGACTGCTCCTCAGCACTTTTGGCGTTGATCTTGGAGACCTTCTTGGCGGCGGCTTCGGGAAGCTCAGCCGGAAGATAGTCACCAGAAATCAACTTCCTCTTCCTGCTCTATCCAGTTAGTGGCGTCACGGATGGTTGAGTCAGCTTGAGCACAATGATCCCTGGTTCCACAGGTAACTTAAATGCCGCGCACTTTGACAGGCCGTCAGCGATGTCGTTCTGAGCTCTAGGAACATGTTCCATCTGTAGGCCGACAAAGCGCTCTTCCAGCTTCCTCACTTCATCAACATAAGCTTCCATCAACGGACTCTGATAATCCTTGTTTACTTGGCAGACGACAACCTGCGAGTCACCCTTGACAATGAGCTGCTTTATCCCAAGGTCTGCCGTGATCCTGAGACCGGCGAGCAATTCTTCATACTCTGCAGTATTGTTTGTTGCTTGCTCCTTGGGAAAGTGCATTTGGACCACGTACTTGAGCTGCTCTCCGGTGGGTGCGACAAGCAGCATGCCAGCACCGGCGCCTTGTAGCGAGAATGCGCCATCAAAGTACATCAGCCACTCTTTGTTTGTTTCCTTGACGGGGATGCTCGTCTCTGGGGTTTCTTCGTCAGGTGTTGGCGTCCACTCTGCTATGAATTCTGCCAATGCTCTGCTTCGAATAGTTGAAGTGCTCTCAAACTTGAGGCCAAACCTCGACAGTTCCAATGCCCACTCAACAATCCTGCCTGTTGCTTCTGGATTCTGCAGTATCCTCTTCAGCGGAAAGCGAGTGACAACTGTGATCTCATGTGCTTGGAAGTAAGGGCGCAGCTTTCTCGAGGCCATAAGAAGGTCGAAAAGCAACTTCTGCACACCAAAGTACCTCGACCTAGCCCCCTGCAGAAGGGAACTTACAAAGTAGACTGGGCGCTGCACCATTTTCTTCTGTATCCCTTTGCACATCTGCGCAGATCTATCTTCGTCGGGACCAGAGCTCGTCGGGGAAGCCCCTTGCTTGTCGCTGGGCGCGCCTGCCGCGGTTGCTGGCTCATCATCTGCCTCTCTCTCTGCTACTAACGCAGCACTAACCACTTGATTGGTTGCCGCCAGATATAGCAGCAACTTCTCTTGTGGTTTAGGTGCGACAAGTATTGGAGTGGAGGACAGGTATCTCTTCAAGTCCTGCAGCGCAGCCTCCGCTTCCGGAGTCCATTTCATTGGACCTGCCTTTTTCAAGATTTTGAAAAACGGCAGGGCGCGCTCAGCAGACTTAGAGATAAACCTGCTGAGAGCCGCCATGCAGCCGGCAAGTTTTCGTACATCCTTGACGCGCTTCGGTGCTTCGATCTACTCAATGGCCTTGATCTTGTCGGGATTGGCTTCAATCCCCCGCTGGGACACAAAGAACCCGAGAAGCTTGCCGGAAGGGACTCCAAACACGCACTTCTCAGGGTTGAGCTTGAGGCTAATCTTACGCAGATTTGCAAAAGTTTCTTCTAGATCTTGAATCAGAGTTGACTTGTCCCTGCTTTTGACCACTATATCATCCATGTAGGCTTCCACATTTCTATGTATTTGCGGCTCAAAAGCAGTATGGACGACACTTGCAAATGTTGAACCAGCATTCTTCAAACCGAAAGGCATTCGTACAAAACAGTACGTGCCACATGGAGTGATGAACGCGGTTTTCTCCTCATCCTCTTCTGCCATGAAGATCTGATGGTATCCTGAGTATGCATCAAGAAACGAAAGCAAGTCGCATCCGGCTGTGGAGTCGACAATCTGGTCAATGCGCGGCAAGGGAAATGTTCTTTGGGACAAGCTTTGTTGACATCGGTGAAGTCGATGCAAAGTCTCCATTTCCCGTCGCCTTGCGCACGACTACAGGATTGGCCAACCACGTAGGATGGAGCACTCCTCTGACGAGGCCTGCTGCTTCCAACTTCTTGATCTCTTCGGCGATGAACTCTTGGCGCTCCACCGCTTGTTTCCTGACTCTCTGCTTGACGGGTCGCGCGTGAGGACAGACGGCGAGGTGGTGCTCGATTACTTTCCTGGGAACGCCGGGGATGTCAGACGGTTGCCACGCAAACACGTCGACATTCGCCCGCAGGAAAGCAACGAGCGCGCTTTCCTATTTAGGTTCGAGAGTGGCACTGATGGTGAAGGTACCACTAGTGCCATCCTCCTTGGCGGACACCTTCTTGGTTGTTGGCGGAGCTGCCATTGTCTTCTCACACTTGCCGGTGGAGCTCGATGGTGCGTCCTCGACGGTAGCGCAGCACTCCGAAGAGGTGCGCTTGCCGGAGCGGGCATCAGAGCTCTTGCCGGACTTGGTCTTCTTCTTCCCCTCGGGAGCTTCAACGGCGAGTGTCTCGCGATCCGCGGCGGCTGCTGCTTCCCGGTAGATCTTGTCGGCACGGATGAGAGCGTCTTTCTTGTCGCCATGTACAGAGATGACACTTATCGGGCCTGGCATCTTCAGCATGTTGTACGCGTAGTGAGAGGCCGCCATGAACTTGGCGAGCGCTGGACGGCCGAGGATTCCATTGTAAGGCAATGGAAAATCGGCAACGTCGAAAGTGATCCTCTCAGTCCTGAAGTTCAACTCACTGCCAAATGTCACCGGCAGCGTGATCTTCCCCTTCAGCTTGCTCCTTCCCGGGTTGATTCCTTGAAACGTGCCGGTCTCTTCGAGCTCGCTGTCAGGGACTTGGAGTCTCCAAAGTACAGCGGAGGAGATCAGGTTCAAGCCGGCCCCGCCGTCAACTAGCATCTTAGTGACCTTGAGGTTGCGGATAGTTGGTGAGACCAACATCGGCAAACACCCGACAGCAGTTGTGCGATCGGGGTGGTCCTCAATATCAAAGATGATAGGCGTGCTGGACCATTTCAGAAGCTTGCGTGACTCGACGGGTGGTTCTGCTGCATTAACTTCCCGCACCCACCGCTTGAGTTGGCGGTGTGAAGTATGCAGAGAAGCACCGCCGTCAACGCACAAAACTTCTGTGGCTTTCTGGAACTCCTGCTCGCTGGTCTCGGCGTCATCCATGTATTCGTCGTCGTCGTCATCTTCATCCTTGTCGCGGCCGCGGGGAGGTCTGTCGCCTTGCCGCTGCTTGGTGTTGCCGCGGCGTCCCCCCCCCCGGCCAGTGCGCTTCGTACCAGATCCTCCAGCACCTCCTTGGGCCTTCTCCTTGTCGCGTCGCTCATATTCAGCCTTTTGCAGCTCAACGAGCTGTTCGACCTTCTTGCAGCTCTGGAGGTCATGGCCTTTGGTGCGGTGAATCTTGCAGTACTGCTTGTTGGTGCCATCCTGCTTGTCGGCGGCTGCCACAGCCTGGCAGTTGGCGCATGCAGCAACCTCCTTGCCGGAGCCATCAGTCTTGGCTGTCTTGGCGCCACCTTCGTTGCTGGATTGCTCGACAACTAGCACATCTTTGCCTTTCCTCTTCCTGTTGTTCCGCCGCCTGTTTTTGCTTGCTGGGGCGGCATCGTCGCTGTTAGATCCTCCGGTTCCTACGTTCTCTCCGGGGAGTTTCCTTCCTTCCTCGGCACGTGCACATCTGTCGGCCAGGGCATACAGCTTGCTGACGTCTCTGATCCTGCACATCGCCATCTCCTCCCGCATCCTGCGGTTGCGCACGTTCTGATGGAACGCACTGATGACCGCGGCAGGGTGGACGTCTGGGATGTTGCGTTGCACTTGGCTGAATCTCTGGATGTACTTACGTAGAGGCTCCCCTTCCTTCTGGGCAAGCAGGTGAAGATCACTCTCCTGGCCATGGGGTTTGTGGCCGCCTGTAAAGGCGCCGACAAACTGATGGCATAGGTCCGCCCAGGAAGATATGGAGTTTTCCGGCAAGTGCATGAGCCCGGACCTGACGTTGGGCTTGAGCACCAGAGGGAAGTAATTGGCGAGGATCTTGTCGTCCCGCCCCCCGGCAGCCTGAACCGCAATGGTGTAGATGATGTGGAACTCCGACGGATGCAGCCTGCCGTCGTACTTCTCTGGTACGTCTGGCTTGAAATTCTTCGTGCTGGGCCACTGGACTTGCCGCAGCTCACGGGTAAACGCAGGGCAACCTACCGCGTACGGCAGGTCGCCTGGTTCCCCTGGCACTTGCATGTCGACAGTGGGGCCAGCGCGTCGGTCCGATTGACGCCGCATTTCTCTCCGGCGCTCGATGCGGGTGCGGGCGTCTTCTTGCTGCCGTTCGTGAAGAACGTGGCGCTGATCGCGACGAGTTCGCGATCTGAGGAAGCAATGGAGTCGCTGTCGTGACGGACCCGACGAGTCGGCGATCTTGGCCTTTGGGGCGGAGAGTGCACGGTGGTTGCACCCCCACTGGTTTTGTCGCCATCGGCTCGCACTTGGCTGGCCTGCCGCGGCTGCGATGTGGTCGCTGGCCGCGGAGTGTCGCCGTTGGCGAAGCCGATGAGACTCTGAATGGTGGCCCTCCAATCATCGGTCTTGTCTGGCGCTGGAGGGAAGTCTAGGAGCAGTTGAGATCACGCTAGAGCTTCTGCTGGGGTGGCGGGTAGCGGTGGCGAACGGTGCGAGGAGCGGGATATGCTCGGGCTCCCAATGATGTTGGAAGGAGCAGTATTCCGTCTAGGCGACCGTGCCTCGCTCGCGCCAGCACGTCGGCGTGCATGTTGGCCTTGAGCGTCCCGGGATCCGCTAGCTCGATTTGGGTCCAGCGAGCGTATGGTACCGTGAGTACCACGACGCTGTCGGTCCTGCGCCTCTTGAGATGGGCGCGGTGTGTCTACGGACGCCCGGTCGTCGTGGGAGCTGACTACGCCGCCAGCGGGCAGCGCGGTCTTGCCCTTGTACTTGTTGGCACCGTGGGCACCCTCGTCGGCGCCCGTTCCACCGCCGGCGTTCTCCCCGCCGGCCGTTTGCTGCGGCGGCGGTGGATTCGACGCGGACGGCGCAGCCGCCTCCGAAGCCTTCTTCTTCGGCGGCATGTCGATGAAGTCGATGAAGATTCAGCTCGCGTGAACGCCGGATCAGGTTCACACAACCTTGACGCCCCCTACCTGGCGCGCCACAGATGCCGGGGTTTCCTGGGCTCCCCGAGCACCTATGGGGACGGAGCCGCTTCTCGGTTCGGCGGGGGGCGGAGGTCGCGCGAAGAGCGGATCGAGGCGAGGCACGCGGGGGAGGGTTTTTACCCAGCTTTGGAGCTCTCCGGAGAGATAACACTCCTACTGCTGCTTTGTGGATTGTATTGAGTTCTTGCTCGGGAGCGCCGAGTGCTACAGTACACTCGAGCAGCTAACGAGACCGAGCGTTCTCTAAGGATCGATCCCCCCCTACGTTGTGCATGGGCCTCCTTTTATATGTTCAAGGGTTCTCCAACAGGTGGCAATTTAGGTAAGGGCAAAAGTGTAAATATGCTGCGGTAGGTACAGCTACCTACACAGTGTATCATACCTAACCCTGACGGTAGGGGACAAAGGCATTAAATGCCCGTCTACGTCGCCCAGACGGTGCAGAAAAGGGACCGTCAGGGGCGCCATCGCTCGCCACGATGGCGATCCTGCCAGCGCTGCATGCCATAGTGTACCCCTGGCTGCACAGCCTCCCGCCACGTACGCTGGGAAGGGTCCCGGAGCGACACGTAGGTGGGTGAGCTAGAGCGCGGGTACAGAGTGGCTGCCTGCCGCGGCAAGTGCCTTGCCGCGGACGTTGCCTTGTCGCGCCCGGGAACTTGTCGCTCGCCGGGTCCTGCCGGGACGCGTGGCGTGCTGCGGCAGGTTCTTTGACATGCTCTTGTTGGGCTTCCCGGCAAGCTCCTCTTGCCGGGGTCTTGTACCTTGAATGGCCTTCCCGGCAAGCTCCTCTTGCCGGGGACTTGTCTCCTTGACTTAAATACTTTGCTCTTGGATGGCTTCAAAGGACCTGCGAAGGACTTTGGCGGTCCCCCGGCGGGCCTTGCCGCGGGGTGCTGCGACTGCCCGTGCACATGTTCGGGATACTAGAGTACCCCTACTTTAGTACACCGATAGGAGCCCCCGGGCCTGGGCCACACATGGTGCCGAGTGCTGTTGGGCCAGGCCCAAAACAGGGCACGGGCACGCACGGCCTGGGTCGCGTTGCGCCTTGCTCTGCATCCACCACGCCCTCCTGAACGGCACGCGTCGATTGCGGCGTCGTGGGGGAGGTCGTGGGTGGTTCCTTTACTCGGAAAGGCGAAAGGTCCGCCCCCATCCCTCCTTATAAGCAGGGGTAGCAGGGGCAGTTTGTTGGAAATATGCCCTAGAGGCAATAATAAATTAGTTATTATTATATTTCCTTGTTCATGATAATCGTTTATTATCCATGCTAGAATTGTATTGATAGGAAACTCAGATACATGTGTGGATACATAGACAACACCATGTCCCTAGTAAGCCTCTAGTTGACTAGCTCGTTGATCAATAGATGGTTACGGTTTCCTGACCATGGACATTGGATGTCATTGATAACGGGATCACATCATTAGAAGAATGATGTGATGGACAAGACCCAATCCTAAGCCTAGCACAAGATCATGTAGTTCGTATGCTAAAGCTTTTCTAATGTCGAGTATCATTTCCTTAGACCATGAGATCGTGCAACTCCCGGATACCGTAGGAATACTTTGGGTGTGCCAAATGTCACAACGTAACTGGGTGGCTATAAAGGTACACTACAGGTATCTCCGAAAGTGTCTGTTGGGTTGGCACGAATCGAGACTGGGATTTGTCACTCCGTGTGACGGAGAGGTATCTCTGGGCCCACTCGGTAGGACATCATCATAATGTGCACAATGTGATCAAGGAGTTGATCACGGGATGATGTGTTGCGGAACGAGTAAAAGAGACTTGCCGGTAACGAGATTGAACAAGGTATCGGGATACCGACGATCGAATCTCGGGCAAGTATCGTATCGATAGACAAAGGGAATTGTATACGGGATTGATTAAGTCCTTGACATCGTTCATCCGATGAGATCATCGTGGAACATGTGGGAGCCAACATGGGTATCCACATCCCGCTATTGGTTATTGACCGGAGAACATCTCGGTCATGTCTGCATGTCTCCCGAACCCGTAGGGTCTACACACTTAAGGTTCGATGACGCTAGGGTTATAAAGGAAGCTTGTATGTGGTTACCGAATGTTGTTCGGAGTCCCGGATGAGATCCCGGACATCACGAGGAGTTCCGGAATGGTCCGGAGGTAAATATTTATATATAGGAAGTCCTATTTCGGCCATCGGGACAAGTTTCGGGGTCATCGGTATTGTACCGGGACCACCGGAGGGGTCCCGGGGGCCCATCGGGTGGGGCCACTCATCCCGGAGGGTCCCATGGGCTGAAGTGGGAAGGGATCCAGCCCAAAGTGGGCTGGGGCGCCACTTCCCTTATGGCCCATGCACCTAGGGTGAAGGGGGAACCCTAAGGAAGAGTCCCAAGGAGGGAAGGCACCTCCTAGGTGCCTTGGGGGGGGGGGAGGGAAACCTCCCCTGGCCGCCGCCCCCTAGGAGATTGGATCTCCTAGGGCTGGCGCACCCCCCTTGGGATCCCTATATATAGTGGGGGTAGAGGGCCTCTTGAGACACACCTTTTGCCTTTGGTGCAGCCCCTCCCTCTCTCCCAAGTTCTTCTCCTCTCCCGCAGGTGCTTGGCGAAGCCCTGCAGGATTGCCACGCTCCTCCACCACCACCACGCCGTTGTGCTGCTGCTGGATGGAGTCTTCCTCAACCTCTCCCTCTCTCCTTGCTGGATCAAGGCGTGGGAGACGTCATTGGGCTGTACGTGTGTCGAACGCGGAGGTGCCGTCCGTTCGGCACTAGGATCATCGGTGATTTGGATCACGACGAGTACGACTCCATCAACCCCGTTCACTTGAACGCTTCCGCTTAGCGATCTACAAGGGTATGTAGATGCACTCTTCTTCCCCTCGTTGCTGATTTCTCCATAGATAGATCTTGGTGACACGTAGGAAAATTTTGAATTTCTGCTACGTTCCCCAACAGTGGCATCATGAGCTAGGTCTATTGCGTAGATTCCATGCACGAGTAGAACACAAAGTAGTTGTGGGCGTTGATTTTGTTCAATATGCTTACCGTTACTAGTCAATCTTGATTCGACGGCATTGTGGGATGAAGCGGCCCGGACCGACCTTACACGTACACTTACGTGAGACAGGTTCCACCGACTGACATGCACTAGTTGCATAAGGTGGCTAGCGGGTGCCAGTCTCTCCCACTTTAGTCGGATCGGATTCGATGAAAAGGGTCCTTATGAAGGGTAAATAGCAATTGACATATCACGTTGTGGTTTTGCGTATTTAAGAAACGTTCTTGCTAGAAACCCATAGCAGCCACGTAAAACATGCAAACAACAATTAGAGGACATCTAACTTGTTTTTGCAGGGTATGCCTTGTGATGTGATATGGCCAAAGGATGTGATGTATGATATATGTGATGTATGAGATGATCATGTTCTTGTAATAGGAATCACGACTTGCATGTCGATGAGTATGACAACCGGCAGGAGCCATAGGAGTTGTCTTTAATTTATTTATGACCTGCGTGTCAACATAAACGTCATGTAATTACTTTACTTCATTGCTAAAGCGTTAGCCATAGTAGTAGAAGTAATAGTTGACGTGACAACTTCATGAAGACACGATGATGGAGATCATGATGATGGAGATCATGGTGTCATGCCGGTGACGACGATGATCATGGAGCCCCGAAGATGGAGATCAAAAGGAGCAAAGTGATGATGGCCATATCATGTCACTATTTGATTGCATGTGATGTTTATCATGTTTTTGCATCTTATTTGCTTAGAACGACGGTAGTAAATAAGATGATCCCTCATTAAAGTTTCAAGAAAGTGTTCCCCCTAACTATGCACCGTTGCGAAAGTTCGTCGTTTCGAAGCACCACGTGATGATCGGGTGTGATAGATTCTTACGTTCACATACAACGGGTGTAAGCCAGATTTACACACGCGAAACACTTAGGTTGACTTGACGAGCCTAGCATGTACAGACATGGCCTCGGAACACAAGAGACCGAAAGGTCGAGCATGAGTCGTATGGTAGATACGATCAACATGAAGATGTTCACCGATGATGACTAGTCCGTCTCACGTGATGATCGGACACGGCCTAGTTGACTCGGATCATGTAATCACTTAGATGACGAGAGGGATGTCTATCTGAGTGGGAGTTCATAAGATGAACTTAATTATCCTGAACATAGTCAAAAGATCTTTGCAAATTATGTCGTAAGCTCGCGCTTTAGTTCTACTGTTTTAGATATGTTCCTAGAGAAAATATAGTTGAAAGTTGATAGTAGCAATTATGCGGACAGTAGAAGGCCTGTGTCCTTAATGCACCGCTCGGTGTGCTGGACCTCGAACATGGTCTGTGGATGTTGCGAACATCTGACATACACGTTTTGATGACTACATGATAGTTCGGTTGTGATAAATGGTTTAGAATTGAGGCACCGAAGACATTTTTGAAATGTCGCGGAACATATGAGATGTTTCGAGGGCTGAAATTGGGATTTCAGGCTCGTGCCCACGTCAAGAGGTAAAAGACCTCCTACGATTTTCTTAGCCTGCAAACTAAGGGAGAAAAGCTCAATCGTTGAGCTTGTGCTCAAATTGTCTGAGTACAACTATCACTTGAATCGAGTGGGAGTTGATCTTCCAGATAAGATAGTGATGTTTCTCCAAAGTCATTGCCACCAAGCTGCTAGAGCTTCGTGATGAACTATAACATATCAGGGATAGATATGACGATCCTTGAAATATTCACGATGTTTGACACCGCGAAAGTAGAAATCAAGAAGGAGCATCAATTGTTGATGGTTAGTGAAACCACTAGTTTCAAGAAGGGCAAGGGCAAGAAGGGATACTTCATGAAACGGCAAAATAGCTGCTGCTCTAGTGGAGAAACCCAAGGTTAAACCCAAACCCGAGACTGAGTGCTTCTGTAATAAGGGGAACAGCCACTGGAGCAGAATTACCCTAGATACTTGGTAGATGAGAAGGCTGTCGATAGAAGTATATTGGATATACATTATGTGAATGTGTACTTTACTAGTACTCCTAGTAGCATCAGGGTATTAGATACCGGTTCGGTTGCTAAGTGTTAGTAACTCGAAATAAAAGCTACGGAATAAACGGAGACTAGCTAAAGGTGAGCTGACGATATGTGTTGGAAGTGTTTCCAAAGTTGATATGATCAAGCATCGCTCGCTCCCTCTACCATCGAGATTGGTGTTAAACCTAAATAATTGTTATTTGGTGTTTGCGTTGAGCATAGACATGATTGGATTATGTCTATCGCAATACGGTTATTCATTTAAGGAGAATAATGGTTATTTTATTTATTTGAATAATACCTTCAATGGTCTTGCACCTAAAATGAATGGTTTATTGAATCTCGATCATAGTGATACACATGTTCATGCCAAAAGATATAAGATAGTAATGATAGTACCACCTACTTGTGGCACTGCCATGTAAGTCGTATTGGTATAAAACGCATGAAGAAGCTCCATGTTGATGGATCTTTGGACTCACTCATTTCTGAAAAGATTGAGACATGTGAACCGTGTCTGTTGGTATGTACGCATGAAGAAACTCCATGCAGATGGACCGTCTGGACTCACTTGATTTTGAATCACTTGAGATATGCAAATCATACCACATGGGCAAGATGACTGAAAGCTTCATTTTCAGTAAAATGGAACAAGAAAGCAACTTGTTGGAAGTAACACATTTTGATGTGTGCAGTCTAATGAGTGCTGAGGCACGCAGTGGATATCGTTATGCTCTTACTTCACAGATGATTTGAGTAGATACTGAGAATATTTACTTGATGAAACACAAGACTGAATTATTGAATGGTTCAAGTAATTTCAGAATGAAGTTGAATATCATCGTGACAAGAGGATAAAATATCTATGATATGATCACAGAGATGAATATCTGAGTTGCGAGTTTGGTACACAATTGAGACATTGTGGAAATTGTTTCACGACTAGTACCTCCTGGAACACCATAGTGTGATGGTGTGTCCGAACATCATAACTGCACCCTATTGGATATGGTGCGTACCATGATGTCTCTTATCGAATTACCACTATCGTTCATGGGTTAGGCATTAGAGACAACCGCACTCACTTTAAATAGGGCACCACACAAATCCGTCGAGACAACACCGTATGAACTGTGGTTTAGAGAAACCTAAGCTGTTGTTTCTTAAAAGTTTGGGGCTGCGACACTTATATGAATAAGTTTCAGGCTGATAAGCTCGAACCCAAAGCGGATAACTGCATCTTCATAGGACACCCAAAACAGTTGGGTATACCTCCTGTCTCAGATCCGAAAGCAATAGGGATTGTTTCTCAAATCGGGTCCTTTCTCGAGGAAAAGTTTCTCTCGAAAGAATTGAGTGGGAGGATGGTGGAGACTTGATGAGGTTATTGAACCGTCACTTCAACTAGTGTGTAGCAGGGCACATGAATTGTTCCTATGGCACCTACACCAATTGAAGTGGAAGCTTATGATAGTGATCATGAGACTTCGGATCAAGTCACTCCCAAACCTCGTAGGATGACAAGGATGCGTACTACTTCAGGGTGGTACGTAATCCTGTCTTGGAAGTCATGTTGCTAGACAACAATGAACCTACGAGCTATGGAGAAGCGATGGTGGGCCCGGATTCTGATGAATGGCTCGAGGCCATAAAATCCGAGAGAGGATCCATGTATGAAAACAAAGTGTAGACTTTGGCAGAACGGCTCGATGGTCGTGAGGCTGTTGAATACAGATGGATTTTTAAAAGGAAGACGGACAATGATGGTAAATGTCACCATTAAGAAAGCTCGACCTGTCATTAAGATGTTTTCCGACAAGTTCAAGGAGTTGACTGCGATGAGGCTTTCTCACTCGTAGCGATGCTAAGAGTCTGTTGGAATTATGTTAGCGATTACTGCATTATTTATGAAATTGTGAAGATAGGATGTCAAAACATTGTTTCCTCGACGATTTTCTTGAGGAAAGGTTGTATGTGATACAACCAGAAGATTTTTGTCAATCCTGAAAGATGCTAACAAGTATGCAAAGCTCCAGCAATCCGTCCAAGGACTGGAGTAAGCATCTCGGAGTTGGAATGTACGCTTTGATGAGATGATCAAAGATTTGGGTTTTTACAAAGTTTATGAGAAACTTGTATTTCCAAAGAAGTGAGTGGGAGCACTATAGAATTTCTGGTGAGTATATGTTGTTGACATATTGTTGATCAGAAATGATGTAGATTTTCTGGAAAGCATATAGGGTTATTTGAAAGGTGTTTTCAATGGAAAACCTGGATTAAGCTACTTAAACATTGAGCATCAAGATCTATAAGGATAGATCAAAATCGCTTAATAGTACTTTCAAACAAACACATACCACGACAAGATTTTGAAGGAGTTCAAAATAGATCAGCAAAGAAGGAGTTCTCGGCTGTGTTACAAGGTGTGAGTATTGAGCAAAACTCAAGACATGACCACGGCAGAATAGAGAGAAAGGACGAAGGTCGTCCCCTATGCTTAGACGTAGGCTCTACAGTATGCTATGCTGTGTACCGCATCTGAAGTGTGCCTTGCCATGAGTCAGTCAACGGGTACAAGAGTGATCCAGGAATGGATCACAGGACAACGGTCAAGTTTATCCTTGGTAACTAGTGGACTGAGGAATTTTCTCGATTATGGAGGTGGTAAAAGAGTTCGTCGTAAAGGGTTACGCTGATGCAAGCTTTGACACTAATCCAGATTATTCTGAGTAGTAAACTGGATTCGTATAGTAGAACAGTTATTTGGAATAGCTCCAAATAGAGCATGGTAGCTGCATCTAGGAGATGACATAGATATTTGTAAAGCACACACGGATCTGAAAGATTCAGACCCGCTGACTAGTAACCTCTCTCACAAGCGAGATATGATCAAACCCCATGGGTGTTGGAATCATTGCAATCACATAACGATGTGAACTGGATTATTGACTCTAGTGCAAGTGGGAGACTATTGGAAATATGCCCTAGAGGCAATAATAAATTAGTTATTGTTATATTTCCTTGTTCATGATAATCGTTTATTATCCATGCTAGAATTGTATTGATAGGAAACTCAGATACATGTGTGGATACATAGACAACACCATGTCCCTAGTAAGCCTCTAGTTGACTAGCTCGTTGATCAATAGATGGTTACGGTTTCCTGACCATGGACATTGGATGTCATTGATAACGGGATCACATCATTAGAAGAATGATGTGATGGACAAGACCCAATCCTAAGCCTAGCACAAGATCATGTAGTTCGTATGCTAAAGCTTTTCTAATGTCGAGTATCATTTCCTTAGACCATGAGATCGTGCAACTCCCGGATACCGTAGGAATACTTTGGGTGTGCCAAACGTCACAACGTAACTGGGTGGCTATAAAGGTACACTATAGGTATCTCCGAAAGTGTCTGTTGGGTTGGCACGAATCAAGACTGGGATTTGTCACTCCGTGTGACGGAGAGGTATCTCTGGGCCCACTCGGTAGGACATCATCATAATGTGCACAATGTGATCAAGGAGTTGATCATGGGATGATGTGTTGCGGAACGAGTAAAAGAGACTTGCTAGTAACGAGATTGAACAAGGTATCGGGATACCGACGATCGAATCTCGGGCAAGTATCGTATCGATAGACAAAGGGAATTGTATACGGGATTGATTAAGTCCTTGACATCGTGGTTCATCCGATGAGATCATCGTGGAACATGTGGGAGCCAACATGGGTATCCACATCCCGCTGTTGGTTATTGACCGGAGAACATCTCGGTCATGTCTGCATGTCTCCCGAACCCGTAGGGTCTACACACTTAAGGTTCGATGACGCTAGGGTTATAAAGGAAGCTTGTATGTGGTTACCGAATGTTGTTCGGAGTCCCGGATGAGATCCCGGACGTCACGAGGAGTTCCGGAATGGTCCGGAGGTAAAGATTTATATATAGGAAGTCCTATTTCGGCCATCGGGACAAGTTTCGGGGTCATCGGTATTGTACCGGGACCACTGGAGGGGTCCCGGGGGCCCACCGGGTGGGGCCACCCATCCCGGAGGGTCCCATGGGCTGAAGTGGGAAGGGATCCATCCCAAAGTGGGCTGGGGCGCCACTTCCCTTATGGCCCATGCGCCTAGGGTGAAGGGGGAACCCTAAGGAAGAGTCCCAAGGAGGGAAGGCACCTCCTAGGTGCCTAGGGGGGAGGGAAACCTCCCCTGGCCGCCGCCCCCTAGGAGATTGGATCTCCTAGGGCTGGCGCACCCCCCCTTGGGATCCCTATATATAGTGGGGGTAGAGGGCCTCTTGAGACACACCTTTTGCCTTTGGTGCAGCCCCTCCCTCTCTCCCAAGTTCTTCTCCTCTCCCGCAGGTGCTTGGCGAAGCCCTGCAGGATTGCCACGCTCCTCCACCACCACCACGCCGTTGTGCTGCTGCTAGATGGAGTCTTCCTCAACCTCTCCCTCTCTCCTTGCTGGATCAAGGCGTGGGAGACGTCATCGGGTTGTACGTGTGTTGAACGCGGAGGTGCCGTCCGTTCGGCACTAGGATCATCGGTGATTTGGATCACGACGAGTACGACTCCATCAACCCCGTTCACTTGAACGCTTCCACTTAGCGATCTACAAGGGTATGTAGATGCACTCTTCTACCCCTCGTTGCTGGTTTCTCCATAGATAGATCTTGGTGACACGTAGGAAAATTTTGAATTTCTGCTACGTTCCCCAACACAGTTCGCCCATCCGCCCGTTGTTGTTCCTTCCTCGAGAATCCCCGCCACTCCTCTTCTTCCCAAAGCCGAAGGAGAGCAGAGCCCCGTCACCATCGCCACTAGCACCACCAACACCGTCGTCCTCCTTCTCCATTCCCGTAATGGCCCCGAAGGCCGAGAAGGCGAAGTCGGCTGAGGCGCAGCGGCTCGCGGCGCTGCAAAAGGAGTGGGCAATCTTCCCTCCGAGGCTCGAGGCAGCAGAGCTGAAGGAAGACTTCTATCTCTTCTGGTCGACGGGAACACGGGCGCATCCGCGCACGAGGGTACTCCCAGCCACTGCTTGGGATAAGTATCCCACCGGGTATCCCTTCTTCGCCTTGTTCTTCTACTGCGGGCTCTGCCCGCCTTTTTCTGAATTCTTTTGCGATGTCATGAACACCTACGGGCTCCACCTTCTTGATTTCACCCCCCAATGTTGTCCTGACCATGGCAGTTTTCGCACATCTCTGCCAAAACTTTGTCGGGATCCATCCAAACGTAGTTCTTTTCTGCCATTTCTTTTCGCCTCGGGTTGAGAAAGGAGAGCCTTTATCCAGCGGGATCGCCTTGATCTCGAAGGCCGGCAAGAAAGATGCTTATCTGGAAGGAGAGTTCCGCAGCAAGTGGGAGGAGTGGAGGGCTGACTGGTGTTTGATTGTCGAGGAGAACCCCCAGCTGTTTACTGCTCTGCGCGAAACCCCAGTAGTGCGCGGCGGCGATTGGAGTAGCCTGGCCCCGGAAGACGACAGACTGAGGATTGCCGTCACCCGGATCCTGTGCCTCAGGATTGCCGGGCTTACTTTAGGAGCAGTTGGCGCAGATTTCCTCCGCCGCCGCATTGCCCCCCTGCAGGAGAGGAGGAGACCCGCCTGGGAGTTCCAGAATGCGGCGGATATCATGAGGTTGTGGTCGGGCCTCAATTTTAACTTCACTGTCATGGAGCTCTACGCGACGCTCCAGGAGTTGTTCAAGCACGACCCACAGCATCCCGAAGTGTTCAGGTTGCCGAGGGGCGTCGTTCCGCTGTGCAACAACTCCGCGCTCGACCGCATCCGTGCAATAATGCCGCTGTGCGATTCGCACGGAATTGATCCAGCCTGGATAGAGCCTGCGGATGATGTCGTTCGGGCGTTCTTCGACAGCTTGATAGAAGTGCAGGTCGACGCCGACGAGACAAAGGGCCACACCCGGGACACCACCGACGACGAGCTCAAGCGTATCGCCACCAGGATGGAAGAGGCGGCGGCAGCCGCCGCTGCGGGCGAGTTTGGGTTCACCATGGAGGAAGCAGAGGCAGCCGAGGCGGCAAGCCTTGCCAACCGAGAGGAGCTTGCCGGCGAGAGGAGGTCCGCCGAGCACGACGTCGGGCCGAGCGGGCCCGCCGAGGACACGAGCGGCTTGTTGGAGATCAGCTCCTCTTCCTCTTCGTCTTCGGACAGCCTGCCGCAAGTAGAGCCTCCGGCTCCGCAAGCAGAGCCCCCGGCTCCACCAAGAAAGCGTCTTCGCAAGGCCGGGGACGTAGCGGAGCGGCGGGCGAGTCAACCCCCGCCGCGCCGCACGACACGCTCCATCGTGGAAAGTTCTGTTGCCGCGGGAACACCTCGCGCTGCAGCCGTAACTGGGGCGGGGTCCTCTCGGCCTGCCGCCCCAGCTCCCGCCAAGCGGCCAAGAGATCCTACTCCCCCGCCTCCTCGCGCCGGAGGTGGGCCAGGCTTTGACTTCTCTGCGCTCAGCTCCGACGAGGAAGAAGAAGAGTAAGATCCTTGTTGTATTTGCATGTCTTCAATACTTGCTGTCTTGTATCGTATCTCATTTGCCTTACTCTGAACTCATCCCTTTTTAGGATGCTGGCCCAGAGAATGGCAAAGAGGGCCAAGGTCCCAGTGATCATTATCGAGGATGACCCCTCCGTGGGAGCAGGGGGTGCGCCCGAGATAAACTTGCCGGACCCGACGGCTGTTCTTCAGAGCAGCCCCCAGCGCAGCCCCCAGCGTAAGTATATGGTTTACTTCCAGATGTTAGGCGCGTACGGATACTCTTTGCTTGTTGATATCTGACCGTTGGCTTATGTAGGAGCAGAGCAGCTCCACCAGGAGCGCCCGGAGGCCACCCCCGACGTGCCACCTGCTTCGACTACGCCGCCAAGGGAGAATTCTCCGGTAAGGGAGAGCTCCCCGGCAAGGGAGAAGTCCCCGACGAGGGAGAGTTCCCCGGCGAGGGAGAAATCTCTGGCAAGGAACGGTACCAGCGAACCCCCGGCAGCGGAGATCCCCACCCCCGAGCCTGGTACAGGTACTCCTTGCTTCTAAACCCCCCTTGGGTTCTTCTTTTTGGATATTTGCTTGACTTTTCTTCTTTTTCCGGCCGTCAGATCCATCCACTGTGGAGCCGATGGAGACCGAAGTCCTTATTGACGACGCCACTGCCACCGAGGAAACGGCCGGCGCTGATGATCCCGCCGGCGAAGAGGCCGCCAAGACTGCCGCCGCAGCAGCTGACGAGGGGTCCGGCGATCGTACTGTCGACCCTGGGGCCGCAGGAGCGACAGGCGCTACACCGACCGCTAATCCTCCCGCCGCTGCCGCAGCGTCAGGCTCCGAGGAACCCCAGCCAGGCGTTTACTTGAAGGCTGGCGCTGGCATCTTCATCAACCTCCCCTGGGCGTCAACGTCCAGGGCGCCAGTCGAAGGAGAAAGCTTCGACGTGGAGGTGCTTGCCTCCACTGGGCTGACGTTGGTCGACGCACCAAGCAGCAGCAGCGACAAGCCCGAGAAGGAGCGACTGCTGCGAAAGCTGGTGTCACTCTACCGCACCCGCCAGGACAAACAGGAGTCCCGCGAAGCGCTTGTCGCGAAGGCGGGGGTGGACGTGGAGAAGCGCGCGGAGGAGCTCCGAGGCCTCAACCAGGCAGCTCTCCAGTCGCTGGCGGCGGAGCGGGTGCAACTCGATGAGGCGCAGAAGGCTTTCATCCTCGAGAAGGCAGAGGTTGCAGAGCAACAGTGGCTCGCCGCCGAGGAGTTATCCGCGCGGGATGGTGAGTTGGTGCAGCTGAAGGCCAACCTGGACAGCCACGAAGAGGAGCTTGCGGCGAGCGAGCACTCGGCGGAGCCCTCAAGGAAGCAAAGGACGCTGCCGCAGCTGCCGAGGCCGCCAAAGCAAGTCCATCACAGTGAGGGAGCTAAGCAAGGGACTCAGGTAGGGGGCGTCGAGGTTGTGTGAACCTGATCCGGCGTTCACTTGAGCTGAATCTTCATCGACTTCATCGCCATGCCGCCGAAGAAGAAGGCTTCAGAGGCGGCTGCGCCGTCCGCGTCGAATCCACCGCCGCCGCAGCAAACGGCCGGCGGGGAGAACGCCGGCGGTGGAACGGGCGCCGACGAGGGAGCCCACGGTGCCAACAAGTCCAAGGACAAGACCGCGCTGCCCGCTGGCGGCGTAGTCGGCTCCCACGACGACCGGGCGTCCGTAGACGCACCGCGCCCATCTCAAGAGGCGCAGGACCGACAGAGTCGTGGTACTCACGGTACCATACGCTCGCTGGACCCAAATCGAGCTAGCGGATCCCGGGACGCTCAAGGCCAACATGCACGCCGACGTGCTGGCGCGAGCGAGGCACGGTCGCCTGGACGGAATACTGCTCCTTCCAACATCGTTGGGAGCCCGAGCATATCCCGCTCCTCGCACCGTTCACCACCGCTACCCGCCACCCCAGCAGAAGCTCTAGCGCGAGCTCAACTGTTCCTAGACTTCCCTCCAACGCCAGACAAGATCGACGATTGGAGGGCCACCATTCAGAGTCTCATCGTCTTCGCCAACGGCGACACTCCGCGGCCAGCGACCACATCGCAGCCGCGGCAGGCCAGCCAAGTGCGAGCCGATGGCGACAAAACCGGTGGGGTTGCAACCACCGTGCACTCTCCGCCCCAAAGGCCAAGATCGCCGACTCGCCGGGTCCGTCATGACAGCGACTCCACTGCTTCATCAGATCCGCGAACTCGTCGCGATCAGCGCCACGTTCTTCACGAACGGCAGCAAGAAGATGCCCACACCCGCATCGAGCGCCGGAGAGAAACGCGGCGTCAATCGGATCGACGCGCTGGCCCCACTGTCGACATGCATGCGCCAGGGGAACCAGGCGACCTGCCGTACGCGGTAGGTTGCCCTGCGTTTACCCGTGAGCTACGGCAAGTCCAGTGGCCCAGCACGAAGAATTTCAAGCCAGACGTACCAGAGAAGTATGACGGCAGGCTGCATCCGTCGCAGTTCCTCAGCATCTACACCATTGCGGTGCAGGCTGCCGGGGGGCGGGACGACAAGATCCTCGCCAATTACTTCCCTCTGGTGCTCAAGCCCAACGTCAGGTCCTGGCTCATGCACTTGCCGGAAAACTCCATATCTTCCTGGGCGGACCTATGCCATCAGTTTGTCGGCGCCTTTACAGGCGGCCACAAACCTCATGGCCAGGAGAGTGATCTTCACCTGCTTGCCCAGAAGGAAGGGGAGCCTCTACGTAAGTACATCCAGAGATTCAGCCAAGTGCAACGCAACATCCCATACGTCCACCCTGTCGTGGTCATCAGTGCGTTCCATCAGAACGTGCGCAACCGCAGGATGCGGGAGGAGATGGCGATGTGCAAGATCAGAGACGTCGGCGAGCTGTATGCCCTGGCCGACAGATGTGCACGTGCTGAGGAAGAAAGGAAACTCCTCGGAGAGAACGTAGGAACCGGAGGATCTGACAGTGATGATGCCGCCCCAGCAAGCAAAAACAGGCGGCGGAACAACAGGAAGAGGAAAGGCAAAGATGTGCTAGTTGTCGAGCAATCCGGCAACGAAGGTGGCGCCAAGACAGCCAAGACTGATGGCTCCGGCAAGGAGGTTGCCGCATGCGCCAACTGCCAGGCTGTGGCGGCCGCCGACAAGCAGGATGGCACAAACAAGCAGTACTGCAAGATTCACCGCACCAAAGGCCATGACCTCCAGAGCTGCAAGAAGGTCGAACAGCTCGTTGAGCTGTAAAAGGCCGAGTACGAGCGACGCGACAAGGAGAAGGCCCAAGGAGGTGCTGGAGGATCTGGTACGAAGCGCACTGGCCACGGGGGACGCCGTGGCAACACCAAGCAGCGGCAAGGCGACAGACCTCCCCGCGGCCGCGACAAGGATGAAGATGATGACGACGACGAAGACATGGATGACGCCGAGACCAGCGAGCAGGAGTTCCAGAAAGCCACAGAAGTTTTGTGCGTTGACGGCGGTGCTTCTCTGCATACTTCACACCGCCAACTCAAGCGGTGGGTGCGGGAAGTTAATGCAGCAGAACCACCCGTCGAGTCACGCAAGCTTCTGAAATGGTCCAGCACGCCTATCATCTTTGATATTGAGGACCACCCCGATCGCACAACTGCTGTCGGGTGTTTGCCGATGTTGGTCTCACCAACTATCCGCAACCTCAAGGTCACTAAGATGCTAGTTGACGGCGGGGCCGGCTTGAACCTGATCTCCTCCGCTGTACTTTGGAGACTCCAAGTCCCTGACAGCGAGCTCGAAGAGACCGGCACGTTTCAAGGAATCAACCCGGGAAGGAGCAAGCCGAAGGGGAAGATCACGCTGCCGGTAACATTTGGCAGTGAGTTGAACTTCAGGACTGAGAGGATCACTTTCGACGTTGCCGATTTTCCATTGCCTTACAATGGAATCCTCGGCCGTCCAGCGCTCGCCAAGTTCATGGCGGCCTCTCACTACGCGTACAACATGCTGAAGATGCCAGGCCCAATAAGTGTCATCTCTGTACATGGCGACAAGAAAGATGCTCTCATCTGTGCCGACAAGATCTACCGAGAAGCAGCAGCCGCCGCGGATCGCGAGACACTCGCCGCTGAAGCTCCCGGGGGGAAGAAGAAGACCAAGTCCGACAAGAGCTGTGATGCCCACTCCGGCAAGCGCACCTCTTCGGAGTGCTGCGCTACCGTCGAGGACGCACCATCGAGCTCCACCGGCAAGTGTAAGAAGACAATGGCAGCTCCGCCAGCAACCAAGAAGGTGTCCGCCAAGGAGGACGGCACTAGTGGTACCTTCACCATCAGTGCCACTCTCGACCCTAAATAGGAAAGCGCGCTCGTTGCTTTCCTGCGGGCGAATGTCGACGTGTTTGCGTGGCAACCGTCTGACATCCCCGACGTTCCCAGGAAAGTAATCGAGCACCACCTCGCCGTTTGTCCTCACGCGCGACCCGTCAAGCAGAGAGTCAGGAAACAAGCAGTGGAGCGCCAAGAGTTCATCGCCGAAGAGATCAAGAAGTTGGAAGCAGCAGGCCTCGTCAGAGGAGTGCTCCATCCTACGTGGTTGGCCAATCCTGTAGTCGTGCGCAAGGCGAACGGGAAATGGAGACTTTGCATCGACTTCACCGATGTCAACAAAGCTTGTCCCAAAGACCCATTTCCCTTGCCGCGCATTGACCAGATTGTCGACTCCACAGCCGGATGCGACTTGCTTTCGTTTCTTGATGCATACTCAGGATACCATCAGATCTTCATGGCAGAAGAGGATGAGGAGAAAACCGCATTCATCACTCCATGTGGCACGTACTGTTTTGTACGAATGCCTTTCGGTTTGAAGAATGCTGGTTCAAAATTTGCAAGGGTCGTCCATACTGCTTTTGAGCCGCAAATACACAGAAATGTGGAAGCCTACATGGATGATATAGTGGTCAAAAGCAGGGACAAGTCAACTCTGATTCAAGATCTAGAAGAAACTTTTGCAAATCTGCGTAAGATTAGCCTCAAGCTCAACCCCGAGAAGTGCGTGTTTGGAGTCCCTTCCGGCAAGCTTCTCGGGTTCTTTGTGTCCCAGCGGGGGATTGAAGCCAATCCCGACAAGATCAAGGCCATTGAGAAGATCGAAGTACCGAAGCGCGTCAAGGATGTACGAAAACATGCCGGCTGCATGGCGGCTCTCAGCAGGTTTATCTCTAAGTCTGCTGAGCGCGCCCTGCCGTTTTTCAAAATCTTGAAAAAGGCAGGTCCAATGAAATGGACTCCAGAAGCGGAGGCTGCGCTGCAGGACTTGAAGAGATACCTGTCCTCCACTCCAATACTTGTCGCACCTAAACCACAAGAGAAGTTGCTGCTATATCTGGAGGCAACCAATCAAGTGGTTAGTGCTGCGTTAGTAGCGGAGAGAGAGGCAGATGATGAGCCAGCAACCGCGGCAAGCGCGCCCAGCGACAAGCAAGGGGCTTCCCCGACGAGCTCTGGTCCCGACGAAGATAGATCTGCGCAGATGTGCGAAGGGATACAGAAGAAAATGGTGTAGCGCCCAGTCTACTTTGTAAGTTCCCTTCTGCAGGGGGCTAGGTCGAGGTACTCTGGTGTGCAGAAGTTGCTTTTCGGCCTTCTTATGGCCTCGAGAAAGCTGCGCCATTACTTCCAAGCACATGAGATCATAGTTGTCACTTGCTTTCCGCTGAAGAGGATACTGCAGAATCCAGAAGCAACAGGCAGGATTGTTGAGTGGGCGTTGGAACTGTCGAGCTTTGGCCTCAAGTTTAAGAGCACTTCAACTATTCAAAGCAGAGCATTGGCAGAATTCATAGCAGAGTGGACGCCAACACCTGACGAAGAAACCCCAGAGACGAGCATCCCCGTCAAGGAAGCAAACAAAGAGTGGCTGATGTACTTTGATGGCGCGTTCTCGCTACAAGGCGCCGGTGCTGGCGTGCTGCTTGTCGCACCCACCGGAGAGCACCTCAAGTACGTGGTCCAGATGCACTTTCCCAAGGAGCAAGCAACAAACAATACTGCAGAGTATGAAGGATTGCTCGCCGGTCTCAGGATCGCGGCAGACCTTGGGATAAAGCAGCTCATTGTCAAGGGTGACTCGCAGCTTGTCGTCCGCCAAGTAAACAAGGATTATCAGAGTCCGTTGATGGAAGCTTACGTTGATGAAGTGAGGAAGCTGGAAGAGCGCTTTGTCAGCCTACAGATGGAACATGTTCCTAGAGCTCAGAACGACATCGCTGACGGCCTGTCAAAGTGCGCGGCATTTAAGTTACCTGTGGAACCAGGGATCTTTGTGCTCAAGCTGACTCAACCATCCGTGATGCCACCAACTGGACAGAGCAGGAAGAGGAAGTACGTCCAACTTCATGCAGTACGTCCAAGACCTTGGCGCCAAGGTCTGCTTCGCTTCTGTTGCTCACCCCAGGAGCAACGGTCAAGCAGAGAGGGCAAATGTTGAAGTGCTGCGTGGACTCAAGACCCGGACTTTCGACAGGCTGCACAAGTGCGAAAGAAACTTGATCGAGGAGCTGTCGGTGGTTCTTTGGTCGATCAGGACGACGCCAAATCGAGCCACTGGCCAGACACCTTTCGCTCTAGTCTATGGAGCAGAGGCAGTTACCCCCACGGAACTCGTATACGGGTCACCTCGAGTGCTCGCTTATGATGAGCTTGAGCAAGAGCTGCTGCGACGAGATGACGCGCTGCTCCTTGAGGAGGACCGTCTTCAGGCTGATGTACGAGCTGCTCGATACCAGCAAGCTTTGCGCCGCTACCACAGCCGCAAAGTTAAATCCAGAAGTCTCGAGGAAGGCGACCTTGTTCTTCGGCGTGTTCATTCCGCCAAGAATTCCAACAAGTTGACGCCGAAGTGGGAAGGCCCTTACCGGGTGAAACGAGTCACGAGGCCTGGCGCTGTCCGCCTTGAGACCGTGGATGGCATTCCGGTGAGCAACTCCTGGAACATCGAGCATCTTCGTAAGTTTTACCCGTAAGGCGCGGTTGTCGGACCCTGTTCGGCAACCACCATTTTGTACAAGTCTTGCCGCTGTTGCATGTAATCCTTTGTACAAAGCCAGGCGCAGACCCTGAGCGAAGATAAAGCGCTGGCGCCCTGAGTTTTAGCATGCATGCTGAGTCGAGTCTCGTCCTTGGTTAGGGTTGATAGTTCTTAGTAGTGGCTAACCCCTAACTTAGAGGTCGAGCGTGCGTCCCTTTGCCGTTATTTCGTTTCCCTGGTTCGCAGGACTCACCATATCCTTGCCAGACCACTTGAGGACGAAAAGGAGAAGGAGGACGGGCCAACATCTGGACCCCGGCAAGCCAGTGTTGCCGGGGGCTGCAAGATCCCGACAAGCCAGTAATGCCGGGGGCTGCAAGTGCAAGGATTAGCCCACGGCGAACCAGAGTTGTCGGGGGCTGCTATCTCAGATAAGTTTTTCATCCCTTATCATGCATTCTCTTATGGATTGAGGTATGCGAAACCTCGTTTCTTCCTAAAAGTTACCATGCTCCCTTACCTCTAGGCCCTAGGGCTCGTCCCAAGGGCCAGGTAAGGTCGTAGTCGCGGCAGCTAAGGGACGAAGCGAGGAGCCTGATCCCGCCTCCTCCCTGCCTCCGCCAAGAGCGTGAGAAAGGGCGAGCGACGTGGGAAGAAGGCAGGGCCTGCTGCCGGGAAAGAAAGTGTCTATCTTGAAAGATATAAAGGATTCGCTCCTTGACATGGGTTCCACCCGCGAGACAAGTGACCCGGCAAGCATCCCCTTTTCATTAAAAAGCATTCCACTCAGGTACAGTTCATAAGAGGATGAAGAACATGAATAATGGGATTACAAGTTTTAAACGCAACTAAGGCCCGAGGGCTTACAAACTAAAAAGAGATAAGGTGCCCGTGATCCCTCTCTTGTCCCTATCTTCAGGAGGCAGGTCAAGGAGGCGAAAAGGGCGAAAGGGGCGCCTAGATGAGCTACGGGTGCCAGAAGACACCAACAGAACGTCTCGGCAGCATGGTGATGGCGGCGCCGGAGGCAAAAGCTTGAAGACGAGGCGGCAGGACGTCAGCACGCTGTCGAGGGCGTCGTGCGCTCGTACTCCGAGTTGACGGCCTTGCCGCCTGCCCTCTTCCTCTTCCGCAGCCTCCCAACGCCAGCCGCCCCAGGAGACGACCCCGAGAAGCTCCAGGAACCAGCGACGCGGATGATGGGGTCGCCGGTGCCCCACGGAGCGGCGCCCGACACCTAGTCGGACCCGTCATCCTGCCGCCCGTTACCCTCGTCGCCGCTGTCGCTGTCCTCCTCGTCACTCCCGCTCGAGGAGGACCCTTCGCTATCGGAGGAGCTCTCCACACAACACCGTGCCCGAGTCCCGAAGCACCCGAAGACCTTGACGGAGAGGAGACCGCCTCGGCCTCGCCCTCGACCTCGCCCGCGGCCTCGTCCCCTCCCTCTTCCCCTTGCGGCTGGCTCTGCCGCCACGGGTGCGGAGGGAGGAGGAACGCGTTGCCTAGCGGCAACCCTCGTCGCTACCGTCGAAGGACCAGGGTTTCCCTTTCTCCATGGCGGATGGAAGAAAGAGGAGCAGAAGCTGAAGAAAGGAGGAGATGAGAGAATGCGGGTTTCCATCCCCCCTATCCCACTCCTTATAAAGGAGCGGGGAACTGGGCCTGACCCGCTGCCTCAACCCGTGACGACCCGATTTCCTGCCTCCACCGTTTGCCACTCCAAGCGCATGGAGGCCGTGTGGTGGGAGGGCAGAGTTGAGGCGACGGATGAGGCGACCTCTCCCCACCCCGTGATCGTGGGGGGGTGGACACCTCGAAGACCACGCCTCCACGCCTCCCTCCGTTTATGAGGAAGATATGAACCACCAGGGGGCGGACGTTTCGCCTTTCCGAGTAAAGGAACCACCCACGACCTCCCCCACGACGCCGCAATCGACGCGTGCCGTTCGGGAGGGCGTGGTGGATGCGGAGCAAGGCGCAACGCGACCCAGGCCATGCGTGCCCGTGCCCTGTTTTGGGCATGGCCCAACAGCGCTCGGCATCGTGTGTGGCCCAGGCCCGGGGGCTCCCCGAGCACCTATGGGGACGGAGCCCCTTCTCGATTCGGCGGGGGGCGGAGGTCGCGCGAAGAGCGGATCGAGGCGAGGCACGCGGGGGAGGGTTTTTACCCAGCTTCGGAGCTCTCCGGAGAGATAACACTCCTACTGCTGCTTTGTGGATTGTATTGAGTTCTTGCTCGGGAGCGCCGAGTGCTACAGTACACTCGAGCAGCTAACGAGACCGAGCCTTTCTCTGAGGATCGATCCCCCCCTACGTTGTGCATGGGCCTCCTTTTATATGTTCAAGGGGTCTCCAACAGGTGGCAACGTAGGTAAGGGCAAAAGTGTAAATATGCTGCGGTAGGTACAGCTACCTACACAGTGTATCATACCTAACCCTGACGGCATGGGACAAAGGCATTAAATGCCCGTCTACGTCGCCCAGACGGTGCATAAAAGGGACCGTCAGGGGCGCCATCGCTCGCCACGATGGCGATCCTATCAGCGCTGCATGCCATAGTGTACCCCTGGCTGCACAGCCTCCCGCCACGTACACTGGGAAGGGTCCCGGAGCGACACGTAGGTGGGTGAGCTAGAGCGCGGGTACAGAGTGGCTGCCTGCCGCGGCAAGTGCCTTGCCGCGGCCGTTGCCTTGTCGCGCCCGGGAACTTGTCGCTCGTCGGGTCCTGCCAGGACGTGTGGCGTGCTGCGGCAGGTTCTTTGAGATGCTCTTGTTGGGCTTCCCGGCAAGCTCCTCTTGCCGGGGTCTTGTACCTTGAATGGCCTTCCCGGCAAGCTCCTCTTGCCGGGGACTTGTCTCCTTGACTTAAATACTTTGCTCTTGGATGGCTTCAAAGGATCTGCGGAGGACTTTGGCGGTCCCCCGGCGGGCCTTGCCGCGGGGTGCTGCGACTGCCCGTGCACAAGTTCGGGATACTAGAGTACCCCTACTTTAGTACACCGACACAACTAGATCCATAATCTAGCGCACAGGCCCTCAACATGTCCTCCAGAATCTGGCTGACTCTCTCGGTCCGCCCATCCGTCTGCGGGTGAAATGTTGTACTAAACTCCAATCTCGTTCCTAAAGTCTGGTGCAGCTGATGCCAAAACTTTGAGGTAAGCTGTGTTCCTCTATCTGATAGGATGGTCCTCGGAACTCCATGCAGACATACGATCCTGGTCATATATATCTTGGCCAACTTCGCACTTGTATAAGTTGTTTTCACTGGGATAAAGTGAGCCACTTTGGTCAAGAGATCAACTACTACCCATATAGAATCATATCCTGATTTGGTCCTGGGCAATCCGGTGATAAAATCCATGCCAAGTTTATGCCACTTCCATTCGGGTATCGGCATAGGCTGTAACAATGCAGCTGGCTTTTGATGCTCTGCCTTCACTCTCTGACATACATCACATACGGCTACATATTCGGCAATATCCTTCTTCATACCCGTCCACCAGAAACGTTCCTTCAAATCCAAATACATCTTGGTGTTTCCGGGGTGTATCGAGTATGGTGAGTCATGAGCATCCTGAAGTATTAACTTCCTGATCTCTGTGTTATTAGGCACATAAACACGGTCCTCAAACCATAAGGTATCGTGCTCATCCTCATGAAAACCTTTGGCCTTTCCTTTGCTCATTCTCTGTTTTATCTCGGCAATCTCTTTGTCATCCTTCTGAGCTTCTTGAATCTTTCCTAACAATGTAGACTGAACCTCCACTGTTACAACAAAACCTCAAGGAATAATCTCCAATCGAAGTTCCCTGAGATCCTCTGCTAACTCCTTTGGTAATCCTGTACCCACTAGGGTGTTAGCATAACTCTTCCGGCTCAAAGCGTCTGCTACGACATTGGCCTTGCCTGGATGATAGTGCAGCTTCATGTCATAATCCTTTATAAGCTCCAACCATCTCCTCTGCCTAAGGTTCATCTCCTTCTGTGTGAAGATGTACTTCAAACTCTTATGATCCGTGTACACATCACAACGGTTTCCAATAAGGTAATGTCTCCAAGTCTTGAGCGCATGCACTACTGCTGCTAACTCCAAATCATGCGTGGCATAATTCAATTCGTGCGGTTTTAGTTGTCGTGAAGCATACGAAACAACTATTCCGTCCTACATGAGCACACTTCCAAGTCCTAGGCGAGAGGCGTCGCAATACACTTGGAAATCCTTACGTATATCTGGCAGTATTAGCACTGGGGCTGTAGTCAAACATTTCTTTAACTCCTGAAAACATTTAAACTTGGTATCCTTCTTCAATAACTCAGTCATTGGCTTCGCAATCTTGGAGAAGTTCTCAATGAATCTTCGATTGTATCCTGCGAGTCCAAGAAAACTGCGGATCTCGCTAACTGAAGTGGGTGCCAACCATTCAGTGACTGACTGAACCTTGGTGGGGTCTACTGCTATACCTTCTCCCGATATAACATGTCCAAGGAATCCGACTTCCTTAAACCAAAACTTACATTTGTTGAACTTGGCGTATAACTGGTGTTCCCTGAGCTTCTTGAGAACTAAACACAAATGCTCCTCCTCATTCTTCGAGTATACCATTATATCATCAATAAATACCACTACAAACTTGTCCAAATATTCCATGAACACCTTGTTCATGATGCTCATGAAGTAGGCAGGGGCGTTAGTCAGTCCAAATGACATGACTGTATATTCATACAACCCATACCGCATGGTGAATGCTATCTTTGGTATATCCTTCTCTCGAATCTTCAACTGGTGGTATCCTGATCGCAGATCGATCTTCGAAAACACCTCAGCTCCTTGCAGTTGGTCAAACAAATCATTGATCATCGGTAGTGGGTATTTGTTCTTGATCGTCACTTCATTCAACGCATGATAATCAACAACCATTCTTAGAGACTTATCCTTCTTCTCAACCAAAAGCACTACGGCTCCCCATGGTGATGAACTCCGTCGAATGTAACCTTTCTCCAATAACTCCTTGATCTGCTTCTTAATCTCCTCCAGATCATTTGCGGGCATCCGGTAGGGTCTCTTTGATATTGTCCCTGTACCTGGCAATAGCTCTACCAAAAACTCGATGTCTCGATCCGGTGGCATGCCTGGTAACTCCTCTGGAAAAACATCCGGGTAATCCTTCACTACAGGCACTTCCTCCTGAACAACTCCCATGAGGGTATTTACTTGTCTCCTCCTAGGCGCATGCCTAGATACATACTTAATCCTTCTTCCCTCCGGGGTGGTGAGATAAATCGACTTACTAACACAGTCAATGCTTCCTCCATACTTTGACATCCAGTCCATGCCTAATATCACATCCAATCCTTGTGACTCCAAGATTATTAGGTCGGACGGAAAAACATGGCTACCAATGGTTAGGGGTATCTGGTTGCACCATCGACTAGCCATATACTCTGCTCCAGACGAACTCACTAACAAAGGGGTCCTAAGGGTTTGGGTTGGTAGTTTAAAATTATCCACGAATCCCCTTGATATGTATGAATGTGATGCACCAGTATCAAAAAGAACAAGGGCGGTAAAAGACTTAACCAAAAACTTACCTATAACCGCGTCTGGCTGCTCTTCAACCTCCTCCACGTTAACATGGTTCACTTGTCCTTTGTTGAAGGGATTGGGCTTCTTCCCAGCGCTCCCATTTCCGTTTCCATTCTTCGCTTCAGGGCACTCCGTGGCATAGTGTCTAGTCTTCCCGCACTTATAGCAAGTAATGTGACTTAGATCTCTTTTGGCGGGTGTGGCTGGATTGGGGAGGTTCTGATTGTTGTTTGTTCCGTTCCCATTTCCATTCTTAGAACCATTGTGGTTATGCGAACTTCCTCCTGTGTGGTTATGACTTCCATGGTTATGAACCAGTCCTCCCGAGTTCGGGGTTAGGCGAGGTTTCTGCTGAGCTCCTGAGTTATACCTCCCTTGCCCATACTTCCTCTTACGGCTCTCAATCTGCTGCTGCTTCCCTTCAATCATAAGAGACTTATCTACCAACTCCTGGTAGTTGTTGAATGTCGCCACCATCAACTGCATGCTCATCTCATCATTCAGCCCTTCCATAAACTTCTCCTGCTTCGCGTCATCTGTGGCCACATCTCAGGGGCATAGCGAGATAACTTGCTAAACTCATCCACGTACTGAGCCACAGTATGGTTCCCTTGGCGTAAGTTGCGAAACTCATGATTCTTCATATTCATAGATCTCGTTGATACATGTGTTGTGCGGAAAGCTTGCTGAAACTGGTCCCAAGTGACGTTGGCTATGGGGAAAGTGGCCGTATAATTCTCCCACCATGAGGCTGCTAGTCCATCCAATTAATGCGCGGCAAAGCGCACCTTCTCAGCATCTGTGCAACCTGCGGTGGTCAACTCCCTTCCAATACGGCGTAGCCAATCATCAGCAACTATAGGCTCGGTGCTACTGGAAAACACCAGCGGCCGTAACCTCAGAAAGCGGGCTAGGTTATCAACTGGAGGCGGGTTGTTGTTGTTGTTGCTGCCTTGGTTTTGGACTAGCAATTGCATCAAGGCATTTTGCTGCTGGATCAACTGAGTGAGCTCTGTCGTGAAGGCAAATCCGGTGTCATGTCTCAGAGGCATCTGGTGGGTTTAGAGGGAAGAGATCAGAACAGAAAATGGGTCTAGTGAGAAAGCACTACCCATATGCAGATGAGACAAACACAAACATTTCACTCAATCAATCAAGCAAGAGCATACAAGCGGTCTAGAACTATCGTAGAAGTGCTCAACTACTACTATATACACGGGGGAATACTACTATTATTTGGTGGTCATCTAGAAATTTTGATCGGTGGAAGACTCCATGATGTCTGCTCCAGCTTCGTCTTTAAAGTCATCATCACTGGGGTCGGAGTCGGTGTCGTCTATGATGATGTAGTTCTCCGGGCAAGTGGAATTGTCGTCCTCTCCTCCCGGTGCTGGATCTCCCATGAATACTCCGATCTTCTTTATCAGGTCGTCATTCTTCTCCAATAGTGTTGCAATTTCCTCCTCATATCCATCGCGTCCAAACTTGTAGTGACCCGACCTCAAACGGTCAAGTCTCTGTGCTTCAGTGCCATCCCTGGATCGGTAATGCTGACACACACAGTACTAGAAGGATTTATAACAGAGTAGCAATCACACACTTATTACATCGAATGTCTCAAAAGAGAACTTATTACAATAAATATGGCTTAAGGCCATCTAATATGATAACAGTGGCTGGTTTGGAAGACAAAGTGAGTCCATCAACTCCAACGGCATAGCTGAGCTGCATGGCAACGACCTAACGAACCTTACTCCTTGTCTGAAAAGTCTGCAACATAATACGTTGCAGCCCGAAAACGGGTCAGCACATGGAATATGCTGGCAATTTAACATAGTAGAGAAATGACAGAATGATGCTGTCACTACATGCATATTTGGCTGGTGGAAAGCTCTATGGTTATAGTTTTTGCGAAAAGCCAATTTTTCCCTAACAAAGGAATAAATTTTAATTTAACTATCATGGTAGCTGAAAGATCATTGAGAAGGTTCCTCCAACTCAATCCCAATTAAAGTAGTTATCAGCCCAACAATATTAATTTAGAGTGATGAGATACTTAGGATACTCCAAGTACTAGATACTCAAGATTGTCCATAACCGAGGACACGGCTAACCATGATTATATTGTACACTCTGCAGAGGTTTGCGCACTTTTCCCCACAAGAGTCGATCGCCTCCATCGGATTTCTCGCACTACATGGTGTTTGAGAAACGGATGACCGAGACACAGTCTTTCAGAAACATTAACTCTTTACTCCGGGCAGACCATACCAAACCTACAACCCTATACCTGCTGATCCACCTCTTCAAGAGCTTCATGTAACTTACTCAACTACGCTAGAGCCCATAATAGCTTGTGGCTGCACACGGAAGTTTCTAGCATGAAAATATCCCAGTTCCCTTTGAGCCTGGGTGGCGGTCCATAGGAAAATCACACGGTACCCCGGGATTTCCAAAAAATACAGGCAACACTGGATTCTCCAGGTGCCTCAGTCCACCTAGATGTGTATTAAAGTTGCCACCTTATGTTGAACCATTAAGTAACAATATCACATCTTTCATTGATTTCACTCATCCAAACCACGTCTACGAGCGTAGCATAGCAATATAAGCAATACGCAGAAGTAACTCCCAAAGATTTGAATATAACAGGGCAATAGGTTCTACCTCATCAACTACTTCCCATCCCACATGTTAATCACATCCTATTCATGCAATGTTTGAGGATTGAAACTAATGCATAAAAAACTGGGTATGGAAGGAGTATGATCAATGTGTTACTTGCCTTGCTGACGATCCACAAAACCTAGGGACTCATGGTAGCACGCTTCGCCCTCCAGGAATTCTATCGCAAACAAACAGTAGCATACATAAGCAATCAAGCAAAGATGCACGGGCAAAACTCAAATAAAAAGAATTGACCAGAAAGTTCAGCTTAAGAACTCCGGTTTGCGAAAAGAATCAAATCAACCGAAGCAATGAAACTCAAACGGCGAAAGAAACAAGATCTGTTTACTAATCTGAAATAAAGTCAAAATTTACAGTACCACAATCTTGTTCAAGTTGATTAAACAGAAAGAGGGTTTCAAGACGAAGATGTGGGCGCTTGAATCGCCTGATTCTGATAAACGAGCGAAAAGAAAAACTGAAATGAAAATATGATCAGAGATCGCGATCAAAAATAATCGCGGAAAAATCCGAAAAAAAGAAAACTGACGAACAGGCTAACGAAAAAACGTTCATTGTCTGTAACTATCGGGCGAAAACCATTCGTTAAAACGAACATACGGACGAACATCCACTAAGTAGCTAAACCGAGAAAACCGGCGAACCGATCTAAAAAAACAAACTAGGGTTTCTTAAGAAAAACCGGATCGGTTTTCTTAAAAAAACCGGCGGCGGCAAATGGCGGCGTTACCTCCGGCGAGGCTCCGGCGGGGCGGGGCTGGGGCGGCGGGGAGGCGGGCTGCGGCGGCGGCGCGGCAGAGGCGGCGGGGCTGCGCTACGGTCGGGGCGACGGCGGCGGGGTTGGGTGGTGGGGGGGGCTCCGGGGTGGGGTATTTAAGGAGGGGGGCTGCTTGGAGGAGGGGGCAAGGCGGCAGGGAGGCGGAGTCCCGGCCAGACTCCGGGTCCGAGGCGGCGGCGGCGGCGGTCTCCAGGAGGGAGACGGCGGCGCGGGGGAAGCGGGCCGGCTCGGCTGGGCTGTGATGCCCGGATAATTAAGCTACAGTAATTCCACGCTAATGATGCCACGTCACCTCAGTTACTGTTGTTAATCTTGCGTTAGTTCGAAACCGGTCCAAATTTAAATTTGAAAATCAAGTCAAACATTAAAAGTTTTGAAACACTAAAACTAAAATGTTCAAAATAGGACACACAAATTCTAAGTAATAATGGTGGAGAAACCACATTTTTCTATAAAAATTTAGGTGCATTTAAAATTAAAACAGTAGGTAAAACAAATAAATAAATGCCTTGGTAATTTATAAATACTGAACTATATTATTTTGGGGGTTAAACCTTTTTGTGGCAGAGGTATAATTAGTGTTACTATTTAAGATACAACTTTTATGTTTTATAAAACTAGAATAAAATAAAACAGTAAAAGAAAAATTTAGAAAAATACAAAAGAAAAAAAAGGGGAAAAGAACCCCCCGGGGCTCCGGCCCAGCAGGCCACCGGCCCAACTAGGCCATGACCTGCCAGGCCGGCCCAGCTCCCTCTTGGCCCAACCGGCCTCCCCATAACCCCCATCCCCGAAACCCTAACCCACTACCACCACGCACTTCCCCCCCCCCACACGACTCGCTCGCTTCCCCCCCCACTCCCTCAATCCAGATCGGGATCGGGCGACCACGCCCTTGCCCCCGACGCCTCCTATCGCCGCACCCACCGCGCCTCCATCCGCCTCCCGCCACCCCCCTCGCCGACTCCTGCCTTCCCGTCACCACCGCATGGCGCCCGCCCCACCTCGACCCGAGCTAGATCGGGATCGACCCCGCTGTGCCCCGACGACCGCGCCTCGCCGCCCGGAGCTGCTCGACGCCATCATCCCGGACGGCGCCATCGCTAGACCCCGCCGGACCGCCTCCTCGACCCCGCCCCGCCTCTCCATCGACGGCCTGCATCGAGCTTCGCCGACCCCCTGCCCTGCAACGGGGGTGAGCAACCCCCTTGCCTCCCCTTCCGATTTCACCGCCGTAGGCCGTCGCCTGTGCTCCTGACCGGGGACGCGAACTCCGAGCGGTCACCGCGCCCGCGCCTGCGTCTCGTGCATCGTCGCCTCGCCCGTGTCCTCGTCGTCGCGGCTCGCTCGCAGCCGCCCGACCGCTCGCCGTGCCTCCCTCGCGTTGCGCCTCCCCTGCTCACCGCACCCCGTGCCCGCTTTCCCTGCCTGCCCGAGCCTCGCCTTACAGTGGCTCCCAACCACGCCCTGCCTCGCCACGCCCACCACCTCCCGGGTGCCCGCCTCTGCCAGCGCCGAAGCCGCCCCGTGCCGCGACGCTTCTCCCGCACCGCCGCAGCTCTGCTGCCCGCCTCGCCGTGGCCTCGCCACTGCCCGCATCAGGCGGCCGGTCTCACCGCGCCCATGGCGGGCGCACCCTGGAGACCTGGGAAGCGGGCTGGCGCTCGTCGCCCGTTACCGCTGGCCCAGCGCCCGCAAAGCCCCTCTAGGCCAATGACATGGGGGGCCCACGCCCCCTGAGAACGAAAATAATAATAATAATAATAATAATAATAAAATAAATAATAATAATTTAATTAATTAATTAATTAAGGAATTAATTAAATTAATTAATCTTGATTAGATTAACCTAATTAACTAATTAGTTTAATTAAACAATAGTTAGTTTAGTTAAACACTGATTAGGCTAACAGTCTATGACCAGTGGGACCCACACGTCAGTTGACCAGTCAACGCCTCTGTTGACTGCTGACGTCATGCTGACGTCAGCGTGCACTGTTCTGGATAACGTTGATTAAATAAATTAAAATGATTTAAATCTTTTAAAAATTAATATAAAATAAACCGTAGCTCTGATGGAAAAACTTTGTACATGAAAGTTGCTCAGAACGACGAGACGAACCCGGATACACAACCCGTTCATCCGCCACACACCCCTAACATATCAAACTCGCAACCTTCCCCCTCCGGCTCCTCTGCCCAAAAACGCGGAACCCCGGGGATGCTTTCCCGGATGTTTTCCCCCTTCACCGGTATCACCTCATACCGCGTTAGGACACCTCTAACGCCGTTACTTGTCATGTCATGCATCACTATGCATCTGCTTGCTTAAATATTTATTGTTTCTTCCCCCTCTTCTCTCGATAGACACCGAGACCGACGCTGCTGCTGCCCCGTTCGACTATGGTGTTGACGATCCCTCTCTCTTGCCAGAGCAACCAGGCAAGCCCCCCCCCTTGATCACCAGATATCGCCTACTCTGCTCTTACTGCTTGCATTAGAGTAGTGTAGTATGTTACTGCTTTCGTTATTCCTATCCTGATGCATAGCCTGTCTTTGAAACTGCTGTTGATACCTTTACCTGCAATCCTACTGCTTAGTATAGGATGCTAGTGTTCCATCAGTGGCCCTACACTCTTGTCCGTTTGCCATGCTATACTACTGGGCCGTGATCACTTCGGGAAGTGATCGCGGGCATATACTATTTACTTTACACTTTTACCTATGATACTGTTCGGAGTTGGGGGCCGAAGGGGCAGGTGGCTCCATCCCGGTAGAGGTGGGCCTGGGTTCCCGACGGCCCCCGACTGTTACTTTGTGGCGGAGCGATAGGGCAGGTTCAGACCACCTAGGAGAGAGGTGGGCCTGGCCCTAGTCGGCGTTCGCGATACTTAACACGCTTAACGAGATCTGGGTATTTGATCTGAGTCTGGCCATTTGGTCTATACGCACTAACCACCTACGCGGGAGTAGTTATGGGTATCCCAACGTCGTGGTATCAGCCGAAGCACTTCTTGACGTCAGCGACTGAGTGGCGCGCGCCGGATTGGACTGGAACGCCACTAGGCTAGGTCTGCTTCCGGCCGCGTTCGCAACGTGCAGGTGTGCTCAGGGCGATGGGCCCAGACCCCTGCGCGCTTAGGTTTAGACCGGCGTGCTGACCGCTCTGTTGTGCCTAGGTGGGGCTGCGACGTGTTGATCTTCCGAGGCCGGGCATGACCCAGGAAAGTGTGTCCGGCCAAATGGGATCAAGCGTGTTGGGCTATGTGGTGCACCCCTGCAGGGAAGTTTATCTATTTGAATAGCCGTGTCCCTCGGTAAAAGGACGACCCGGAGTTGTACCTTGACCTTATGACAACTAGAACCGGATACTTAATAAAATACACCCTTCCAAGTGCCAGATACAACTCGGTGATCGCTCTCTAACAGGGCATCGAGGAGGGGATCGCCGGGTAGGTTTATGCTATGCGATGCTACTTGGAGGACTTCAGTCTACTCTCTTCTATATGCTGCAAGACGGAGGCGACCAGAAGCGTAGTCTTCGATAAGACTAGCTATCCCCCTCTTATTCTGGCATTCTGCAGTTCAGTCCACTGATATGGCCCCTTTACACATATATCCATGCATATGTAGTGTAGCTCCTTGCTTGCGAGTACTTTGGATGAGTACTCACGGTTGCTTTTCTCCCTCCTTTTCCCCCTTTCCCTTCTACCCGGTTGCCGCAACCAGACGATGGAGCCCAGGATCCAGACGCCACCTTCGACAACGACTCCTACTACTCTGGAGGTGCCTACTACTACGTGCAGCCCGCTGACGACGACCAGGAGTAGTTAGGAGGATCCCAGGCAGGAGGCCTGCGCCTCGTTCGATCTGTATCCCAGTTTGTGCTAGCCTTTTTAAGGCAAACTTGTTTAACTTATATCTATGCTCAGATATTGTTGCTTCCGCTGACTCGTCTATGATCGAGCACTTGTATTCGAGCCCTCGAGGCCCCTGGCTTGTATTATGATGCTTGTATGACTTATTTTATTTGTAGAGTTGTGTTGTGATATCTTCCCGTGAGTCCCTGATCTTGATCGTACACATTTGCGTGCATGATTAGTGTATGATTGAATCGGGGGCGTCACAAGTTGGTATCAGAGCCGACTGCCTGTAGGAATCCCCCTTCCACATTTCTTGGCCGAAGTCGAGTCTAGACATTACAAAACTTTTACTAACTTGGCGGTGTGCCTTACGGGCCCACGTCGCCATCTGGTGGTATTAGGATCTTTTACTCCTCGATCTTTACTCCAGGATTCTGAACTCTCTTCTATTCAGGTTAACGATTTTTGCTAAAATCTAACTCTAGGTTCTCGATAATACTTTCTCCCGGAGAGCCCCTTATTACAAATGATTGTCCGCTGCACCAGAAGGATCCGAAGATACTCTCCGATGTCTCTTGAGACTTTATGGCGTCGCTTTTGCAATTCCTTTCCACCGAAATATCCCTATGGATAAATACTTACACCTGTCGTGCTTACTTTTATTCCCAGTCGATCTTGTTATTACAAGATACCCCGAGAATATTTTGTGCTTACTGCTTTGCTGTACTTTGTCACCTGAATACCCCTATGGATAATTCTTGCACTTATCGAGTATCCGCTCATTCCCCGTTGATCATGTGTTACGCCAAAGACTTTAAAATATCATTCGATCTTCCAAAAATCCCGAGCAGCCTATTGCTCTTGAAATTCTCGCTTGCTTGCATTATGGATAATCCCATAAGTTTCGTAATCTTATTGGCCTCCCTTGCCTTCATCATTTTAATTCCGTTGATTCCATATGTTGAGGATGCTCGCATTCCTCAGTCGAATCCTAGGATTCATCCTTCCGGCCCAGACGTCATTTGGATATGAGCTGGATCTTAACCAATCAATGCCTTGATCGTTTGTGTTTCCAAGCCTATTGAACTTATTCGTTATCGATCAGAACGATTGCTTCTGATCCCTTGATTTGGAAACCATAAAATTTCTTAGCATTAAGCTTTGAATTAGTCAGTTGTTTCCATAATCCGATGCCTTGGCATTCCTTCTTCCTTAGATTGAGTACCGATACTCACATCAGCCCCGTTGTGGACCGCCGTACCCATTGCCGGGTTATTATCCGACAATGTCCTTCACAAACAAAAATTCTTGTGAGTTCTTTACCTGATACATAATGCCCTTGGTAAATTGTATCACCCACTTGGCCAACCATGCTCTGTTTTCGAGCTGGTGATATCTACTCTTGAAACTTGGGGTATATGTTCCTAAGAAGCCCCTATGGGTTTAACCAATGCCTTCCCTAATCTGTGCAAACCCGAAAGATTTCATAGGGCATAGTTATCTGGTATTGCACCAGGTAAAATATTCAACACTAATGCCCTTATCAAAACGAGAAGTGAATGTAAGGTTCTGCATTAAAGAAGTGGGAGTCGACCTTGAACTTTGTGTTCATGCCCATGAAAATGATGTAGACCATCTCGGAAGCTTCTTGCAAAATGATTATCCAGCTTTGATTCGTTCGGTATTCTCGAAATTGATTCCTTACAGTTATGGTTCCGACCATGCTGTTCTGATCTGATATATCTTGTGGGAATTCATTCCAGTGCCTTGTCTATTTTTGGCGAGGTTGAAGTATCTACTGTCATAGGTCAATGAACCGGTTCTACTTCTATCACGTTCTACCTTTGAGTATTACCTCCTGGTATCTCGGAGATGTCTTGCCATTGCACCAAAACTTACTAACTTTGTTGAAGTAATGTCTTTCCTTGTAATCACTCTACGGGTTCTGGGTTATTATCAATCGAGGACTCCGACTAGTGGAGTTATTTCGCATTACAAATCAAATACCCCTAGTATTTTACTAGGAAATTCTGAACTCAATCTGGTCATTCCTAGACTATCGGTTGCATCCTGGTCTTGCTACCTTTGACTGTGCTACCTTGTCCTTCTCTGGTGCACGCATTCTTCAGTGTGTGAGCACGACTTACGTCAAGCTTTCAACATCTTGTTGCTTGCCTTGAAAGGCAACTTTGGTTCCGAGCTTGCCTCTTATATATTGATCCTATAACTTTCCACTTCGTCATTTCCTTGCTTGTTGCCGTTGTTATTTGATTGCACCTTCTTGAAACCTCCCGGCAAATGTGTCGGATCACCTTCAACACTTTGACTTCTTCCAAGACGTCAACTGTGTTCATGATGAGAAATACTCTCCTTGCTCTCGATGATTTTTATTATCATCGACAACACCCTTGACTTCCTTTCATCGCGAACTTGTCCACATAGTGAATGCAACTTGCTCTCCAGCTAGTGTTGTGTTCTGCCTTCAAGTATTACTGTCTATTATGTCAAGAATGTTTTTGGGATTGCTCCACCTCTTACAAATTCTCGGCATGATGATACTTATCACCATCACCATTCTTTTCCTGGTCACCGTGTTGTTTCTAACCACCGACAAATGGACTGTAATGTGTAATTCCAAAACTTCTAGCAACCCTATTGCTTGAAGTTAATGGTTGACAGTTTCACTCTAAGTATTCTGATAATTGAATCACCATTCTGACATTGGTCGTGCAAACCCGACCCATATTTCGGGCGCACCTTTCAACCAATGTTTAATTGTGTATGTTTTCCTCGAGCATACCTCATTATATCATTTGATATGACAAATGTTATCCCCATGTTCACATAATTGTGGAAATCGATCTTGTTGGAAATCTCGATGAAGTGTCCCTGAGACCGTCAGCCACCTCCCCATCCTCTCCTCGGTTTAAGGGTGAACTCTTGTTTTGGACTCGCCCCCATAGTTCATTTCTTGAGAATCTTACAATGTCATCTCGTCAATTTGTGTCGCACCTTTTCTTCTCGGGCATCCTGAGTCTGGGGTATCATGACACCAATTGGATCTGAATCTCGATCAGATATGATGGTTGAGACATCTTTCCGAGAGTTATGATGTTGGTCCTGTGATGACCCGGTAACATGATGTCATGCCTAGCACCCCCCCCCCCGGCTGGAGGACCTATCATGATAGTTTTCCTTTTTAACAAGGTTAACCATTCTTCCATGAAGAAATTGTAAGACTTATTCTACAAGTTATTCCTGATGGATCCTTGGTGTTTCCAAAGTCTGATCTTCACAGGATGACCATGTCAATGCTATCTTGAAGCATGTCTAGGGTACTCTGATTTTCAACAAGAGCATTTGAAGCCCAATGCTAAATGTTTCCTGCTCTATTATCCAAACACCGTTGTATGGATAATGTCATGAAAATTCTCTCCCCTACCTAAAGAGTTTTCTGCATTATAACCTGTCATGGATATCATGCTCTGCTTATCCTTGGGAAGGATATATCCATGAAATATGTGTTTAAACACATTTTCCTTTCCATTGCTCTGTCTAATATGATAATCATATTTTACTTTCCATTGGTTGTTTGAACCTTTCTTGTGATCTATATGATCTAAGCAGCAATATTCTACTGCTTATGTAAACTCCTCGGTGTGCAATTCTGTCAGCAAGAACCTGTTACTATTGTTGATGACATTTCGGTAGCCACCGATGGACGAGAACTCTGCCTATTGGTCCGCCTCGTTCAACGAGCAGGAAAATGGTTCTCTTCGTCCCTCGCCCTTGGTATCGACGTTGTTGCCAACATAACTGACAGGCTACCCTCTGACACGCCTTACTATCGTGACCGTGCAAGATGTCGGCCCCTTCCTACTTTCAACCACATGGTGGTCCCATAACCCACAGGTCCCAAGATCGAAACCTGACTATCATGTACACCCCTGTTCCTAAAGCTATTCCTCACGCTTGGCTTCGTATGAAAGATCACGAGCCACCTTCCTAGTGAGCTATTCTGGTATCAGACACAATACTTATTCCCGTTGCTTTGGACCCCTTTCGCACCTTGTAACAGGCATCAAACGATTGCCTGCCCGCTCGAAACTTTCCATGATACCTCCTTACTTTGCTCTCGATACTTTCTTAAGTTTCAATTCGATAGTTACTTCCCACCACCTTCCCCGATGTTATTGACCAGATAGTTAACCTTACAGAGGTTCATTCCCCCGGAATACCCACCCTTTATTCTTTCGGAAGTACGATGGAATTCCCGAAGAAAGGATGCCGACTTCATCATGATGACCTAAAGCAGAGAAATGAATACATCAACGAAAAGAATCAACCTCTTCGAAAGGGCAGCCAAGACCGAGAAGACTCGTTAGGTCTTTCGCTACCAACACTTTTCCCCCCCTTACTCCACCGCTTAAATCTCGGGACGAGATTTCTTGTAGTGGAGGAGAATTGTGACGCCCGGATAATTAAGCTACAGTAATTCCACGCTAATGATGCCACGTCACCTCAGTTACTGTTGTTAATCTTGCGTTAGTTCGAAACCGGTCCAAATTTAAATTTGAAAATCAAGTCAAACATTAAAAGTTTTGAAACACTAAAACTAAAATGTTCAAAATAGGACACACAAATCCTAAGTAATAATGGTGGAGAAACCACATTTTTCTATACAAATTTAGGTGCATTTAAAATTAAAACAGTAGGTAAAACAAATAAATAAATGCCTTGGTATTTTATAAATACTGAACTATATTATTGTGGGGGTTAAACCTTTTTGTGGCAGAGGTATAATTAGTGTTACTATTTAAGGTACAACTTTTATGTTTTATAAAACTAGAATAAAATAAAACAGTAAAAGAAAATTTTAGAAAAATACAAAAGAAAAAAAAGGGGAAAAGAACCCCCCGGGGCTCCGGCCCAGCAGGCCACCGGCCCAACTAGGCCACGACCTGCCAGGCCGGCCCAGCTCCCCCTTGGCCCAACCGGCCTCCCCATAACCCCCATCCCCGAAACCCTAACCCACTACCACCACGCACTTCCCCCCCCACCACGACTCGCTCGCTTCCCCCCCCCCCACTCCCTCGATCCAGATCGGGATCGGGCGACCACGCCCTTGCCCCCGACGCCTCCCATCGTCGCACCCACCGCGCCTCCATCCACCTCCGGCCACCCCCCTCGCCGGCTCCTGCCTTCCCGTCTCCCCCGCATGGCGCCCGCCCCACCTCGACCCGAGCTAGATCGGGATCGACCCCGCTGTGCCCCGACGACCGCGCCTCGCCGCCCGGAGCTGCTCGACGCCATCATCCCGGACGACGCCATCGCTAGACCCCGCCAGACCGCCTCCTCGACCCCGCCCCGCCTCTCCATCGACGGCCTGCATCGAGCTTCGCCGACCCCCTGCCCTGCAACGGGGGTGAGCAACCCCCTTGCCTCCCCTTCCGATTTCACCGCCGTAGGCCGTCGCCTGTGCTCCTGACCGGGGCCGCGAACTCCGAGCGGTCACCGCGCCCGCGCCTGCGTCTCGTGCATCGTCGCCCCGCCCCTGTCCTCGTCGTCGCGTCTCGCTCGCAGCCGCCCGACCGCTCGCCGTGCCTCCCTCGCGTTGCGCCTCCCCTGCTCACCGCACCCCGTGCCCGCTTTCCCTGCCTGCCCGAGCCTCGCCTTACAGTGGCTCCCAACCACGCCCTGCCTCGCCACGCCCACCACCTCCCGGGTGCCCGCCTCTGCCAGCGCCGTAGCCGCCCCGCGCCGCGACGCTTCTCCCGCACCGCCGCAGCTCTGCTGCCCGCCTCGCCGTGGCCTCGCCACTGCCCGCATTAGGCGGCCGGTCTCACCGCGCCCATGGCGGGCGCACCCTGGAGACCTGGGAAGCGGGCTGGCGCTCGTCGCCCGTTACCGCTGGCCCAGCGCCCGCAAAGCCCCTCTAGGCCAATGACATGGGGGCCGCACGCCCCCTGAGAACGAAAATAATAATAATAATAATAATAAATAAATAAATAAATAATAATTAAATTAATTAATTAATTAAATTAATTAATCTTGATTAGATTAACCTAATTAACTAATTAGTTTAATTAAACAATAGTTAGTTTAGTTAAACACTGATTAGGCTAACAGTCTATGACCAGTGGGACCCACACGTCAGTTGACCAGTCAACGCCTCTGTTGACTGCTGACGTCATGCTGACGTCAGCGTGCACTGTTCTGGATAATGTTGATTAAATAAATTAAATAAATTAAAATGATTTAAATCTTTTAAAAATTAATATAAAATAAACCGTAGCTCGGATGGAAAAACTTTGTACATGAAAGTTGCTCAGAACGACGAGACGAACCCGGATACACAACCCGTTCATCCGCCACACACCCCTAACATATCAAACTCGCAACCTTCCCCCTCCGGCTCCTCTGCCCAAAAACGCGGAACCCCGGGGATGCTTTCCCGGATGTTTTCCCCCTTCACCGGTATCACCTCATACCGCGTCAGGACACCTCTAACGCCGTTACTTGTCATGTCATGCATCACTATGCATCTGCTTGCTTAAATATTTATTGTTTCTTCCCCCTCTTCTCTCGATACACACCGAGACCGGCGCTGCTGCTGCCCCGTTCGACTACGGTGTTGACGATCCCTCTCTCTTGCCAGAGCAACCAGGCAAGCCCCCCCTTGATCACCAGATATCGCCTACTCTGCTCTTACTGCTTGCATTAGAGTAGTGTAGTATGTTACTGCTTTCGTTATTCCTATCCTGATGCATAGCCTGTCTTTGAAACTGCTGTTGATACCTTTACCTGCAATCCTACTGCTTAGTATAGGATGCTAGTGTTCCATCAGTGGCCCTACACTCTTGTCCGTTTGCCATGCTATACTACTGGGCCGTGATCACTTCGGGAAGTGATCGCGGGCATATACTATTTACTTTACACTTTTACCTGTGATACTGTTCGGAGTTGGGGGCTGAAGGGGCAGGTGGCTCCATCCCGGTAGAGGTGGGCCTGGGTTCCCGACGGCCCCCGACTGTTACTTTGTGGCGGAGCGATAGGGCTGGTTCAGACCACCTAGGAGAGAGGTGGGCCTGGCCCTAGTCGGCGTTCGCGATACTTAACACGCTTAACGAGATCTGGGTATTTGATCTGAGTCTGGCCATTTGGTCTATACGCACTAACCACCTACGCGGGAGTAGTTATGGGTATCCCGACATCGTGGTATCAGCCGAAGCACTTCTTGACGTCAGCGACTGAGTGGCGCGCGCCGGATTGGACTGGAACGCCACTAGGCTAGGTCTGCTTCCGGCCGCGTTCGCAACGTGCAGGTGTGCTCAGGGCGATGGGCCCAGACCCCTGCGCGCTTAGGTTTAGACCGGCGTGCTGACCGCTCTGTTGTGCCTAGGTGGGGCTGTGACGTGTTGATCTTCCGAGGCCGGGCATGACCCAGGAAAGTGTGTCCGGCCAAATGGGATCAAGCGTGTTGGGCTATGTGGTGCACCCCTGCAGGGAAGTTTATCTATTCGAATAGTCGTGTCCCTCGGTAAAAGGACGACCCGGAGTTGTACCTTGACCTTATGACAACTAGAACCGGATACTTAATAAAACACACCCTTCCAAGTGCCAGATACAACCCGGTGATCGCTCTCTAACAGGGCATCGAGGAGAGGATCGCCGGGTAGGTTTATGCTATGCGATGCTACTTGGAGGACTTCAGTCTACTCTCTTCTATATGCTGCAAGACGGAGGCGACCAGAAGCGTAGTCTTCGATAAGACTAGCTATCCCCCTCTTATTCTGGCATTCTGCAGTTCAGTCCACTGATATGGCCCCTTTACACATATATCCATGCATATGTAGTGTAGCTCCTTGCTTGCGAGTACTTTGGATGAGTACTCATGGTTGCTTTTCTCCCTCCTTTTCCCCCTTTCCCTTCTACCCGGTTGCCGCAACCAGACGATGGAGCCCAGGATCCAGACGCCACCTTCGACAACGACTCCTACTACTCTGGAGGTGCCTACTACTACGTGCAGCCCGCTGACGACGACCAGGAGTAGTTAGGAGGATCCCAGGCAGGAGGCCTGCGCCTCGTTCGATCTGTATCCCAGTTTGTGCTAGCCTTTTTAAGGCAAACTTGTTTAACTTATATCTGTGCTCAGATATTGTTGCTTCCGCTGACTCGTCTATGATCGAGCACTTGTATTCGAGCCCTCGAGGCCCCTGGCTTGTATTATGATGCTTGTATGACTTATTTTATTTGTAGAGTTGTGTTGTGATATCTTCCCGTGAGTCCCTGATCTTGATCGTACACATTTGCGTGCATGATTAGTGTACGATTGAATCGGGGGCGTCATATGGGCTTCGCCCAGTCGGGCGCTGAACTTCTTTAAAAAAAAATAATTCCACCGAATCAAAAATAAATCCTAGAAAATAAAATAAAATTCTAAATATACCAGAACAAATTTTCACCGTCTAAATAAAATATTTAGACCAGATGAAAATTTTCTTTGGCTCTAAAATGCAATTTCGAAAAACGTGCAATTTTTCTAATGCAAATAAAATAGCAAGAAAATCCGAATAAATCAGATATTTGATTCTAATATTTTTCTTCCAATATTTCAATTACTTTGGAGAAGTCATATTATCTCCTCTCATATATTTTTATATGAAAATGATCCTCGTTTCATTATTTGATAAAATTCAAATATGAAAACCGGGAAATCCCCAACTCTCTCCGAGGGTCCTTTAGTTGCTTAGGATTTCGAGGATCGTGAAACGAAATGCAATAAAATATGATATGCATGAATGGTCTATGTATAGCATTCCAAATTGAAAATTTGGGATGTTACACATCGACCTTAGACGCACAGTTCGGAACCCCCTACCCGGGATCCGCCGGTTTTGACACCTACACCCACTTAGTTTCTTTTTGAGATTTCATAAACTTATAGCTCTAGTACATCCGTTGCGTAGCAATCCCTACTCACTCATATTGATATCTTTTGATGGGCATCTCCATAGCCCGTTGATACGCCTAGTTGATGTGAGACTCTCTCCCTGTTGTTGTCTTCTCCACAACCACCATATTCTATTCCACCTATAGTGCTATATCCATGGCTCACGCTCATGTATTGCGTGAAAGTTGAAAAAGTTTGAGAACATCAAAAGTTTGAAACAATTGCTTGTCTTGTCATCGGGGTTATGCATGATTTAACTTTGTGTGATGAAGATGGAGCATAGCCAGACTATATGATTTTGTAGGGATAACTTTTTTATCCATGCTATTTTGAGAATACATGATTGCTTTATTAGTATGCTTGAAGTATTATTGTTTTTATATCAATATTAAACTTTTGTTTTGAATAATATGGATTTGAGCATTCATGCCACAATAAAGAAAATTACATGGATAAATATGTTAGGTAGCATTCCACATAAAAAAAATTCCATTTTTATCATTTACCTACTTGAGGACGAGTGGGAATTAAGCTTGGGGATGCTTGATACGTTTCCAACGTATCTATAATTTTTACTGTTCCATGTTATTATATTATTTGTTTTGGATGTTTTATATGCATTAGTATGCTATTTTATATTATTTTTGGGACTAACCTATTAACCCAGAGCCCAGTGCCAGTTTCTGTTTTTTCCTTGTTTTTGAGTTTCGCAAAAAAGGAATATCAAACAAAGTCCAAATGGAATAAAACTTTACAATGATTTTTCTTGGACCAGAAGAAACCCGTAGGACTTGAGAACCAAGTCAGAAGAGTCCCGAGGCGAAGACAAGGGTGCAAGGCGCGCCCCAGGGGGGCGCCCCCGTGCCATGTGGGTCCCTAGGAGCTCCTCTAACCCTATTCTTTGGCCCATAAATTCCCAAATATTCCCGAACCACCAGAAGCATCCACCAAAATACTTTTCCATCGCCGTAACCTTCTCTTCTCGTGTGATCCCATCTAGGGGCCTTTTCCGGCATCCTACTGGAGGGGGATTCGATCATGGCGGGCATCTACATCAACCCTATTGCCCTTCGGATAAAGCGCGAGTAGTTTACCACAGACCTACGGGTCCATAGCTAGTAGCTAGATGGCTTATTCTCCCTCTTTGATTCTCAATACCATGTTATCCTCGATGTTCTTAGAGATCTATCCGATGTAATATTCTTTTGCGATGTGTTTGTCGAGATTGATGAATTTGTGGATTTATGATCAGCTTATCTGTGAATATTATTTGAATCTTCTCTGAATTCTATTATGCACGATTTGATATCTTTGTATTTCTTTTCAAATTATCGGTTTGGTTTGGCCAACTAGATTGGTTTTTCTTGCAATGAGAGAGGTTCTTAGTTTTGGATTCAATCTTGCGTGATTTCACCCAGTGACAAAGTAGGGGTGGCGAGACACGTATTGCATTGTTGCCATTAAGGATATAAAGATGGGGCTTTCATCATATTGCTTGAGTTTATCCCTCTACATCATGTCATATTACTTAAGGTGTTACTCCATTCTTTATGAACTTAATACTCTAGATGCAAAGTAGATAGCGGTCGATGTGTGGAGTAATAATAGTAGATGCAGGCAGGAGTCGGTCTACTTGACACAGACGTGATGCCTATATTCATAATCATTGCCTTGGATATCATCATAAGTTTGCTCTTTTCTATCAATTGCTCGACAGTAATTTGTTCACCCACCGTATTATTTGCCTTCAAGAGAGAAGCCTCTAGTGAAACCTATGGCCCCGGGCCTATTTTTCTTCATATATTTTCAGATCTATACACCAGAAATACCAAAAATACCTTGCTGCAATTTATTTACTTTTATTTATTTTTATTTTTTAGTAATCTTTTATATCTATCTCTATCAGATCTCACCTTTACAAGTGACCATGAAGGGATTGACAACCCCTTTTTCGCGTTGGGTGCAAGTGTTTGATTGTTTGTGTAGTTGCATATATTGGGGACTTGCGCATTTCTCCTACTGGATTGATACCTTGGTTCTTAATTGAGATAAATACTTATCTCTACTTTGTTGCATCACCCTTTCCTCTTCAAGGGAAAAACGAACGCAAGCTAAAGAAGTAGCACATGCGCATGCACTAGAATCTGTCGCTGATAACCCACAAGTATAGGGGATCAATTGTAGCCTCTCTCGATAAGTAAGAGTGTCGAACCCAATGAGGAGCTAAAGGTAGAACAAATATTCCCTCAAGTTCTATCGACCACCGATACAACTCTACGCACGCTTAACGTTCGCTTTACCTAGAACAAGTATGAAACTAGAAGTACTTTGTAGGTGTTGTTGGATAGGTCTACAAGAATATAAAGAACGCGTAAATAAAAACTAGGGGATGTTTACATAAAGACACAATAAAGTAAATATAGCGAGTGTGGAAAAGTGGTGGTAGGAGTTGCGAAATTGTCCCTAAGCAATTGCCTACTTTACTAGACCGATAGCAAGTTTTATGTGGGAGAGGCCACTGCTAGCATGTCATCCCTGACTTGGAATTCTATGCACTTATGATTGGAACTATTAGCAAGCGTCTGCAACTACTGACGTTCATTAAGGTAAAACCCAACCATATCATTAAGATATATTGGTCCCCCTTCAATCCCGTATGCATCAATTTCTATGCTAGGTTGAAGCTTCTGTCACTCTTGCCGTCCAATACATAGTCCTATCAACATACAACTAACCCCATGGTGTGATCCACGAGCGCGCTCATATGATGGGCACCAAAGGACAACAACATAACCACAAGCAAATTAAATCAATCATAGCAATTCATCAACCACCGATAGGACAACGAAAATCTACTCAGACATCATAGGATGGCAACACCTCATGGGAAAATAATATGAAGCATAAAGCACCATGTTCAAGTAGAGGGTACAACGGGTTGCGGGAGAGTGGACCGTTGTAGATATTGGGGGGGAGGTGATGGAGATGTTGGTGAAGATGACGGTGGTCTTGGTGAAGATCGCGGTGATGTTGATGGTGGCCACGACAGCGTTCTGGCACCACCGGAAGAGAAGGGGAGAGGGGGGCCCTTCTTATTCTTCTTCCTTGACCTCCTCTCTAGATGAGAGAAGGGTTTCCCCTCTGGTCCTTGGCCTCCATGGCATGGGAGGGGCGAGATCCCCTCCGAGATTGGATCTATCTCTTTGTCTCTCTGTTTCTGCGTTCTCGTATTCTGCCCTTTCACCGTTTCGTCTATATATGGAGATCCGTAACTCCGAGGGGATTGAAACCTTTGCCGAGATTTTTTTCTTCTGAAAATTAGCTTTCTCGCGGCCGAAGAAGAGCAGCAACCGCCTTACGGGTGGCCCATGAGGGGGGCAGGCGCGCCCCCTGGCTCGTGGCCACCTCAGGCACCGTCTCTCGTTGATTCTTCTTCCCATATTTTCCAAATATTCCAAAAATATTCTCCATCCGGTATTATCCCGTTTGGATTCCGTTTGATATGGGGTTTCTGCGAAAAATAAAACATGCAACAAACAGGAACTAGTAGTAGGCACTGGATCAATATGTTAGTCCCAAAAAATAGTATAAAAAGTTGCCAAAAGTATATGAAGTTGTATAATATTGGCATGGAACAATCAAAAATTATAGATACGACGGAGACGTATCAGCATCCCCAAGCTTAATTCATGCTCGTCCTCGAGTAGGTAAATGATAAAAAAAGATAATTTTTTATGATGATTGCTACCTAGCATAATCTTGATCATGTATCTAATCATGGCTTGAATATTAAGACACGAGTGATCCAAAGCAATAGTCTATCATTTGACATTAAGACAATAATACTTCAAGCATACTAATAAAGAAATCATGTTTTTTTCAAAATAACATGGACAAAGAAAGTTATCCCTACAAAATCGTATAGTCTGGCTATGCTCCATCTTCACCACACAAAATATTCAAATCATGCACAACCCCGATGACAAGACAAGCAATTGTTTCATACTTTTGACGTTCTCAAACCTTTTCAACTTTCACGCAATACATGAGCGTGAGCCATGGACATAGCACTATAGGTGGAATAGAATATGATGGTGGAGGTTGTGTGGAGAAGACAAAAAGGAGAAAGTCTCACATCGACGCGGCTAATCAACGGGCTATGGAGATGCCCATTAATTGATGTCAATGTGAGGAGTAGGGATTGCCATGCAACGGATGCACTAAGAGCTATAAGTGCATGAAAGCTCAAACTAAAACTAAGTGGGTGTGCATCCAACTTGCTTGCTCATGAAGACCTCGGGCATTTGAGGAAGCCCATCATCGGAATATACAAGCCAAGTTCTATAATGAAAATTCCCACTAGTATATGAAAATGATAACTCAAGAGACTCTCTATATAAAGAACATGGTGCTACTCTGAAGCACAAGTGTGGTAAAAGGATAGTTAAATTGCCCCTTCTCTCTTTTTCTCTCATTTTTTTATTTTCTCCCTTTTTTTGGTGGGCTTCTTTGGCCTCCTTTATTTTGATAACCTCACATGGGACAGTGTTCTAATAATGATGAGCATCACACTTTTATTTACTTACAACTCAATATTACAACTCGATATCTAGAACAAAGATATGACTCTATATGAATGCCTCCGGCGGTGTACCGGGATGTGCAATGATCTAGCATAGCAATGACATCAAAAAAGGGAAAAGCCATGAAAATGTCATGCTAGCTATCTTACGATCATGCAAAGCAATATGACAATGATGCTCAAGTCATGTATATGATGATGATGGAAGTTGCATGGCAATATATCTCGGTATGGCTATGGAAATGCCATGATAGGTAGGTATGGTGGCTGTTTTGAGGAAGATATAATGAGGCTTATGTGTGATAGAGCGTATCGTATCACGGGTTTTGGATGCTCCGGCGAAGTTTGCACCAACTCTCGAGGTGAGAAAGGGAAATGCACGGTACCGAAGAGGCTAGCAATGATGGAAGGGTGAGAGTGCGTATAATCCATGGACTCAACATTAGTCATAAAGAACTCACATACTTATTGCAAAGTTCTATTAGCTATCGAAACAAAGTATTACACGCATGCTCCTAGGGGATAGATTGGTAGGAAAATACCGTCGCTCGTCCCCGACCGCCACTCATAAGGAAGACAATCAATAAATAAATCATGCTCCGAGTTCATCACATAACAGTTCACCATACATGCATGCTACGGGAATCACAAACTTCAACACAAGTATTTCTACAATCCACAACTACCCACTAGCATGACTCTAATATCACCATCTTTATATCGCAAAACTATTGCAAGGAATCAAACATATCATATTCAGTGATCTACAAGTTTTATGTAGGATTTTATGACTAACCATGTGAATGACCAGTTCCTGTCATCTCTCTAAATAGATATAAGTGAAGGAAGAGAGTTTAATTCTTTCTACAAAAGATATGCCCATGCTCTAACAAGTATAAGTGAAGCAGAAGAGCATTCTACAAATGGCGGTTTTCTATGTGAAGAGAAACCGGCAATCCAAACTTCATATGATATAAGTGAAGCACATGAAGCATTCTATAAAGCCATACTCAAAAGATATAAGTGAAGTGCAATGAGCATTCTATAAATCAACCAAGGACTATCTCATACCAGCATGGTGCATAAAAGAAAAGTGAAAACTAAATGCAAAAGACGCTCCAAGATTTGCACATATCGCATGAACGAAACGAATCCGAAAACATACTGATACTTGTTGAAGAAAGATGGGATGCCTTCCGGGGCATCCCCAAGCTTAGACGCTTGAGTCTCCTTGAATATTTACTTGGGTTGCCTCGGGCACCCCCAAGCTTGAGCTCTTGCCTCTCTTCCTTCTTCTCACATCGAGACCTTCTCGATCATCGAACACTTCATCCACACAAAACTTCAACAGAAAACCCGGTAAGATCCGTTAGTATAATAAAGCAAATCACTACTCTAAGTACTGTTGCAAATCAATTCATATTTTGTTTTTGCATTGTGTCTACTGTAATATAACTTTTTCATGGCTTAATCCACTGATATAAATCGATAGTTTCATCAAAACAAGCAAACGATGCATCAAAAACAGAATCTGTCTAAAACATAACAGTCTGTAATAATCTGAACATTAACCACACTTATGATACTTGAAACATTCTGCCAAAATTAGGAAAAATAGAAATTTGTACAGGAAGACATTGCAAAAAGAATCAGAACCGTTTGACATTCCAGTAAAAAATTAAAAATCGCGCACTACAGCCAAAGTTTCTGTCCTGCACCGCACAAACCAACAAGCATTGTAAACATCCTAAAGGCAAACCTTGGCACATTATTTTTATAATACAATGGATTACAAGGGGATAATTATTTTTGTTAAGAAGTTTCTGTAATTAAGATTCACAAAGTTTCCATGGACATGAACAAAGTTCAAGGACATCCCCCACTTTCACAATGCTCGTCTATCTCACTTTCACTTTTCTTTTTGAAAAGTTTTGGGTTCCCCTCTTTATTTTTTTGTTTTTAAGCTATATAAAAGTACACAAAAGAAATAAATGACTCTCTAAAACTTCCGGGTTGTCTCCCTGGTAGCGCTTTCTTTAAAAGCATTAAGCTAGGCATATAGTGCTCAAGTAATGAATCCAACCGGATCCCAATGTATATCAAAGCCAATTTTAATTAACAACGATTTGTAATTTTGTAGTAAGCACAACGTAACATATATTATGCAACAACGAAGTCTAACTCTCTTCCTATGCATCGGCATGTCATAAAAGAACAATTCATGCACACATAGTAATGACGAATGCATAGTATAAACAATTTCTTGCAATTTTATCGTATTGAAAACATAGAAAGGTGGAGATATAGTTCCTCTCTCATAATAATTGCAAGTAGGAGCAGCAAGCACATTCATATTATATTCATCAAAATCATCATGTGTAATAGTAAAACGCAACCCATCAATATAATCCTTAATAAGTGCAAACTTTTCCGATATAGTGTAGTCGGCAGAATTCAAAAAGATAATAGGACTATCATGCATGGGTGCAATAGCAACAATTTCATGTTTAACATAAGGAACTATAGCAAGTTCATCTCCATAAGCATAATTCATATTGGCATCTTGGCCACAAGGATAGCAAGCATCATCAAAAAGGGATATTTCAAGAGAATCAACGGGATCATAACAATCATCATAGCAATCATCCTTCGGTAAGCACGAAGGGAAATTAAACGATGTATGAGTTGAAGAGTTACTCTCAGTAGAAGGTGGGCACGGGTATCTAATCCGCTCTTCCTCCTTTTGTTCTCCGCTCTCCTCATCATCTTTTTCATCCAATGAGCTCACAGTTTCATCAATTTCTTCTTCCATAGACTCCTGCAAAATACCAGTCTCTTCTTGGACAGCGGAGGAGACCTTGATATATGGTTTAACATAAGCATTAGAAGCATATTTCTCATAACAATATTCAAGTATGACAAAATTTTCAGATTTGTAAAGAGTAGCATCATACTTTTCATCAAAGAAGCAATTTCATAAGCACCCTTAAAAGCAACAAATTCTTCAATTTGTTGAACATCATAGTAATTATAAACACCCTTAGCATAAGAAGATACGATTCCATTATCACTAAACAAACATTAGTAGGGAAGGTGTTTCTTAGGGTCTTCAGAACAACAAGTAATATCATATATTTCGCATAAATTCCAAGCATAGCATTGCAAACGATGAATTTGATCCAGTAAACGTTTCCCTTCAGATATGCGGTGTCGCACATAACAAGCATGCTCATCTAGAGATTTTCCCTCAACTAAGCTAGTTGGGGTTTCAGCACGAGCACATAGGGATCGAAGATGATCCAAGTAATAAGCTTCAGGAGTGTGATAGATTTTGAGTGGTTCTTCAACCATTGGTTCAGTAGGTACAACTATTTTTTTTGGTATTTTGCGTTTCCTACCCATAACTAAAGATAGAAAACAACTAAGAACAACAAATAAAATTTATATAGTGATAAAGCAAACAAGACACACGAGAATATTCACCCCACGCTATTGCTCCCCGGCAACGGCGCCAGAAAAAGGTCTTGATAACCCACGAGTATAGGGGATCAATTGTAGCCACTTTCGATAAGTAAGAGTGTCGAACTCAACGAGGAGATAAAGGTATAACAAATATTCCCTCAAGTTCTATCGACCACTGATACAACTCTACGCACGCTTAACGTTCGCTTTACCTAGAACCAGTATGAAACTAGAAGTACTTTGTAGGTGTTCTTGGATAGGTTTGTAAGAATATAAAGAACGCGTAAATAAAAACTAGGGGCTGTTTAGATAAAAACACAATAAAGTAAATATAGCGAGTGTGGAAAAGTGGTGGTAGGAGTTGCGAAATTGTCCCTAAGCAATTTACTACTTTACTAGACCGATAACAAGTTTTACGTGGGAGAGGCCACTGCTAGCATGTCATCCCTGACTTGGAATTCTATGCACTTATGATTGGAACTATTAGCAAGCGTCCGCTACTACTAATGTTCATTAAGGTAAAACCCAACCATAGCATTAAGATATATTGGCCTCTCTTCAATCCTGTATGCATCAATTTCTATGCTAGGTTGAAGTTTTTGTCATTGTTGCCCTCCAATACATAGTCCTATCAACATACAACTAACCCCATGGTGTGATCCATGCGTGCGCTCATATGATGGGCACCAAAGGACAGCAACATAACCACAAGCAAATTAAATCAATCATAGCAATTCATCAACCACCGATAGGACAACGAAAATCTACCCAGACATCATAGGATGGCAACACATCATTGGATAATAATATGAAGCATAAAGCACCATGTTCAAGTAGAGGGTACAACGGGTTGCGGGAGAGCGGACCGCTGTAGATAGAGGGGGCAAGGTGATGGAGATGTTGGTGAAGATGACGGTGGTGTTGGTGAAGATCGCGGTGATGATGATGGTGGCCACGGTAGTGTTCCGGCGCCACCGGAAGAGAAGGGGAGAGGGGGCCCCTTCTTCTTCTTCTTCCTTGACCTCCTCCCTAGATGGGAGAAGGGTTTCCCCTCTGGTCCTTGGCCTCCATGGCATGGGAGGGGCGAGAGCCCCTCCGAGATTGGATCTGTCTCTCTGTCTCTCTCTGTTTCTGCGTTCTCGTATTCCGCCCTTTCATCGTTTCGTATATATATGGAGGTCCGTAACTCCGATTGGATTGAAACCTTCGCCGAGATTTTTTTTTCCTAAAAATTAGCTTTCTTGCGGTAGAAGAAGAGCAGTAACCGCCTTACGGGTGGCCCACGAGGGGGCAGGCGCGCCCCCTGCCTCATGGCCACCTCGGGCACCGTCTCGCGTTGATTCTTTTTCTCATATTTTCCAAATATTCCAAAAATATTCTCCGTCCGTTTTTATCCCGTTTGGATTCCGTTTGATATGGGGTTTTTGTAAAACATAAAACATGCAATAAACAGGAACTGGCACTAGGCACTGGATCAATATGTTAGTCCCAAAAAATAGTATGAAAAGTTGCCAAAAGTATATGAAGTTGTATAATATTGGCATGGAACAACCGAAATTATAGATACGACGGAGACGTATCAGCCGCCGCCATCTTCCGTTGTCCCATCTCTAGGAAGGGTTAATGCATCGACCTTGCCAGACCTCCCTACCGTCAACGCCACCACAACGCGGATAGCGCCATCCTCCTGCACGAGTCCATCTACACGCATCCGACGCCGAGACTCTACTATGCCACGCCGCCGCCGATGCGGAAGATGTAACACCGTCCACCTCAGAGCTCCTCCAGTCAGCACCTGCTCCAAAACGAAGCCCCGAGGAGGGAGAACAGCACAACATGCCTTCATCATCCGATCCGGGAGACCCAGATCTAGGGTTTCCCCGGAGCAGCCCGGGCGAGAAGACGCAGCATGCAACGACGATGCCTCAACAAGAAAACGACATCAAAGAAGCCGTCATCGTCCGTCAAGACCGAAGTCGACGTGATTTTCACTAGCAGTCGCGTCATCTCGACCCTGTAGTTGTCTGGAATTGTGTGGTTCCTCGCCGTTGAGACGTAATAACCAACAACCGGAATGCCGATGACTGCCACTGCAGCCTCGGTCCACCATCGTCGTCGGCCACCACTCTCCAGAAGACAACGCCGGCCGCCAGCCGTTGTCGTCCACAGCTCATGTCGCCTGTTGTCTTGGAGCAATATATCTGAGCTAAATCATTGCCGCCACCAATACCCGGCATGCCCCACCACCGGTGGCCAGCCGCATCACCCGTCTCCAGACGAAGCCTCCAGGAAGCAAAGCACATTGCGTCAACGTGACCCTCCACATCGTGTCGCACAGGCTAGTCGATCTTGGCCCGCACCGGATCCACACAAGAGGGGGCGGAGAGCCCCGCGCCACCGGCGCCGGCCGGGCTTCACCCGGTCACGCCCTCTGGCGTCGGCAGAGGAGGGGAGGAGCCGGAGGAGAGGTGCCCGGTGGTGGCTAGGGTGCCCACCCGCCGCCTGCGGGGGCGACTCCCAATAGGGTCTGACTTAGATCTTAGCAAGTGCGTGAAAGATCTGAAACGATGGCTAATGTCCGGCGACAAACTATAAAAGTAGGAGAACGTTACGAACAATTCTAAATTATGGTCATGCTTCTAAATTTTCAGTAATTGCCCCTCCGCCTCTGCTTGCTGGCATTATATCTGCCCTGACAGGGACCATCAACAAGCTTGTTGTCAAGAGGTGGTAGCTGGTCTGAAGCACAAAATAAATCTCCCTTTTGCTATGGAGATCATAAACCTTGTTGCACAAGCTATGTGGACGATTAGTAGGGAGTACATTTCCAAAGGGATCCAAGTATCCAACGGAACCTATATAGGTGCAAGAAAAAGTTTAAAGAAGAGATTACTTGGCTCCTACACAAGGCAAAGAGAAAAACAATATTCAGGGCTCCCACACCAAGTTGATCGTTTCATCTAACTCAATATGGTTGTATTTTATTGTACTAGGCTTTTCTCTTCTCTATGCAAACCTATTTTAGCAAACAAAAAAATAGACAGTAGGAAACCTATTGTTTTTCTAGGAAAAAAATCCAGTAATTTGTAGATCTACCAGAGAGCAAGTTTACAAGAGATGACCCCTATGCCCAGGAATTTTTTACGAGAGAAAATTTTAATCTATTCATCAATCATGGTAGAAAAGAAAACAATAGAGGTAATAAAAATTACAGTCATGTCTATGGATCACCTAGCGACGACTACAAACACAGGAGCAAGCCGAAGGCGCGCTGCTGTCATCGCCCCTCCCTTACCGGAGTCATGCAAACCTTGTTGTTGTTGGCAGTCGGGAAGTCGCCGTGCTAAGGACCTCAAAGGACCAACGCACCAGAGCAGCAATCACCGCCGTTGAAGAGAGTTGCAGATAGAAAAGATCAAACCTGTAACCATATGAACGAAGACGAACACAAATTGGATCCAAATAGATCCATCGAACGAATCCCGCGAGATCTGATGGACACACACCTGCACACATCCTTCGACGATGCTATTTGCATCATCTGTACGGGGATAGAATATGTGAGACACTATTCCTACTGAGAGACATTGCCACCGTTGTGCCCAAGTTACAACTAGTAACCGACAAATAGCAGTGTTGCACTATAAAGAAAAACTTGGACCTATTTAATAAAAAAATACTTGGTAAATTAATCGAAAATATGTCAAAATTTGCGTACATTTTGATTGGGTTGATATATTTTCTCCGGTATGACCATTTGTGGAGGGGTTCGGTAAGATTGGTAATCGGCCGTGTAACTCAGGATACCGTCGGGTCACCAAAATTCATGGCTTGCTCTACATTATTTTAGTGTATATGTATGTCTGACAAATACAAGCTAGTCGGTAAGTTCACAGGTTTCGGAAGCACGAAATTCTGATATTTCCAAGCTAAGATGCCAAGTTCATGTCACGTACTAACTACTACGACTGCACCAAAGGGAGTAGGTATATGTAGTTTTTCAGGCATAGTAGAGTTGTCGGAAAATATCCTCTTCTTCTTGGAACTAAAGACCCAAATTAGCTAGGCGTCCAGAAGAAGAGCATTTCGTGGAAGCTACTGGAAGCAGAATGAGGCCCAGTTCTTTTCAGCTTTTGATTCTCTAGAATCAGATTCTGGGAAACTTCCCGCAAAATCAGTTTCCCACAGAATCAACCACCGAGTTCTTTTCTAAGATTGTACTCTGAGATTGTGGGATAAGTTATGTGCTCAAATGTCTGTAATGCCCTTCACTGAAATTAAAATAAACATGCCTGTAATACATCACTAGTTGTGTTTTACTCATTTGCACGATCGAAACATCTAACCTACAGAGCTCACTGCCTTCTTCTTCCTCTGACTCTTCTCTCTCCTGCCTCCAACCACAACATTCAGCCCTTCAGATTCATGCCAACCAACAATGGATCTCGATGTTGTTCAATAAAAATGGATCCCACATGCTAGCCGCTAGCCACCTATCCTGTTTTCCCCATCGATTATAAGCTCTAAAATTCCCTAATTTGCATTCATATAAAGCCATCTACTCCTATTTAACAGAGAGGGGGAGGTCAAAGGAGACAGGGAGATGAGGAGGAAGACCGGCTCGAGAACGGGGAGGGACGAGGCGGGTTCCCGCGAGCTCGGGCGAGGCCGGGGCGAGCTCCGGCAGGCGGGGCCGGAGGTGCTGAGTGAGATCCGGCTGGCCTCTGCGTGCGTGTGATGCAGTTCGGCCCGAGTGGCAGTTTGGATGTAATTTGGTGCTGTAACAGGGGCAGCGACTTAAATTGAACCGTTTTCATTTGCGGGAGCGACGAGAATCGCCAGAATCGTGGGTTGCGGACGCTTTTCGATTGCACTAGCGATTCTAGCGATTCTCAGATGATTTTGGAGAATCAGATTGAGTTCTTTTCAGCTTATTGATTCTCCAGCCACGATTGTCCATAATCGCCTGAAAAGAACTGGCCCTGAGCCTTGAGTTAGGAGGACCCCTGTAGCTGTAGGTGACGTAGGATCTCAGCTAGACTCGTTTTGGAGTTTCGGAAAGAGGAGTTTCATCAGCCGAGAGTGATTGACAAAGTCCAACGACGCGGCCCACCTATTTAACCCCGTTGGCCCATCAACAACAGTTATGCGTGGTGGATGGCCCATCCACCGATCACCGACTGGCTAGTGACTGCACAGAAGAACACACACAAAAAAAGGCAGCTTCGTCGCATCATGGGCAGCGGGGCAAGGATGAGGAAGGAGGGCGACACCATTGACAAAGAAAAAACCTGGCCGACAAGGACAGAGAATGAAGGAAGGGAGATCTATGCAATCCAATTATGCATGCATGCCTCTTCAATAGGCTTGACCCTTAACAGTACACGACGTTCCTAAAGAGAAAGAAACAGTACGCGATGCTACTGCATGGCACCGTTTCTCCGAGCGCGTGCCGTCAACATGATACAGCAGCGGCGGACGGGACGGGCGAAAATGATACACTTAGGGACGCATCTCACGGAAAGAGATTCACGGGAGTACGTGTTAGCCTCTAATTCATCCCCTCCCCCTGATTTTCAGGGTGGGTCCTTTCTCCTCCCAATCAATTGATGACAACTATGCCCGTAGCATCTAATCCATGAAAAATGCCCGTAGCTGTAAGCATTGTTGCTCCGGTAGTTTCGGGTAGCCATATGTACGTGCCAGGAAAATCAAAGAAAACGAATGGACGCATTGCCTCCACAAATGGCACATCATACATCCATTCTGATGTGCTTCTGCCGTACCGCCGAGGTCACAATAAATTGAGCGAGCGATGCCTCCCAGTTTGATTGTGGCCAGCAAGCCAACGCAGAAAGTACATGTACGGCCCCTTCTGATTTTGTGCCCAAATGTGATTGTGATTTGTGACCGGCAAACCGACGCTCTTACATCTCGAACGCTCACATAGTACGGACGGCCCGTTTGATTTTGCGCACATATTTCTGGGCCAATCCACGGTCCTCCCTCCTGGGCAGCACAACCTACCTCTTCATTTACTCACACAGTTGACAATCAGTGTACAACTGTACTAGATCATGGGCCCAACATCATTTCTGCCAAATTTGAACCATTCGTAATCTCTTGCAGTGCACGATTTACTAGTTTTTTCTTTTTGCCGTCCTTTGCTGAATTCTGATGTGTTGCTCCATTCAACAACCGTCAATTTTTCTTGTTTGCGGGAGTAGTCATCACACAACCACCACGGTGGAAATGGGAGGTGGTCAAGGCAAAGAATTGCTAAGCTGAGGTAGTGAATTAGATCAAAGAAGAACTTATTTGAACCTGCTACACAAGAGGGTCCTTTTGGCACTCGGGAGTTTTTTTTTGTTTTGAGAATGAGGATACACTCCCGGCCTCTGGATGATGCATGCAGCCACTTTATTGATTATTCACAAAGACCTTACAAAGTAATACATTGGCAAGCCTGAAGCCGGGTGCCCGCACGCCGTTCGCTGCTATGTCTAAAGCAGGGGAGAAGGGCTACGGCGACGCGAACAGAGAGATGTCCGGCGTCATCCACGATGGAGGCGGAGGAGGAGGTGGCTATGAAGACGGGCAGGTGGAAGACACAGATCCCACCCAGTCCGGAACTACACCTACACAGAGTAGGGCTACACCTAGACTGACACGAGCAAATGGCGGCAGGATTGGCATGTGATCAGGCACTAGTGTGATCCGGCCATGGATCGGACTTTATTTGAATTTGAAATTGCCCTTTACTAGCGAACATATACATTATATCATTGGATGGCCGGCTTCCGCATCCATGCCCGCAGTCTGGCCCACCTGTCCGCAGACGGATGTGAGAGTAAATTTGCAGATCAATTTTGGAGATGCCCTTATATTATGAAACAAAGGGAGTAAAAAAAATATGAAAATCAAACAACACCAATGGCCCAGCAAAGCGCGCCCAACCCTTCTAATATATATGATTCTCTATTTCCCTCCATTGTACGTGATGAGCGCCCATCACCTTTGGTTCTCTCCTCGAGAGCACAACATTTAGGCCTTTTTGATTCAAAGATTTTTTCTAAGAACTTTGAAGGATTATAATCCTTAAGAATTTTTCCTATGTTGACCATTTGATTTGAATCGTACAGAGAATTTTTAGAGTGAATATCAATTTTTACCCTCTATATCACCCCATTTTACTGTTTTCATCCAAATTACTCATTTATCGAATACTTCTAGTTTTACCCTTTTATTTTTCAGTCTTCCATGTCGATCGCCACATCACTCTTTTTCATCATAAATCCGACTGGCCATTAAGGTTTTAGGGCATCTCCAACACTACCCCCTAAAGGGATACCCTATTTGTCCGCGGACCGCGTCCGGACGCGTCACAGAAAGGATACGCGAGCGGGCCATCCAACATTGTCCCTTATATAGGCACCAAATGGCATGAGATGAGAGTCTGAGGAAAAATACCTGCCCACCCCCCACCCCCGCGCCCGCAAGCGGACGGGGGAAACCCTAGGCCGCCGGTCCCCCATTCCCCCTCCAGCCTCCCTCCCCTGCCGCCGCCTGGCGGCGGGGTTGCTTCTCCCTCTTCCGCTCGGGGCCATGGGCTGGCGTGGGATGGCCCACCGACGGAGGCGTTGGGCTGGTGCGGGGTTTGGCTGCGCGACGGCGGGTTTGGAATGGCTGTGGAGATGGCATTCGATGCTTGGCGGCATTTTGGTGCTCGTGGCTGGCGCGGCGGCTACACGTCCCACATCAGGAGGTTTGCGTCGGCTCGGCCGACACCAGGTGGGGGTGTCTGCAGTGGATGGGTCCGTTACCGGTGGCGCGGGCCTAGCATGGTGGAGCTTCTCGGGTTCCTCCGAGTGGCTATGGGGTGGCCCGCTGCTCTCTTGCAGCGGTGGTCCGGGTTGCCGTCGGCTGGTTTGGATCTGTCTTGAGGGGGTGGATGGCATCCCGCAGAGTGCAGGTGCAGGGGGCCTACCTAGTTCGTGTTGGCCTGCCTTCGTGTTAGTGCTCTCTTGCCGTGTTGCGTCGTTGGTCCGAGTTGGTGCCCGTGCTGCCGCTATGTTGTAGGTCAGATCGACACTAGTGGCCACAGGTGTGGCGGCATGCGAGTTTGACTCGGCTAAGGTCCTGGTCCAGTGTTGGGTCGTGCTTAGCGTTAGCCGTTGGCAGCTACTAGGTCGTGTCCCCCTCGATCCACTGGGATCGACTAGGGATGCAGGCGTGGACGCCCCCTACGATGGGGGCGCTCACCCGAGACAGGTGGCTGATGTCGGGCTAGGAGCGGAAGGAGGTCCCTTACGTTCTTTCCCACAATGGTTGTGTGTTGTTACGTCGACCGTTGTAGTGCCTCGGGACATGGATGCCGGGGTGGCGCCCCCGAAGGGTGGTCTGTATGATGGCTTTCCGGCAGGTTCCATGACGGCAGTGGTGGCTATGCCTCTTAGTCGTCTGGATGACTAGGGGTGTAGCGGTGGGTGGCTCGAGCTCACTATCTGTCCTTGGCAATCGCGTTGCCTAGATCCGGATCTAGAGGTCGGTCCTCGTCGCAACTGGCATGGGTGCCTCTTAGAGACATGATATGTTCATTTTGCATCATGTTTACCTACTGTTATTTATAATTTTTTATGCATAATAATGCCTTTTGGAGTAATTCTAATGCATTTTCTCTCATAATACGCAAGGTTCACACAAAGAGGGAGAATTCCGGCAGTTGGAAATCTGGACCTGAAAAAGCTACGTCAGGCTACCTATTGTGCACAACTCCAAATGAGCTGAAACTTCACAAGGAATTTTTTTGAAATAAATAAGAATTATTGGAGCGAATAACTACCAGAGGGGGCCCACCAGGTGGGCACAACCCACCTTGGCGCGTCAGGGAGCCCAGGCGCGCCCTGGTGGGTTGTGCTCTCCTCGGCCCACCTCCGGTGCCCATCTTCGGAAGTCATTTTGACCTAGAAAAAAGAAGAAGAGGACTTTCGGGACGGAGCGCCGCCGACTCAAGGCGGAACTTGGGCAGGAGCACTTTTGCTCTCCGGCGGAGCGATTCCGCCAAGGGAACTTCCCTCCCGGAAGGGGAAATCACCGTCATCATCATCACCAACAACCCTCTCATCTTGGGGAGGCCACTCTTCATCAACATCTTCACCAGCACCATCTCCTCTCAAACCCTAGTTCATCTCTTGTGTTCAATCTTTGTACCAGAACGTTAGATTGGTACCTGTGGGTGACTAGTAGTGTTGATTACATCTTGTAGTTGATCACTATATGGTTTATTTGGTGGAAGATTATATGTTTAGATCCATTATGCTATCTAATACCACTCTGATCATGAACATGTTTATCACTTGTGAGTAGTTACTTTTGTTCTTGAGGTTACAGGAGAAATCATGTTGCAAGTAATCATGTGAACTTGATATGTCTTTGATATTTTGATAATATGTGTGTTGTGATTCCCTTAGTGGTGTCATGTGAACGTCGACTACATGACAGTTCACCATATTTTGGCCTAAGGGAATGCATTGTGGAGTAGTTATTAGATGATGGGTTGCTAGAGTGACAGAAGCTCAAACCCTAGTTTATGCGCTACTTCGTAAGGGACCGATTTGGATCCAAAAGTTTAATTCTATGGTTAGATCCTATCTTAATACTTTTCTCATAGTTGCGAATGCTTGCGAGGGGGTTAATCATAAGTAGGAGGTTTGTTCTATTAAGAACAACACCTAAGCATCGATCCACCCACATATCAAATTATCAAAGTAGTGAACACAAATCAAGCCAACATGGTGAAAGTGACTAGATGAAATTTCCGTGTGCCCTCAAGAACACTTTACTTATTATAAGAAACCGTTTTAGCCTATCCTTTGCCACAAAAGGATTGGGTTATCTTGCTGCATATTATTTGCCGTTACTGTTACATGCTCGTTACAAATTATCCAGCTACCAAATTATCTGTTACTTACCATTTCAGCGCTTGCAGACATTAACTTGCTGAAAACCACTTGTCATTTCCTTCTGCTCCTCGTTGGGTTCGATACTCTTACTTATTGAAAGGAATATGATTGGTCTCCTATACTTGTGGGTCATCACGACACGGGTGAGCTGTCGAGCGACAGCTCCGCACTTTGCACCGACGGCGACGACATCTGCGGGTGCCTGCTACTTCTTGAGCTTGCGTTGATTTTTTCCTTGAAGAGGAAAGGGTGATGCAGCAAAGTAGAGATAAGTATTTCCCTCAGTTAAGAACCAAGGTATCAATCCAGTAGGAGGCACAAGCAAGTCCCCAATATATGCACCTACACAAACTAACAAACACTTGGACACAACGCGAAAAGGGGTAGCCAATCCCTTCACGGTCACAAACAAGAGTGAGATCTAAAAGGGATAGGTACAAAAGATAAATAAAATAGCAAACTAAAGTAAATATAAATAAATTGCAGCAAGGTATTTTTGGGTTTTTTGGTTTACAAATCTGAATATATATAATGGAAAATAGACCCGGGGGCCATAGGTTTCTCTACAGGCTTCTCTCTTGAAGATAACATACGGTGGGTAAACAAATTACTGTCGAGCAATTGATAGAAAACCCATAATTACAACGATATCTAAGGCAATGATCCTAAATATAGGCATCATGTCCATGACAAGTAGACCGACTCCTGTCTGCATCTACTACTATCCACCATGCATCTAGAGTTTTAAGTTCATAAGAACGGAGTAACGCCTTAAGCAAGATGACATGATGTAGACGGATAAACTCAAGAAATATGATATAAACCCCATCCTTTTATCCTTGATGGCAACAATACAATATGTGCCTCGCTACCCTTTCTGTCACTGGGTGAGGACACCGCAAGATTGAACCCAAAACTAAGCACCTCTCTCATTGCAAGAAAAACAAATCTAGTTGGCCAAACCAAATCGATAGTTCGAAGAGAAATACAAAGATATCTTAATCATGCATAAAAGAGTTCAGAGAAGACTCAAATAATATTCATAGATAATATGGTTATAAATCTACAATTCATTGGATCTCAACAAACGCACCGCAAACGAATATTACATCAGATAGAACTCCAAGAACATCGAGGAGAACATTGTATCGAAGATCAAAGAGAGAGAAGAAGCCATCTAGCTACTAGTTATGGTCCCTTAGGTCCGTGCTAAACTACTCACGCTTCATCGGAAGGGAAGCAAAGTTTATGTAGAGGCCCTCCGTGATCGAATCCCCCTCAGACAGAGTGCCGGAAAAGGCCCCAAGATGGGATCTCACGAGAACAGATGCTTGCGGTGCCGGAAAAGTATTTTTGTGGACGCTTTTGATGTTTGGGGAATATTTGAGAATATATAGAAGTGGAACTAGGGTTAGGGGACTCCGGAGGGGCCCAGAAGACAGGGGCGCCCTAGAGGCTTATGGCCTCCTCGAGACTCTTCTGGCCCTCTCTCCAAGTCACAAAGGTGTCTTCTGGTCCAAAAAAAATCATCGTAAAGTTTTATTCCCTTTGGACTCCGTTTGATATTCCTTTTCCGTAGAAGTCAGAAACAAGGGAAAAAACAAAAACTGGGACTGGGCTCTAGGTTAATAGTTTAGTCCCAAAAATGATATAAAATAGCATATTAATACATATAAAACATCCAAAACAGATAATATAATAGCATGGAACAATAAAAAATTATAGATACGTTGGAGACATATCAAGCATCCCCAAGCTTAATTCCTACTCATCCTCAAGTAGGTAAATGATAAAAATAGAATTTTTGATGTGAAATGCTACCTAACATATTTATCAATGCAATCTTCTTTATTGTGGCATGAATGTTCAGATCCATAGGATTCAAAACGAAAGTTAAATATTGGCATAAAAACAATAATACTTCAAGCATACTAATAAAGAAATTATGTCTTCTCAAAATAACATGGCCAAAGAAAGTTATCCCTACAATATCATGTAGTCTGGCTATGCTCCATCTTCATCACACAAAGTATTTCATCATGCACAACCCCGATGACAAGCCAAGCAATTGTTTCATACTTTTGGTATTCTCAAACTTTTTCAACTTTCACGCAATACATGAGCGTGAGCCATGGATATAGCACTATAGGTGGAATAGAATGTGGTGGTTGTGGAGAAGACAAAAAGAAGGAGAAAGTCTCACATCAACTAGGTAAATTAATGGGCTATGGAGATGCCCATCAATTAATGTTGATGCAAGTGAGTAGGGATTGCCATGCAACGGATATACTAGAGGTATAAGTGTATGAAAGCTCAAAAAAGAAACTAAGTGGGTGTGCATCCAGCTTGCTTGCTCATGAAGACCTAGAGCAATTTTAGGAAGCCCATCATTGAAATATACAAGCCAAGTTCTATAATGAAAAATTCTCACTAGTATGTGAAAGTGACAAAATAGGAGACTCTCTATCATGAAGAACATGGTGCTATTTCAAAGCACAAGTGTGGAAAAGGATAGTAACATTGTCCCTTATCTCCTTTTGTCTTTTTTTGTTTGGGCTTCTTTGGCATCTTTTTCCTACTTGGGCTTCTTTGGCCTCTTTTATTTATAAAATCCGGAGACTCATCCCAACTTGTGAGGGAATCACAGCTTCCATCATCCTTTTCTCACATGGGACAATGCTCTAATAATGATGATCATCACACTTTTATTTACTTACAACTCAAGAATTACAACTCGATACTAGAACAAAATATGACTCTATATGAATGCCTCATGCATATGAGAACAATATGACAATGATGGTATGTGTCATAATAAAACAGAACATTGGAAGTTGCATGGCAATATATCTCAGAATGGCTATGGAAATGCCATAATAGGCAGGTATGGTGGCTGTTTTGAGGAAGGATATATGGTGGGTTTAATGCACCGGCGAAAGTTGCGTGGTACTTGACAGGCTAGCAATGGTGGAAGGGTGAGAGTGTGTATAATCCATGGACTCAACATTAGTCATAAAGAACTCACATACTTATTGTAAAAGTTTAATAGCCATCAAAACAAAGTACTACATGCATGCCCCTAGGCGGATATATTGGTAGGAAAAGACCATCGCTCGTCCCCGGCCGCCACTCATAAGGAAGACAATCAAAGGATAAATCATGCTCCGACTTCATCATATAACGGTTCACCATACGTGCATGCTACGGGAATCACCAACTTTAACACAAGTATTTGTACCAATCCACAATTAGTCACTAGCATGACTCTTATATCACCATCTTTACATCTCAAAACAAATGCAAGGAATCAAACCTCTCATATGTTCAATGCTCTTTATATGAAAGTTTTTATTATATCCCTCTTGGACGCCCATCATATTAGGACTAAATTCATAACCTAAACAAATTACCATGATGTTTAAAGACTCCCAAAATAATATAAGTGAAGCAAGAGAGTTCAACATTTTCTATAAAATAAAACCACCGCCGTGCTCTAAAAAGATATAAGTGAAGTACTAGAGCAAACTGCCTATCTCAAAAGATATAAGTGAAGCACATAGAGTATTCTAATAAATTCACGATTAAAGCGTGTCCCTCTCAAAAGGTGTGTACAACAAGGATGATTGTGACAAACTAAAAATCAAAGACTCAAATCATACAAGACGCTCCAAGCAAAACACATATAATGTGGTGAATAAAAATGTAGCCTCAAGTAAATTTACCGATGGATTGAAAACGGAAGAGGGGATGCCATTCGGGGCATCCCCAAGCTTAGATGCTTGGTTGTCCTTGAATATTACCTTGTGGTGCCTTGGGCATCTCCAAGCTTAGGGTCTTGCCACTCGTTATTCCATAGTCCATCAAATCTTTACCCAAAACTTGAAAACTTCACAACACAAAACTCAACAGAAAAACTCGTATGATCCGTTAGTATAATAATATAAATCACCACTTTAGGTATTGTTTTGAACTCATTCTAAATTCATATTGGTGTAATATCTATTGTATTTCAACTTATCCATGGTTCATACCCCCCGATACTACCCATAGATTCATCAAAATAAGCAAACAACACATAGAAAACAGAATCTGTCAAAAACAGAACAATCTGTAGTAACCTGGAAACATCGTATACTTCTGTAACTCTAAAAATTCTGAAAAAAAATAGGAAAACAGAGGAAATTCATATAAAAATCTTTTGTAAAACATTCAGAATTTTTCCATGCTCCAGTGAATTACAACAATTCTGTTAGTGGACGCAAAAGTTTCTATTTTTCAGCAAAACCAAATCAACGATATACCAATGTATCCCAAAGGTCTTGCTTGGCTCAAACACTAACTGAAACACCAAAAAAATTACTATAGAGGTAATAATGTGTATTTATTGCAGAACAGTAGCAAAAAAATAAAAAAATTGGTTGCCTCCCAACAAGCGCTATCTTTTAATGCCTCTAGCTAGGCATAAACATAGATATAGGTATTGTCATCTTTGGTATGCAATTCTTCAATTGCACATTTATGACTCCTAGGAGACTCTTTGGATTTATTGAAAATCACACTCCTAGGTAGGAAATTAAGAAATTCACTTGTAGCAATTCATTTTTTAACGATATTGATAAAGCTAGGGTGAACACTTATCATCTTAAGATCTTCATTTCCTTTACTAGATGATTCACCCTTATTTTTAGGAACATAAATAAACTTAGTAGCTTTAGTAGGAGGAAAATTTGGAGTAGTTTTAACAGAGGCAAAAGCGGAATCCAAATTGGTAATAATATGTTCTAACTTGTCAATTCTAGTGGAACCTTTATCTATTTTCTCATTAACTATAGGTTCTTTTTCCTTTAGATTCTGTAAAGTGATTCCTATCTTTGATCCAATTTGAGTAATGTGATTATGGATCTTCTTATCCAAATTTTCAATAAGCTCTACGACAGAAATTTTATTCTCAATAATATAAAGCCTTTGCATCACATGTTCCAAAGTTAAAATTGTTTCATTAACCATGAGTGGTGGTGAGCCTACCAAATCTATCATGGCATTATAAGCATCCAAAGTATGGCTACCCAAGAAATTACCTCCAGTAGTGGTATCTAGCACATATCTATACCAAGTAGTAACACCCACATAAAATTTGCGAAGGAGAATGGTAGTAGATTGCTTATGAGTAGATCTATTTTGAGCATTGCAAATTCTATACCAAGCATCTTTTAAATTTTTTCCCTCCCTTTGTTTAAAATTGAGAACCTCACTTTCAGGCGTACTAACAATTGTAGGAGGGCTAGCCATGATAGCAAAACAAGTGACTTAGCACAAATGCAAACGAAAAGACGAACGAAAGAAGGGCGAATAAAAAGGCAAATATTTTTGTATTTTTTTGAAAACATTTTAGAAGTGGGGGAGAGGAAAACAAGAGGCAAATGGCAAATAATCTAAGTGCAAGAGATTAGAGTTTATGATAGGTACTTGGTAGGCTTGATGTAGAAACTCCCTGACAACGGCGCCAGAAATTCCTCCTGCTACTTCTTGAGCTTGCATTGATTTTACCCTTGAAGATGAAAGGGTGATGCAGCAAAGTAGAGATAAGTATTTCCCTCAGCTAAGAACATAGGTATCAATCCAGTAGGAGGCAAAAGCAAGTCCCCAATATATGCACCTGCACAAACTAACAAACAATTGCACACAACACGAAAAAGGGGTTGTCAATCCCTTCATGGTCACGAACAAGACCGAGATCTAAAAGAGATAGGTATAAAAGATAAATAAAAGAGCGAATTCAAGTAAATATAAATAAATTGCAGCAAAGTATTTTTGGGTTTTTTGGTTTACAGATCTGAATATATATAATGGAAAATAGACCCGGGGGCCATAGGTTTCACTAGAGGCTTCTCTCTTCAAGATAACATATGGTGGGTAAACAAATTACAGTTGAGCAATTGATAGAAAAGCACATAATTATGACAATATCTAAGGCAATGATCATGAATATAGGCATCACATCCGTGACAAGTAGACCAACTCCTGCCTGCATCTACTGCTATCACTTCACACATCAACCGCTATCCGGCATGCATCTAGAGTATTAAGTTCATAAGAATGGAGTAACGCCTTAAGCAAGATGACATGATGTAGAGGGATAAACTAAAGCAATATGATATAAAGCCCATTTTTTTATCCTTGATGGCAACAATACAATACGTGCCACGCTACCCCTTCTGTCACTAGGTGAGGACACCGCAAGATTGAACCCAAGACTAAGCACCTCTCCCATTGCAAGAAAAATCAATCTAGTTGGCCAAACCAAACCGATAGTTCGAAGAGAAATACAAAGATATTTTAATCATGCATAAAAGAGTTCAGAGAAGACTCAAATAATATTCATAGATAATCTGATCATAAATCCACAATTCATCGGGTCTCAACAAACACACCGCAAAAAGATGTTGGGGAACGTTGCATGGAAAACAAAAAAAATTCTACGCACATGCAAGATCTATCCATGTAGATTCATAGCTACGAGAGGGGAGAGTGTGTCTACGTACCCTCATAGACCGTTAAGCGTAAGAGTTTAACAACGCGGGTGATGTAGTCATACACCTTCATGATCCACCCGATCAAGTACCGAACGTATGGCACCTCCACGTTCAGCACACGTCAGCTCGATGAGGTCCTCGCCTTCTTGATCCAGCAAGGCAGGCGAAGTCATAGATGAGTCCCGGCAGCACGACGGCGTGGTGATGATGGTGATGCAACTATCTCTGCAGGGCTTCGTTGAGCACTACATAAATATGACCGAGGATGAACTAGAGGGAGAGGGGCGCCGCACATGGCTAGGGAATCGTGGTGTATGTTGCCCCGCTCCCTTCATAGATATATATAGGTGGAGGGGGAGAGGAGGCAGCCCTAGGGCACCCCCAAGTGGTTGGCGGCTTCCCTAGAGGCTTGCCTTAGGTCGCGTCCCCCTTCCTTCCGTCCCTCCTTGGTGCGTGGGCAGGGGTGGAGGGGCGCGCCAGCCCCCTTGTGGGCTGGTGTGCTTCCCCCCTTGGCCCATAAGGCCAACCGCTTTACAGGTGGCCTCCCGGAACCCCTTCTGGCACTCTGATAAATACCCGGTTCTTCCGAAACCTTTCCGGTGACCAAATAGCATCGTCCTATATATCACTCTTTACCTCCGGACCATTCCGGAGCTCCTTGTCATGTCCGTGATCTCATCCAGGACTCCGAACAACATGCGGTCATCAACTCACACAACTCATATAATACTATACATATCGTCAACGAACGTTAAGTGTGCGGACCCTACGGGTTCGAGAACTATGTAGACATGACCGAGACACCTCTCCGGTCAATAACCAATAGCGAAACCTAGAAGACCATATTGGCTCCTACATATTCTACAAAGATCTTTATCAATCGAACCTTATGACAACATACGTAATTCCTTTTGTCCATCGGTATGTTACTTGCCCGAGATTCGATCATCGGTATCTTCTTCATACCTAGTTCAATCTCGTTACCGGCAAGTCTCTTTACTCGTTCCACAATACATCATCTTGTACTAACTCCTTAGTCACTTTGCTTGTAAGCTTCTAGTGATGTGCATTATCGAGAGGGCCCAGAGATACCTCTCCGATACTCGGAGTGACAAATCCTAATCTTGATTCATGCCAACTCAATAGACACCATATGAGATACCTGTAGAGCATCTTTATGATCACCCAGTTACATTATGACTTTTGATAGCACACAAGGTATTCCTAGGGTATCTGGGAGTTGCATGATCTCATAGTTGAAGGAATATGTATTTGACATTAAGAAAGCAATAGCAATAAACTGAACAATCATATGCTCAGCTAATGGATGGGTCTTGTCCATCACACCATTCATCTAATGATGTGATCTCGTTATCAAATGACAACTCATGTCTATGGTTAGGAAACCTTAACCATCTTTGATCAATGAGCTATTCTAGTAGAGGCTCACTAGGGACACGATATTTGTTTATGTATCCACATATGTATTTAAGTTTCCGGTCCATACAATTCTATCATGAACAATAAACTTTTATCATGATTAAGGAAATATAATAATAACCATTTTATTATTGCCTCTAGGGCATATTTCCATCAGTCTCCCACTTGCACTAGACTCAATAATCTAGTTCACATCGTTAGGTGATTAACACCCATAGTTCGCATTGCCATGTGACTACCCAAAGAGTTTACTAGAGTCAATAATCTAGTTCACATCGCCATGTGATTAACACCCAAAGAGTACTAAGGTGTGATCATGTTTTGCTTGTGAGAGAGGTTTAGTCAACTGGTCTGCCACATTCAGATCCGTATGTATTTCGCAAATTTCTATGTCTATAATGCTCTGCATGGAGCTACTCTAGCTAATTGCTCCCACGTTCAATACGTATCTAGATTGAGACTCAGAGTCATCCGGATTGGTGTCAAAGCTTGCATCGACATAACCCTTTACGACGAACTCTTCATCACCTCCATAATCAAGAAACATTTCCTTAGTCCTCTTTAGGTACCGAAGGATAATTTTGACCACTGTCGAGTGATCCACTCCTAGATCACTATTGTACCCCCTTGCCAAACTCATGGCCAGGCACACAATAGGTCTGGTACACAGCATGACATACTTTATAGATCCTATGGCTGAGGCATAGGGAATGACTTTCATTCTCTCTATATCTTCTGTCGTGGTCGGGCTTTGAGTCTTACTTAACTTCACACCTTACAATACAGGCAAGAACTCCTTCTTTGACTGATCCATTTTGATCTCCTTCAAAATATTGTCAAGGTATGTACTCATTGAAAGTCTTATCAAGCGTCTTGATCTATCTCTATAGATCTTGATGCCCAATATGTAAGAAGCTTCACGAGGTCTTTCATTGAGAAATTCTTATTCAGTATCCTTTTATGCTATCCAAAAATTCTATATCATTTCCAATCAGCAATATGTCATCCACATATAATATCAAAAATGCTACAGAGCTCCCACTCACTTTCTTGTAAATACAGGCTTCATCATAAGTTTTTATAAAACCATATGCTTTAATCACCTTATCAAAGAGTATATTCCAACTCCGAGATACTTGCACCAGTCCATAGATGGATCGCTAGAGCTTGCACACTTTGTTAGCACCTTTAGGATCGACAAAACCTTCTGGTTGCATCATATACAACTCTTCTTTAAGAAATCTATTACGGAATGCAGTTTTGACATCCATTTGCCAGATTTCATAATTATAAAATGTGGCAATTGCTAACATGATTCAGACCGATTTAAGCATTGCTACAGGTGAGAAAGTCGCATCGTAGTCAACCCCTTGAACTTGTCAAAAACCTTTTGCAACAAGTCGATCTTTGTAGATAGTGACATTACCATCAACGTCTGTCTTCTTCTGGAAGATCCATTTATTCTCAATGGCTTGCCGATCATCGGTCAATTCCACCAAAATCCATATTTTGTTCTCATACATGGATCCTATCTCAGATTTCATGGCCTCAAGCCACTTATCAGAATCTAGGCTCATCATGGTCTAATAACATGATTTCCAGGACAGGATTATCATACCACTCTGGTGCAAAACATGCTCTGGTCGACCTACGTGGTCCAGTAGTAACTTGATCCGAAGTTTCATGATCATCATCGTTAGCTTCTTCTTCAGTTGGTGTAGGCATCATGGGAACGGTTTTCTCTCATGTGCTACTTTCCAATTCTAGAGAAGGTACAATTACCTCATCAAGTTCTACTTCCTCTCACTCACTTCTTTCGAGAGAAACTCCTTATCTAGAAAGGACCCATTCTTGGCAACAAAGATCTTGCCTTCGGATCTGTGGTAGAAGGTAAGCCCAATTGTCTCTTTAGGGTATCCTATGAAGGCGCACTTCTCCGCTTTGGGTTCGAGCTTATCAGGCTGAAGCTGTTTGACATAAGCATCGCATCTCCAAACTTTAAGAAACAACAATTTAGGTTCCTTGCCAAACCGTAGTTCATATGATGTCATCTCAACGGATTTAAACAGTGCCCTATTTAATGTGAATACGACTGTCTCTAATGCATAACCCCAAAACGATAGTGGTAAATCGGTAAGAGACATCATAGAATGCACCATATCTAATAAAGTACGGTTACGACGTTTGGACACACCATTATTATTTGGTGTTCCAGGTGGCGTGAGTTGTGAAACAATTCCACATTGTTTTAAATGAAGGCCAAACTCGAAACTCAAATATTCGCCTCCGCGATCAGATCGTAGAAACTTTATTTTCTTGTTACGATGATTCTCCACTTCACTCCGAAATACTTTGAACTTTTCAAATGTTTCAGACTTGTGTTTCATCAAGTAGATATACCCATACCTACTCAAATCATCCGTGAAGGTTTGAAAATAACGATACCCGCCACGTGCCTCAACACTCATCGGACCGCATACATCGGTATGTATTATTTCCAATAAGTCATTAGCTTGCTCCATTGTTCCGGAGAACGGAGTTTTAGCCATCTTGCCCATGAGGCATGGTTCGCAAGTATCAAATGATTCATAATCAAGTGATTCCAAAAGTCCATCCGCATGGACTTTCTTCATGCGCTTTACACCAATATGACCTAAACGGCAGTGCCACAAGTATGTTGCACTATCATTAGCAACTTTGCATCTCTTGGCATCAATTTTATGAATATGTGTATCACTACGATCGAGATTCAATAAACCATTTACATTGGGTGTATGACCGTAGAAGGTTTTATTCATGTAAACAGAACAACAATTACTCTCCGACTTAAATGAATAACCATATTGCAATAAACATGATCTAATCTTGTTCATGCTCAACTCAAACACCGAATAACATTTATTTAGACTCAACACTAATCCCGAAGGTAGAGGGAGTGTGCGATGGTGATCATATCAATCTTGGAAACACTTGCAACACACATCATCACCTCACCCTTAACTAATCTTCATTTACTCCGTAGCTCCTATTTCAAGTTGCAGATATGCGCAACAGAACCAGTACCAAATACCCAGGCGCTACTACGATTATTAGTAAGGTACACATCAATAACATGTATGTCAAATATACCTTTGTTCACTTTGCCATCCTTCTTATCCGCCAAGTATTTAGGGTTGTTATGTTTCCAGTGACCATTTCCTTTGCAGTATAAGCACTCAGTTTCAGGCTTGGGTCCACCTTTGGGCTTCTTCACGGGAGCGGCAACTTGCTTTCCATTCTTCTTGAAGTTCCCTTTCTTTTCCTTGCCCTTTTTCTTGAAACTAGTGGTCTTATTAACCATCAACACTTGATGCTCTTTCTTGTTTTCTACCTCCGTCGATTTCAACATCACGAAGAGCCGGGGAATCATTTTCATCATCCCTTGCATATTATAGATCATCATGAAGCTTTAGTAGTTTGGTGATAGTGATCGGAGAACTCTATCAATCACTATCTTATCTGGAACATTAACTCCCACTTGATTCAAGCAATTATAGTACCCAGACATTGTGAGCACATGCTCACTTGCTGAGCTATTCTCCTACATCTTGCAGGCAAAGTACTTGTCAGAGGTCTCATACCTCTCAACACGGGCATAAGCCTGAAATACCAATTCCAGCTCTTGAAACATCTCATATGTTCCATGATGTTCAAAACGTCTTTGGATCCCTGGTTCTAAGCTGTAAAGCATGGAGCACCAAACTATCTAGTAGTCATCAGGTCGAGCTTGTCAAACGTTCATAAAGTCTGCATCAACTCCTGCAATAGTTTTGTCACCTAGCGGTGCATCAAGGACATAATTCTTCTGTGCAGCAATGAGGATAGTCCTCAGATCACGGACCAAGTCCGCATTATTCTACCATTATCTTTCAACTTAGTTTTCTCTAGGAACATATCAAAATAGGGAAGCTGTATGGCGAGCTATTGATCTACAACATAGATATGCAAAAAACTATTAAGACTAAGTTCGTGATAAATTTAAGTTCAATTAATCAAATTACTAATGAACTCCCACTAAAATTAACATCCCTCAAGTTATCTAAGTGATACATGTTCCAAATCAACTAACCCATGTCTGATCATCACGTGAGATGGGGTAGTCATCAATGGAGAACATCTCTATGTTGATCATATCTACTATATGACTCACGTTCGACCTTTCGGTCTCCAGTGTTCCAAGACCATGATTGTACATGCTAGGCTCATCAAGTTTATCCCAAGTATTCTGCATGTGCAAAAACTGTCTTACACCCGTTGTATGTGAGCGTAGAGTCTATCACACCCGATCATCACGAGGTGCTTCGAAACAATGACCTTTGGCAACTGTGCATACTCGGGGAGAACACTTTTAATCCTGAAATTTAGTGAAGGGATCATCTTATAATGCTACCGTCGTTCTAAGCAAAATAAGATGCATAAAGGGTAAACATCACATGCAATCAAAATATGTGACATGATATGGCCATCATCATCTTGTGCTTTTGATCTCCATCTCCAAAGCATCATCATGATCTCCATCGTCACCGGCTTGACACCTTGATCTCGATTGCGTCAGGTTCGTCTCGCCAACTATTGCTAACACATAGCGATAAAGCAAAGCAATTACATGGCACTTGCATTTCATACAATAATTAAGAGACAACCCTAAGGCTCCTGCCAGTTGTCGATATTACAAAACATGATAATCTCATACAATAAAGCATATCACATCACGTCTTAACCATATCACATCACAACATGCCCTGCAAAAACAAGTTACAAGTCCTCTACTTTGTTGTTGCAAGTTTTACGTGGCTGTTACGAGATTCTAGCAAGAACCATTCTTAACTACGCAAAAACCACAATGGTGATTATCAAGTTTGCTGTTTTGACCTTGTTCAAGGATGGGCCGTAGTAAAATTTGATTCAACTAAGGTAGGAGAAACAGACACCCGCCAGCCACCTTTATGCAAAACAAGTTGCATGTCAGTCGGTGGAACCGGTCTCATGTGCGTGGACATGTATGGTTGGTCTAGGCCGCTTCATCCCACAATACTGCCGAATAAAAATAAGATGTTGGTGGTAAGCAGTATGACTATCACCGCCCACAACTCTTTGTGTTCTACTCATGCATATCATCTACGCATAGACCTGGCTCGGATGCCACTATTTGGGAACGTTGAATGGAAAAGAACAAAATTATACGCACACACAAGATCTATCCATGGAGATGCATAGCAACTAGAGGGGAGAGTGTGTCTACGTACCCTCGTAGACCGTAAGTGGAAGCGTTTATTAATGTGGTTGATGTAGTTGAACTTATTTGCGTTCCAACTGACCGAGTACCGAATGTACGGCACCTCCATGTTCAGCACACGTTCAGCTTGGTGACGTCCTCGACTTCTTGATCCAGCAAGATGGCGAAGTAGTGGATGAGTTTGGGCAACACGACGGTGTGGTGACAGTGGTGGTGATGCTATCTCCATAGGGCTTCGCCTAAGCACTCCGAAAATATGACTGAGGGACAAAACATTCGAGAGGGGTGCCGCACACTGCTATATATATATAGGTGGGGGAGAGGGAGGCAGCCAGGAGGCGCCCCCAAGGAGGCCAAATCCTCCTTGGGCTCCAGCCTTAGCTGCCGCCCCTACCATATTTGTCGGAGGGGGAAAAGAAGGGGGAGGAGAGGAAGGCAGGGGCAGGCCGAATCCCCCTCCTTCCTTTTCTCCCCATGGCCGGCGGCCATAGAAGGGGCGCGCCAGCCCCTTGTATGTTGGTGTGCTCCTCTTACTTGGCCCATATGGCCCATATACCTCCTGGGGCTTCCCGGAACCCCTTCTGGTGATCCGATGACTACCCAGTACCTCCCAAAACTCTTCCGGTGTCCATACACACACACACACACACACACACACACACACACACACACACACACACACACACACACACACACACACACACACACACACACACACACACACACACACACACACACACACACACACACACACACACATCTGGGCTATTCTGTTTCGCGTAACAGAATATTATTCTGTTACCCTACTTGAACTGACGTAGTTTATAGGTTGGACTGACGTGGTTTTCTACTTGAACTGATCTTCCTGCGTGTATGACGGGCGGAAACATGAGATGCAATGTGGATCTTCCGTGCGTCCTCCGGCGCGGTGCTGCGGGCCATCGTTGCCAGAGGAGACATGTAAGGGGTTCCGCACGTGCGCACGCCACTAAAAAAAAGACACATCCGTGACATTTTGGGCCAAACGAATTTTTTCTATCATACTTATGACACTTCTATGACGATAATTGTGACAAAACCCTGTATCATCATAGATGTGGTGGGCTCCTACTTCTATGACCAAAAATCATGACAGAAAATGGACTTTTCGTCCTGGGCGGGCCGGAGATGCAGCTGCATGACATTCTTTGGGCCGTCCATGACGGAAAAAACCGTGGTAGAAGCGAGGGTGAGGAAAATATCGGGGTGTTCCCGGTTATGGTGGGTGGTCGGGGCCGAGCGATGCACGTTTCTCTCGTACACGCACGTGCGTAGGTGCGAGGCGTTGGGCTCTAACTGAACCCGAGCGAGGCGTTGGGCTCTAACTGAACCCTAGCGATTGCACTGTAGGCTACGCGTTACTGAACCAGAGCGATCGATTGATGGTTGTTAACTGAACCCGATCGAGCGATTCCTTCGCTACTGCTGCTAACTGAAGCCGGTCGATGCTGCCTCTGGATGAACATTGAGCGTTGCTGGGGGGTTTGGATGAACAGTTGCCGGTGGGGGTGGATGAACAGGACCCCATGGTGTTGCCTCTGGATGAACAGGACCCCGATCGATCGAGCCGGTTGGGGCTGGATGAACAGGACCCCGTGGAGGGATGGATGAACAGGACCAAGCCGTGGAGGGCTGGATGAACAGTAGCCCGTGGAGGGGTGGTTGAACAGGAGCCCGTGGAGAGGGCTGGTTGAACAGTAGCCGGTGGATTAGCGCGCGGTGGAGGCTGGATGAACAGGAGCCCGTGGATGAACAGTCGCAGGTGGAGGCTGGAGGAGGTCGACGGTGGATGAACAGTAGCCTGTGGAGGCTGGAGGGGTCAATGGTGGAGATGAACAGTATCCCGTGGAGTCCCGTTTTGCGGTACGCCACACCCCTCTTGATGAATAGGACCTCCGTTTCGACCGTAATGCTCCAACACAAGTCCTTTTCCTCCGTTTTGCGGTACGCCACACCCCTCCCGATCAACAGGACCCACTACTAGGAAAAGGGCTATAGATAGGATTGATACTAATGGCGCACCAGGGAAGCAGTGCGCCACTAGTATATACTAATGGCGCACCTGCTGGTGATACGCCATTAGTGTGGAAGACACTAATGGCGCACCAGAAACGGGGTGCGCCACTAGTGTTAAATATTTTTTTCCATTTTTCCATACATACTAATGGCGCATCGGACATGCAGTGCGCCATTACTAGTTCTAACTAGTAATGGCGCACCACGCAGACAGTGCGCCATTACTGTAAATTCTTTTTTATTCTTGGACTGTTTTTATAAAAAATTATTACCGTTTCATATTCATATTCATTTTCTAAAAAATAATAATAATAAAGTGTAGACTACAATTGTTGTTAAACAACACTTATTTCTGTTTTTATAAAAAAATATTACTGTTTCATATTCATATTCATATTCATTTTTTAAAAAATAATAATAAAAATTCTTACTTATGGCGCACGGGTGGCTGGTGCGCCATTGCTATGAAAAAAACATTCTAATGGCGCACCGCCTGGGGGTGCGCCATTAGTATTCTAACCCCATCCACACCACGCCGCACCTTCCCCCTCCCTCTCGCCAGACTACTTTGATTCGTCCCTCTCCCTCCACCGAGCCGCTCCACCGCGTCGCCGCCGCCCACGCGCCCCCGCCGCCTCCCTCTCCCCTTCCTCCCCCTCGAGCGCCGCCTCCCCCCGAGCCCCGCCTCCCCCCTCGAAACCCTAGAAACCCCGCGCCCCCCGCGTCGGCCCCTGCCCTGCGCCGCCTCTACCTCAGTCCGGGCACGGGGTGCAGGACGACGACCGCGGCCGCCGGCCTTCCCACGACCAACCAAGGCGCCCAGGAGGACCGCCGCCGTCTTCCTCTTCGACTCCGAGGACCCGGACGAGCGCAGACGCCCTCGAGCCATCCCTTCGACGCCGCCGCCGCCGACCCCGACCCCGACCCCTCCGGTGACTGGCCGCGCCCGCCCAGGTACCTCTCCTCCTTCCTCCTTCCTCCCTCTCCACCCTTCCTCCCAATTCCCTGCCCATGGTCCATAGGAGATATTTTTGGTTACAATGAGAAATTATTGATATATGAAAATCATATCTATCAATGTTCTTGTGTGCTTGCTAGCTAGCTTATGATATATTACCTTAATCTCTTGAGCAAGAAGGTGGTGCTGCTGACTGTGATCTTAAACAAGAATAGACCGGCATCCGTTCGATCTAGCATCAACGAATTTTGCAGATTTAAATTCTTTCATGTTGAAGCATTCCCATATCCCCTCGCAGATCTCAGTGTCCTCTCTCAAGTTTCTGCTTAAATCTCTGCAAAAAGAGAAAGCTGCACGAAAAACTACCTTCTTTCCCCACTTCCATCTGAAGTTCTGAACATTGTGAAGGTCATTTTTAAGCAGAACAGAGACGAAGATCATTCATTCCTGTCAAGATCATGCAGCAGTGCTTACATTTGTTTTACATCGCCGCCTATTTTTCTAAAAATGAAGCATGTGGCTGTACTTTATTTTGGAGTAGTATATTACAAATACTTGAGTGAAATTATGTGCATATGTGACCATGTGAGACATTTTCTTCTAGATATTCACTACAACCCTTTATTATATTTTAAACTTGGCAATAAAAATAATAATAACTAGTTTGTTTTGAAGTTGTTACCCAATTAATTAAGTCACTGGCAATATCACCAACAGTTATTTGTATTAAAATCACATCTATTATTTCGTTATTTTTGTTATGATATTAATTGTGCTTCTATTAAAATAATTGGGAGTTACTCACTGTACTAGAACTCTGTAGGTTCACTTTGAGAATGTAAGCACCTATTATTGCTACTGATATCATTGGCTCATTGTTGCCTTTGTGCAATGCAGAACTGTTAAGAGTGATTTGGAGGATTCAAGATTCTGTGAAGCTCTTTTGACATTTAAAGCTCAGAACTGAAGGTACTTAATAAACTCAAAAGCATTTATGATAACTCTTGTTACCTAGAAACAGAGGTAGTTTACATATTGCATTACTGGTGTTTTTTTATGTTCAGAGTTTAAGAACGTGTAGTGTAGCGTAGTGCAGTGTAGTGAGCTTGTTCTAGTGTAAAATCAGACTAGTATGGCCCTGGCCACAATCTGTCAACTTAGCCTTCTGTGATTTTCAAAACAAGTTAACTGCATTCACATCTCTTGATGCTCAAAACCTGTCAATTTCTATCAGCTTTTGATCTATCAAGTTGATATTCAGTCAAGTTGATGTCAAACTTGACACACAAACAACAGCTTTAATAAACAGAGAGACAAGTGTTAAATCGGTGAAAGTAAAAAAGTGTAGTAGTAGTACTTGGTACCAATAATTTTTTGGGCAAAGCAAAAGAGCAAGAGGAGGGAGACATGGAATAAGTCTTGACCTGAAATGTAAACTGAACCCAAAACAAGTGTTTCTGCATTTAAACGAGTCCCAATGGACCTACTGCCAGCTTAGTTGTTCTAGGACAGTATAGTTTTACAAGCTTCGGCAACTTTTTCTTAACTGATGTTGCTGCTGTTATGCCTGTATTCACTGCTGCTACTGCTGTACTTGTCATGATGTTGTACTTGTGATGATGCTACTTGTGATCTTCTAAATGACCCATTGGCGACTTCATTATGCGGGGATAATGATTTTGCAGGTACCCCGAGAGGCCCTTGAGTTTGCCGGAATGTCGATTAACTTCCGTTCCAGCAAATTCGGGTACTCCATATGTCCTATTTTCAGCAAAGGTCATGCTGAAATTCCTGTGTGTGTGTAGTTGCTTGCTTTTACTGTAGTTGTGGCTGCTTTCTTCTTGTATCATAAAAATATCTCTTCTGCTGCTTATCAGAGATGGCGGGAAGCAGCCACCCCCGCTCTGCGACACCGCAGTACGAGTTGGATGCTTCTGAGTTCTTCACTATCATACTTGGGACTTCAGTATCATCCATGACGCAGGTATATAAAATGAGAGATCTCCCCTAGCTTCACCCATCTTATTATGATATCTGTTGTTTGCCTACATCACTCATTGTCCCAAACTACAGAGGCTGCCTGATAGTTTTAAGAACATGCTGATGGGTGAAGATCCGCCAAATAATGTGAAGGTGCGACAGGCCGGCAGCGGGTTTCGCAGGCTGTGGGATGTGGAGTTGATGATCAAGGAGGTCCACATGTACTTGCCTCGTGGGTGGGAGAAGTTCTACCATGCCTACGACCTGCGGGTGGGGTACTTCCTTCTCTTCAGGTACGACGACGACGCCACCACGCTCATCGTGAAGGTGTTCAACCCGACTATGTGTCGCATGCGCTACGCTGAAGATTATGATGCCGGTACGTTCTGCCTCTTCTTGTTCGTCTACATTTGGCTTTGTCTCACATTGATTGTTAACGGTCATTGTTGCATTTGGACAGGTAATGGGAGCAGCAGCAACGACAATGGCTACAGCCAAAGCAGCAGCGACCATGGCGGTAGCGAAAGCAGCAGCGACCATGGCTGTAGCGAAAGCAGCAGCGATTCTGGCAGCAGCATAGACAACAAGAAGGATGATCCGGACTGGAGTGCGGGAGAAGAAGAGCAGAGTGGGGATGAGGAGCTGCAGGATGACCTAGCGCTGGTGGTGGCTGAACAAGGGCAAGAGATGGAGGTGGCTGAGGATGACCTAGCGATGGTCGTGCCTGAAGGTGGCCTCGCGATGGTGGTGGTGCCTGACAATGACCACGCACTGGTGGTGGCGCCGGCGATCCCACAGCTGGGCGACATGACCGCGCCAATTTAGGTAGAAGACTACATCCCATTGCCTCCACCGCCTCCACCGCCTCGCCGCTCTTGCCGCATCAGGCTGAGGAAGGAGAAGGAGAAGAACAATGCATGAGAACTGAATGGTGTTGGATGAACAATGTGAAACTTTTGTAATATGTAATGATGGAACTATGTGTTGGCTATGTATGTATATATGATGGAACTTGTGTGTTGGCTATCTATGTATATATGATGGAACTTGTGTGTTGGCTATGATTGTTATATGGATGCTTGTTGTATATCTCATAGGTGAAATAGTGACCAGAGATTAAGAAAAAAATTAAAAAAATTGTTACTAATGGCGCATTACAGTGTGGTGCGCCATTAGTATAGCAAACACTAGTGGCGCACTGTGGGAAAAACTAATGGCGCACTTCCTGGTGCGCCATTAGTATACCAGATACTAATGACGCACCAGTGGTGCGCCATTAGTAAGATATACTAGTGACGTGCTACTAATGGCGCACTGGTAATGCGCCATTAGTAGGCAAAACCAGTGCGCCATTAGTAGGCCTTTTCCTAGTAGTGACCCTCGTTTCGACCGTAGGAGGTCCGTTTCCTCTGTTTTGTGGTACGCCAGACCCCTCCCGATGAACAGGATCCCGTTTCAAACGTGGCCAGTCGAACACAAGGCCGCCCCCCCGTTCTGTGGTATGCCAGGCCTCGTTTCCATCGGCTGTTCCATCCAAGCCCTCCTGATGACCACGACGACGCATTCCGTTCCGGCCCAGCCGGTTGGCTCCCCATGAACATGACGACGACGCAGTTTCTCCGTTCTGACCCAGCCATGTACACGAGCCCTGGCCATATGTACGCGCGAGTATGCGTTCAAGACCCCACCCGTATGTACGTACGTGGCCGTATTTACTTTCTTGCACCCTGGCCGCTGTATGTACGTGTACATGCTACGTGCGCGCCTCTACTACGGCACGTGCGCGTCTCTACATTGACCAGTATGTACATACACGTTCGCGACCAGAATGACAACGCCACGTACGCTTCGACCAGGTGGGTCCCGACTGTCAGGCATTTCCTTGCATGCGAAGATGTAGCTGGTGGGTCCCAACAGTCAGGGGGGCAAATCGTTTTTTTTGCTCGGACGCACCTCCTTGCGTGCGAAGATGTAGCTGGTAGGTCCCAGCAGTCAGGGGGAAACGTTTTTTTTTTGCGAAATACAGTTGCCCATCCGGTGGGTCCCTGCTATCAGGTGGTAGAATTATTATTTTGCGCATAATAAGGAGGCACTTCCTTGCGGTCGCCGTGGACCCAGCTGTCAGCCTCTCCACGTACAGTACTCTTCCGATGGAAGTCGTTCCTTGACCACGTTGACCACGCCACATCGAGAGCACCAGGGCGGTGGACGACGGCGAGGCTTAGGAAGGGGACGACGCGGAGCCGGGAAAGACGCGGCAGTGGAAGCCCGCGCGGAGAGGAGTACGAGGGTTCACTGGTTCGGCTGCGGTGTGAGGCTGCCGTCGCCGCAGGGCCTGGCCAGCGGTGGGAATAGTAGGGGGCGGTGAGGCCTCCGCGGCAGCACAGCCGGCCACGGGAGGCGGGAGCATGCGGCACGACCGGCACTGCTTTGCGCGGCTGGAGCAAGAAGACTAGAGGTTGAAGAAGCACTACAGCCGTTGGATGGACATCATATGGCCACTGAAGCTAGAATCGTTCATATTGACCAAGTCGACAAAGCACTCCATCCCCGTCAACTTAGTAGGCCCACAAGTCAGCCTCCCACCAAGGTTGGTCCCAACTAGCAGGGCGAGTATTCATTTTTTTGTGCGTAATAAGGAGGCACTTCCGGTGGGTCCAAATTGACAGCGGGGGGAACGTTTTTTGCGAAATACGGTGGCCCGTCCGGTGGGTCATTAGTGAGGGGGAAACGTTTTTTTGCCAAATACGGTGGCCCGTCCGGTGGGTCCCTGCTGTCAGGTGGAGGAATAATTATTTTCTGCGTAATAAGGAGGCACTTCCTTGCGGCTGCTGTGGACCCAGCTCTCAGCCTCTCCACGTACAGTACTCTTCCGATGGAAGTCGTTCCTTGACCATGTTGACCACGCTGCACCGAGAGCACCAGGGCGATGGACGACGACGAGGCCTAGGAAGGGGACGACGCGGAGCCGGGGAAGAAGAGGCAGTGGATGCCCACGCGGAGAGGAGTACGAGGGTTCACTGGTTCGGTTGCGGTGTGAGGCTGCTGTCACCGCAGAATAACAGGGGGTGTGGGTGAGTAGAGGGATGCCCTGGCCAACGATGGGAGTAGTAGGGGGCGGTGAGGCCTACGCGGCAGCCCAGCCGACCACGGGAGGCAGGAGCAGGTGACACAACCGGCGCTGCTTTGGGCGGCTGGAGCAAGAAGACCAGAGGTTGAAGAAACACGACGGTCATTGGATGGACATCGTACGGTCACTGCAACTAGAATTGTTTATATTGATTAAGTTGACAAAGCCCTTGGTACGCGTCAACTTAGTAGGACCACAGGTCAGCTTTCGAAACGGTGCGCCCTAGATGTCACGGGGAGGAATCATTTTTTGGGCGGGTGAAGCTAGAATATCCGAGATTGAAGAAGAAGCACGGCATCCATTGGATGGACATCCAACGGCCATTGCTGCTAGAACCGTGCGTTGACTATAACTTGACAAAGCCTTGCATATGCGTCAACTCTCTTTTTTTAGGGGACGCGTCAACTTAGTAAGGCCACAAGTGTGTGGCAGAGAACTTATAGCCCATTTGAGATTTGTAAGAATGTGCAGCCAATTTTTGAATTATAATGGAATTTACTACAGCCCATTTATAGTTTGTTAAAAGTACAGCCCATTTCAACTAACTGTTCAAAATAGAATTCAATAAAATTTCCCACATTTTGATGGGATCCGAAATATTTTTATCCTGAAATTTCTAGTCAGATTAAGTACAATTTCAATATAAACTTTATATTACGTAAAAATCCAACGAAACATTGCGCTCGCAACAATTAATGAAATTAAAATTTTCAATATCCAAAAATAATATTTTGTAAAGTAATTACGTGTTTGGTGCATTTTTTATAGTTACTGCCTAGTTTTTATAATTACATCCCATTTATTATTTCTTAAAGCCCATTTTCTTGTTAAGCATAATGCATCCCTCTTAGGAATGATTTGCAGCCCAGCGGGGCGGAGAATAACAACTTGACCTTGCCTCGGTATTCCTAAAAAAATTATAGCCGGGCTAGCCATTTTCAGCTTGAAAAAAATTAATATCTGGGCTGGATATCTGGCCTAGGCTAGACGGGCCACAGCCCGCCCAGTTAATACATGCATCGATGTTTTCGTTGTTGTTCAGAGGAGAAAAATTAATATCTGGGCTAAACATCGCTCAAGAAAAACTCTGCAATGCTCACACCTCAAAAACACAAATACTGCTCGAGTTGCTTGGTCCTAGCTGTCGGCCGCTTCTTGTGCAATTTTCTCGTTTATTGACTACATAGGTTGACAATGGTGTGGGATCGTGATGTCAGGAAACCAGGAGGAAGCAAAAAAAATTATAGTTCTATATACTAATAAGGAGGCACTTGCGTACATGCGGCTATGGCCCTGGTGGGCCCCCACTGTCATCCTCTCCAAGTAATGTCCTCTCCTTATCCTCATGTCCGTTGACCATGTTGACAAGGCGAGACGGCGGCGCCACAGCGAGCGCAAAAACTCGAAGGACGACGGAGAGGGCCTCGCGGGCCTATGGATGGTCTGATATAGCGCCCGCTGCTCATTCGGGAAGCCAGGATCATAGGGCCACATGTCCGCGACGACATTGTCGTTCGCTTGTTCATCGGTGCTCGTTGAGGAGACGGAGGTTGCAGCACAGGTCCTCCTGCGCTGGTAGCTCTTCCACCAGTAGGGCGTCGAAGTGCGGCCGCACCTGCTCTATGGTGAACACGGCATGAACCGGCTTGGAGAGTGGCGCCGGCTCCTGGTCGGAAGCTACGTCCATCGTCTGATTGTAGTCGCTTAGCTCGGCGAGCTAGCTGGCGAGCCAGCATGTCCGGCTGCTAGACCGACCCGCTGGCAAGCACGAGTCTGACTGCCCTGGCCCACCCAGACCGCCTCCCTCGCCCATGCGCGCTTTCCGCCCGAAACGGTCAGCGTCGCCCGCCCCGCTTCCCCGTGCGGGCGATTGCTCCGCCTTCAAACAACACAAGTGTCGTCTGTCCGTCCTTCTGCCACCCACATTAATGATATGCGGTTGCCGAGGCGGCTACTCTAGCGCCACACATCCGTCCCTCCGCCGCCCACCATTGCTATATAAACTGTTGCGCCGGCCATAGCCGCAGTCATCCGCATCCGTTCCCTTTCTCCTGTCCACACCACTGCTGCCCACCATGGCTTCCTTGCGCTCCAGCGCTCTTAGGGACGGGCGGACAACGGACCATAAGGAGATGGCAGCCATTGCTGTCGACTGGCTGGCCGGCAGGCAGCCGGAGGACGTCTATGTCCCAATGGAGAACATGGTAGTCGACGATCCGGCGCCAACCCCCTCCTCCGCACCATCCTCGCCGGTGCATTGCACCATGACCATCGGCAAGGCCCGTGCCCAATATATGGACACGGTGAGGCAGAAGCGTGAGGAGCAGTTCCGAGAGGCGCAGGCCGACGCCGCCTACAACCACCATCTCCTCCAGGAGCACCTGCAGGCAGAGGAGCAGATCGCCGCAGAGCGGGCGGAGCAGGAGGCGCTACTCGACTCGTACCGCTCCGCCTGCGAGGGCCGCCTCGAGCGCTGGCAGTATCGCATGCGGGTGGCGGAGGCTGCGGCCGCCTATAAAGAGGACAATGAAGCGGGTGAGGCGTTGTTTGGCGAGATCGAAGACGAGGCAGAGGAAAATGTCGGCTCTGACGAGTCCCCGCTCCGCTGGCGTCGACGAGGCCCTGCTCCGCCGAGGCCCCGTGGTGCCAACAACGAGGCAGAGGACACCGCCGGCTCTGCTGAGGCCCCACCTTGCCGGCAACGAGGGGGAGGATCTTCCCCACTCCACCGAGGCGCCGCCCGCCGGCAACGAGACAGGGGACATCACCGGCTCCACCGAGGCCCCGCCCCGCTGCCAGCGAGGCCGCGCCACACAGAAAAAAGGAAGAGGAACACGGTAGGTCACCGCCGCTTGGGTCCAAGTAAGGCCACCGCTGCTACCCTCCGGTTGAAGCCAAGCTAGGCGGGTTGACCACTGACGGCCGGTTAGCTTCTTGGCGGCGACGTGGAGTTGGAGAGCTATGTTGGAGAAGGACGCTGCTTCTACTTAACTGCTAGTGCAGTTGGTTGACTGACACGTGGGCCCAACAGGCATCTGGGCCACATGTCAGTTACGCAACTGCACCTGCTGTTAAGTCACTGAAGCTTCTGTTCGGCTCAGCCGGACACAGGTGGGTAGCTTCCGTTAATTAGTTATACCTCCAGCGCACCCCATTTTAGTTGAAGAATGTATGAAATGTAATGAAATACGACATGTTTATATGAAATCCGACCGTGTATGAATGAATTTATTTTGATTAGTTCGAATTCTTGTATCACTGGCATTGGATGAACATGCAAAACAATACGTACTAGCATTATTCCCAGGGTGATCACCTCGTTTGCAGCAATTTCACATGTACTCCCTCCGGTCCTTTCTAGTCTGCATACAAGTTTTGTCTGCAGTCAAAGTATCTCTAGTTTGACCAATCTTATAGAAAAAAGTATGCACTTTCACAATGTGCGAAGTAAAAAGGAACAGAAGGAGTACAAAGAGTTTGATCAGCTTTTTAGCGTTCCTGTACATTGCAATCAAACACACAGGCATGGCAATTCATAGAGAACATTCAAAACAATCGATGATTATGCATCGCAGCGATTCACATGTCAGAGCCAATATTTACTTCACAACTAAAGAATAAAGAAAAAAATGGATTGACGCTGCTGACAGCAAAGGGCGTCCCATTAAAAAATATCAAACGCATGTCTTCTTGCTAAAATCAATGAGCAAAATTTGACAAGGTTTTCCCATTGCAAAATATCAAATGCCTACGATTGTGGAATGGGCAGGGTTTGCCATCAGTTCGGACATTGACATGGCACCTCGTGCTAAATAAGCCAGCTATTCTTTTTGTGCAGTTCCACCAAAATCAACCAAATTCGCGCGTAGCTTGTATGATTTCGCCCTTATATGTTGCAATGCCTTGAACCTATCGACACCTCCTTTCTTGTGGTGGAAATGAATGATTCGATGTATTCATGAACGTTTTGTGCAGTTCCCATTGAAATCAAGCTGAGCACCCCTGTTTGCACAAATACAAAAAAAGTGATTAGTATAAAGCAAACTGTACTATGAATTGACAGTTTAAAAAGGCACCTACATGGTCCATGTAGAGCACACTTTTAGAAAAATGGAACTCACCGGAAAGAATCCTAGAACAACATTGTACTCGCGCATCACAGCAAGAAAATGGAGATTTGTCAGTCCTTCTGAGCTGAAGTTAGTTTGGTCTTATGGGGAGTAATGTAACCATCGTTCAACTGCTCCTTCTGATGAGAACATTGACAGGGCTTCTTCATCCTAGCATAATCGGAACTAGTCACTTCACGTACTCCATATTCTTCTTCAGAGGAGGATGATCCTGTTGTGCAAAGACAAGAGGACAACTAAATGCTAGCATCCCTGTTTGCTCGAAAAAAGGAAAGGAAGTATTTAAAACAACACAGATGAAGCACTTCTCAAGGACAATACCACTTTTTCATAATAGTATCTAAATAGTAGCACAACACCAATAGAGATGTCAAAGCTCAATCATATGGATGAAATAAGTGGGCGAGTACCAACCTTTGTCAGGAGGCTTATTGTGTAGAGCATACAGAGGAAGCACTTCTCCAGAACCATCTGTTGCTATCTACTGTGGTGGCCATGCTTACTATATACTCCTCGATTAGTTTAATGTTTCCAACATCTTATTGTGCAGTTCCACTAAAATATATAGCATCTTCAAAGAAGATTCCAGTTTGCAAAAGTAGAGATAATTACGTATTACATTAAGAGTGGCATCAAATCTGTGGCAAAACAATTGCTCGTTCCAGCCATAGCAATAAATTAAGATGCAAAACTATATCATTACTTGTGTCATCATAGTTCCAGTGCTTCATTACAGCACCGGGAGTTGATTTTTGTTTTTCTTCCGCTTGTTCTTCCCCTTCATCACTTGGTTCAATAACAGACAAGCTTCACCTGCAATGTAAGGTTTGTCATGTCAATTAGGTTGCACAAGTATAGCACTAAACAATGACATTAATTTTCTGATGAAAGTGGCAAAATACAGGCCAACAATTGTGAAATATCCTTATCTTACCTCAATGGGATATTACGGTGCACATGCAGATTGGAAGTCTTGTCTCCATTTGTGTAGTTCACTAAAATCAAGCAACATTACCGTACAAGTAGCACAACATATGAAAGCACACTGCAGAATCATGTGAAAGAAGGCTAGTACTGACTTCTCATGACGCGAAATTCAAAAAACTCACAAGAAGAAGATCTGAACCAAATTTGCCAACACGGACAGGAAGTAAGATCTCCTCTTGTGCAGTTCCACTAAGATCAAGCAATCAAGCAACGTTGTCGGTGTGACATTTTGGTTGAACTGCACAAAACACTCTTAAAACAAAAGTGTTTTGTGCAGTGCAACAAAAGGTCAGAATGGCAACAAGGTGAAGTAGATAACCCTGTTTACATAGAGGTGCAAAGGAAACAACTAATGGTCAATAACGGTGGATGACACAAAAGCCAACAAAAAGAAGCATCTACCTTATCTAAATGGGAAAGAAAGCAAGACAATAGCATTTCTCGAACGGTGGCATTGATTTATATTAACAGAGAGATTATTGTCGGCGTTCTGGGAACGGGGGTCCCTAGACTTGCCTGCCTGCGGCCCACGGCGTGGCTAAGCCAGCAGGCCGTACCGCCCATCTTCATCAACAAGGCATCCAAGACCCTCGCGAGGGTCCAAGCCTCGCGAGGCAGACGATGCAAGACCTCCGCTGGACTGGCCTAGCCAGGCAGGCTCACGAGGAGCAGAGATATCAAGGCAGGGCAAACCTCATGAGGCTCTCGTGACGTGAGCCATGACGAATGACACCAGGCGGGCGCTAGCGTGCGCAACGTCCTTATTTCCTCTTTGGTGCTAAGGAGGCCAGCGCAGGAGAAGAGTACCGAGGCATCAGGCAAAGGTTGCTATATTGGTGCAACGAGACCAAGACCAGGAGGACGGCAAGATGAAGGTCATCGTGGAGCCCAAGATGGCACCACCACCAGAGCTTTTTGCAGGCGAAGACCACTTTTGTCAGGATAGCTTGTACTAGCTGTCCTCCTTCAAATTTGCCCGCCGTTGTTGGCTCCCTTCCCGCTCGATATTTGGGAAGAGGACCAGGGCCTATATAAGTAGAGCTAGCCACCATAGTAGGGCCATCTCATCTTAGTTTGATCCAACCCGATCGATAGCCTACCCTAGCCAAAAGAACACCTCGACCTTAGGAGGCTGTTCTTCCCTTGTACTGTTCATCATCAGCCCTAGAGGCAATCCACCACCACCACACTGGAGTAGGGTATTACACCGCAACGGTGGCCCGAACCAGTATAAACCTCGTGTCTTTCTGTGTTACGAGTTCGTCGAGTTCGTCCGCGAGATCTTAACGAGCTAGGGCGTAGATCGGTAGGGGGGAAGACTTCGCGCGCACCCCAGTGTTTGAACCTTAAGGGTTTGCCGGAACCCCACATCCGACATTTGGCGCGCCAGGTAGGGGTGCGCCGTAGACTCCCTCGCGCCGATCAGTCGCTCCGTCGCTCCGTCGTCTCCATGGCGGACGCTCGCCGTGCTCGAGCTGAGCGTCGGGCTGCCCTCACCACTCGCGTCGCTCAGACGGCTCCCGTCGGCGGGCCACCTCGTCGTTGTCCGTCTCCCGCTGCCAACGCTGCCACCGGCCTGGCGGGGAACGAGCAACAGGTGTCCTCGTTGCACCCTTCGATGCGGCAGGACGGCCACACCACCACTCCATCGCTGACCCCTGCCAGTTCTTCGTCTCACGCGCGCCGCGCTCCCATGGAGGCGCGGGCCACGCTCCTCGCGGCGAACAGACTCCTACGCTACCGCCCAGTCGACGACCTCTACAAGGAGTGGCTCGACCGCGTCGTCGAGCTCGTCCGTGCCGCAGGGGGCTATCCGGCGCCATCCCTCTCTCTGCCTCACCCTCAGCCAGCCATGAGCAACGAGACCCATGGCGCACCTCCGCCACCACTGCCTCAAGACGGTGCCTTGGCACCAAGGCGCGCGGCTCCGCGGCATGATCCACCACGCCCGGTGCCCGTGCGCGAAGAGAGAAGCTGCCAAAAAATCCCGCGGCCGTGAGAAGCTGCACCTGCGCTCCCCGCGCCACCTCGTCAAGACCGCGCGCCGCCCGCGGCAGCGCTGCATGGACCTCGCCAAGAACAAGATCAACCTCCGAAGCGGGCCCCGGTAACCACGGCTGGCTGCCGTGCCTTCACCCCCGAGCTGCGTAGCGTCGCCTGGCCAGGCAAGTTCAAGCCGGATCTGCCTCCTCGCTACGACGGCACCGCCGACCCCGTGGAGTTCCTGCAACTCTATGAGCTGAGCATCGAAGCGGCCAACGGCGATGAGAAAGTCATGGCGAACTGGTTTCCCATGGCTCTCAAGGATGGAGCCCGCTCCTGGCTCCTAAAGTTGCAGCATGGCTGGATCTCCTTCTGGGACGAAATGCGCGACCGCTTCGTCGCCAACTTCCAGGGCACTCGCGACCGCCCTCCGGCCGCGGGTGATCTATGCCGCATCAAGCAACAACCAGGAGAGACCCTCTAGAAGTACACCCAGCGCTTCAACAACACTCGCCTCAAGATCCCCAAGGTCACGGATGAGGCCATCATCTCTGCATTCTCCGACGGCGTCCATGACGTCAATATGAAGGAAGAGCTCGCTATCCACGAGTAACTCTGCACCTCTGAGGAGCTGTTCAACCTGGCGACCAAGTGCGCAAGAGCTGAGGAGGGGCGTCTCTCTCTTAGAGCTGCCAACCGCGGGTGTAGAGGAGAAGAAATCCAAGGCCAAGGACGTGAAGCGCAAGGAGGCAGTTGTGCTCGCAGCGGAGCCCGACACCAAGCGGGGCAGAGATCTCCCCGAGTCGTCTAAGAACAGCCGGCCGTTCTGTGCCTTCCACAACCTGAACACCCACAGCACCAGCGACTGTCAAGAGCTCAGAGCCATACGAGAAGGGTGCTTCAGTCGACGCCGTGAGCGCAACGACCGGGGATACGGCTGAGGAGGAGGACGTGGAGGCGGACGCTGGGATGACCGTGGCCCGTGCCAGGAATGGCGTGACAGGCCTCGCGAGGACCACTGGCAGGACCAACCTCGCGAGGGTGCCTGGAGGGACCCGCCTCGCGAGGGTCGCCCTCAGGGCAACACCGGTCTTCCCCCGCTGCCGCCACCAAGAAGGAACGACGACCACCACCAGGACAAGGGGGCTGGGGGCTTCCAGGAGCCGCGTGCGATCGCTTGCATCTTGGGCGGCGCCCAGGCCCCAGCATCTCAGCGCATCTTCAAACAGTTCGCTCACGAGGTGAATGCGGTGCTCCCCAAGCTCGAGGCCACGCGCCCGCTCAAGTGGTCCCAATGCGCCATCACTTTCAACTCGGCAGATCAGCTCAAGTGTGCAGCCACCGCTGGTGCCCTCCCTATGTTGTGTTCCCCAGTCATCAGCAATGTGCAGGTCACCAAGACCCTCATCGACGGTGGTGTAGGGCTCAACGTCCTGTCCGTCGACATGTTCGACAACCTCCAAGTGCCATACGAGCAGCTCCAGCCTACCAAGCCTTTCTCAGGAGTGACCGACGGTTCCACCACACCGATAGGGGAGGTCCGCCTGCCCGTCACCTTCGGCACGCGCAACAACTACCGCACCGAGCTCATCGACTTCGACGTCTCACACATCCGGCTGCCGTACAACGCCATGCTCGGGTATCCGGCCCTGGCCAAGTTCATGGCAGTCACCCATCGCGGCTACAACGTCCTCAAGATGCCGGGAAGCGGCGGAATCATCATGGTCCCATGTGAAGAAAGAGATGCGGTGTGCTCCCTCGAGCGCGCCTTCCAGGCTGCAGCAATCGACTACCCCGACAGCAGAAGTGAGGGCCCTCCGGAGGCCATTCCCAGGAAGAAGCAGCTGCGCCGCGCAGGACCTCAGGAGGATGGCGTCGCGGCAAGAGTCTTATTAGGATCAGCGTCCGTCCCAGGGGCACCTCCCTCCGTCGCATAGGAAAGCGCACCCGGCGCCCTCCTCGGGAAGGGCTCGGGGGCTCTCTCTTGGAGGGCCTCAGACCTTGCCAACCTCACGAGGGAGGCGCTTGGGCACCACTTGGAGGCGTGCTTCACGACACGTTTCCCTCAGGAGAACACAGGGCGAGGATAGCCCACCACTCAGGAGTTCATCGCCAAGACCACTCAGGAACTGCAAGACGCAAGAGCTATGCGCAGCGATAGCCGCTCACGAGGCGCAGCTCCCCATCCTGGCGAGGATGCTGGACTGCGTGTCTGCATCGGCGTCCCAGGGCTCAACAGGGCTGCGTCTCAGGAGCGCTTCTGGCCTTCGCGTGTGAGCCGCTGCGAGAGCCCGCCACACAGCTACGTTCGCATGCCCTTCGGCTTGCCGAGCGTGGCGTCGGCCTATCAACGCAACATGCGGCGTGTCCTGGCGGCTCAGGAGGCCAGGTACCACGCCATCCTAGAAGAGATGGAGACGGTCTTCAGGGAACCTCCCGAGCCCCCAGAGCATCCCGAGGCTCTGGACTCCGGTGGCTCGTAAGGAGTCTACAGAACCAGGTGACATCTTCCAAGCTCGTTTAGCTGGGAGCGCCCCTCGGGCTGCATTATTCCCAGACCGCGTGGGTCCGTCCCTGCGGCATGTATCCCTTTTGCTTATGTCTTTAGCTTACCTTGCTGGGGGCGCCCCTCGGTCTGCATCATCCCCAAGCCGCTCGGGCTGGACCCGGTGGCATGTATCTTCCTGCATTTATCCATGTTGATATGCTTTTCATGTGTAACCTGCCTACGGTTATCGCCTGCTCGATCATCTCCTCCCACGGAGCCTCACAGGCACGGCGCTGGTGCATGGGTCCATCCCTACCACGTCGACAAATCTGAGTGGTCGAGCTCTGGCTCGCGGCACGCCCCGCTCACGTCACCTCACCAGGACCTCAGTGCCTTCACCTCATCCAGAGCAACCAGCGGCGGGCTGGCAGGTGTAACAGCAAACCGTGTTTTAGTGCCTGTCCACAGGGATCCCATGGGAAGGATAGCAGGCGGCACCGCGAGTCTCCTTTTCTCTCATGCAATTCGCTTGCGCGTTAAAAGGGGGGCTCCTGAACATTTCGAGTCGGGAGATCTTACTGGCTCTCCAGCCCTCACCCCCTGACCTTGCCCACGGCATCACGACCCGGCATACCAGCAGCGGCTGAGCTCGCTCGAGGGTCGGGACCTGAGGATGTAGAGCACTAAGGAGGGCTTGAGGGGAAGGAAACTCGTATGGGCCGGCCTGGCTATGCCGCGCAAGTTGGCGAGCAGGCCTAGCGCACCGTCAGGAATCGCCGCGAAGTCGACAAGATAAGTCCCGCTCTCAGATCGGCTAAATGTTCGGGCCTGATGATCACCCTCGCCTTGCCGCGACCCCGTTGCGGCCACGTCAACTCCCTCTCTTGCCTTACCATGGCTGCTTGAGCGCTAAGAGGGACTGAGGGAGTCCTAGATTAGGGGGTGTCCGGACAGCCGGACTATGACCTTTGGCCGGACTGTTGGACTATGAAGATACAAGATTGAAGACTTCATCCCGTGTTCGGATGGGACTTTCCTTGGCGTGGAAGGCAAGCTTGGCAATACGGATATGTAGATCTCCTTCCATTGTAACTGACTTTGTGTAACCCTAGCCCTCTCCGGTGTCTATATAAACCGGAGGGTTTTAGTCCATAGGACGAACAACAATCATACCATAGGCTAGCCTCTAGGGTTTAGCCTCTCTGATCTCGTGGTAGATCTACTCTTGTGCTACCTATATCATCAATATTAATCCAGCAGGAGTAGGGTTTTACCTCCATCGAGAGGGCCCGAACCTGGGTAAAAACATTGTGTCCCTTGTCTCCTGTTACCATCCGCCTAGACGCATAGTTCGGGACCCCCTACCCGAGATCTGCTGGTTTTGACACCGACATTGGTGCTTTCATTGAGAGTTCTGCTGTGTCGTCGCCATCAGGAAGGATGCCTCGTTCCATGTGTAAAGACGACACTATTGCTAAGGAAGCTTTGGCTGTCGGCCAAACTCTCCGGCTAGGTGGTTTTCTTATGACCGCCTGTTCGGCCGCTGCGCCGATGATGACTTCTCGGATCGTCAAAAGCAATCTTCACGTCAACTCGGAACTCGCCGAGCAGTTAGATCCAATGGAGCTCTCTTCCCTAAACAAGCTCTTGGATCGCATCGCCGCCCTGGGAGTCGCTACGGACTATGATCAGATTGGGTCTAAACCCGATCTGAGAGAGATTAACTCCCCCCAGGTCACCCGTCGCATTGCAGTGGTGGAAGAACAATGCGGCGACCCTTCATCTATCTTAAGGACTAGCTATGTCCGGATTCCCGAGCCCTCCAAGCCGGATACCCGCGGAGGGGAGGACGTCACTCAAGCCCTGAAACTAGAGTCAGGCAGTGGGCCAGATTCATTGGACAACATCCAAGAATCCAAACTTCCGAGTTCGGAAACTCCCGGGCCCCTGAATCTCAGATTGGGTGAGGTTTCGGATTCAATTATACCCACCCACACAAACATAGTCAATATATCCCAAATTAGGCAAGAGCCCCAAGAAACAGTACACCATTATTGGGCCAGATTCCTCCTGGTAATGAACAGGATCAAGGACTGCCGCGAGGAAGACGCAATCTCATTCTTCTGCAATAATTGCACGGACAAGGGAATCCTCAACGCCATAAGTCGCCGTGAAATTACACGCTTCACCGACTTGGCGTCCATAGTACAAAAGTACTATGCGATGGAAAGCGCCTGGAAAACCGAAATAAAATTTTGGGACAATCCGGCCATGAATACGAACCCAGTCCGAAATAAAAGGGTGCATTATCGCCAGACACCCGGGTTAAGCACCAAAAAGCAAAAAACCTCTATAGGGCATGGAACCGTACTGGAGGGATGGCTCAATGGACGCTGTAAAATTCACAGTACAAAGGGCGCCATACCAGCTCATAACCTTAGAGCATGTTGGATACTCCGGCAGGTGGCCAAAAGTGGCGAAGATCTTCTAATTCCAGAAGCCACAGAGCACCATCCCAGGGATACCAGTACGGTATTAACAGTCTTCGAGACTTCTGCATCAAATAATATGCGAAAACGAACACTCCGCAGCCTTGCCGAAGTCTACCACGTGGCAACAATAAACCCATGGAGTGACGCGGCTATTACTTTTAATGCCAGTGACGAACCTAAATTCCGAACAGCCCTAGCACCAGCCGCATTGGTCCTCATTCCAATAGTGGACGGATTTCGACTCACCAAGGTACTCATGGACGGTGGCAGCGGATTAAACCTCATTTATGAGGAAACACTTCAAAAATGGAAATAGACTGGAACCGCATTGAGCGAAGCAGCACAACCTTTAGAGGAATAATCCCAAGTCGAGAAGCGTGCTGTACAGGAAAAATCACACTAGATGTGGTGTTCGGCACGCCGGATAATTACATGTCCGAAGAGGTTACGTTCCAAGTGGCCCCGTTCAGTAGCGGATACCATGCTCTGTTAGGGCGGGAGGCGTTTACAATCTTCCAAGCCATACCCCATTACGGGTACATGAAGCTTAAAATGACCGGGCCCAACGGAATCATCACTCTTTCTAGTGATCTGGACATAGCACTCCGCGCCGAAAATAAGACAGCCACACTAGCCCTCGAGGCACTATCCGAAGCCCTAGCGGCTGAGGAACTGACTGCGCTGTGCTCCACGGTGAACAGGGACGATGTGATACTCTATAAAAGATCCAAGTCCACCTCCTTTAAACCGGCGGATGAAATAGTCAAATTCCAATTCCATCCAACGGACCTACAAAAACAGCTTCCATCGAGGCACAATTAAACCCTGATGTAGACACCGCACTACGAGAGTTCCTACGCGAGAACTGGGACATTTTTGCCTGGCACCCTTCAAACATGCCAGGAATCCCACGTAGGCTGGCCGAGCACAACCTAAATATTCTAAAAGGATTCAAGCCAGTCAAGCAGGCTCTTTGGCGTTTCTCTGAACCTAAGAGACAAGCCATGGGAGAGGAACTAGCCAAGTTATTGGAGGCCGGATTCATTAGAGAAATAAAACATCCGGACTGGCTAGCAAACCTGGTGATGGTACCAAAGAAGGAAAAATCCTGGCGCCTGTGCGTCGATTTAAAGGACCTCAACAAGGCTTGTCCAAAAGGATCCCTTCCCCCTCCCCCGCATCGATCAAATTATCGATGCTACCGCAGGACACGATTCACTGTGTTTCCTCGACGCATAGTCCGGCTACCATCAAATTAAGATGGCAGAGCCAGACCAAGCCGCAATGGCATTCATCACACCATATGGCCCCTTCCGCTTCAACACAATGCCCTTCGGGCTCAAAAACGCCGGCGCAACATATCAGCGCATGATTCAGACATGTCTGGCAAACCAGATCGGCAAAACAGTGGAGGCATACGTAGATGATGTGGTCGTCAAAACCAAACATGTCGAATCTCTAGTAGACGACTTGAGGCTCACATTCGATAACCTCTGAACATATGACATCAAGCTCAACCCGGAAAAATGCATTTTTGGCGTACCAGCCGGAAAGCTCTTGGGCTTCATCATATCCGGCAGAGGAATTGAAGCAAATCCAGCCAAGATCCGAGCTCTGTCACAATTGTATACCCCAAGGGACCTCAAGCAAATACAAAAATTGACTGGATGCGTGGCGGCTCTAAGCCGCTTTATCTCCCGCCTTGGAGAAAAGGCATTACCCCTTTATCGCCTCCTCCGGCGCACCGAACACTTCGAGTGGACGGATGCCGCCACAGCCGGACTGGAAGAAATAAAAGCCATATTGGCAACTAACCCAGCCCTGACCGCGCCAAACATCGGCGAACCAATGCTTTTATACATTGCGGCAACTCATCAAATTGTGAGTGCAGTGCTTGTCGTCGAACGAGAAACGGACGGGCATAAATTCCCCCTTCAAAAGCCGGTTTACTATGTATCCACTGTCCTTACTCCATGCAAGTCATGGTACCCGCATTATCAAAAGATAGCGTACGCGGTATTCATGGCATCCCGGAAGCTGCGACACTACTTTCAAGAGTGTTCGATAACGGTAGCCTCGGAAGTGCCACTTAATGATATTATAAACAACCGCGACGCGACAGGCCGGATTGCCAAATGGGCCATTGAGCTCCTCCCGTTCAACATAACTTACAAGCCACGACGAGATATTAAATCGCAAGTATTGGCTGACTTCATCGCCGAATGGACGAAAGCCGAACTCCCTAAAGAGTACGGCACATATTCCAGCTGGATCATGCACTTCGACGGCTCCAAAATGTTGGCTAGTCTGGGGGCTGGCGTCGTTTTGTCATCCCCAACAGGAGATACAGTTCAATACGTACTCCAGATAATGTATACGGACTCCAACAACGCAGCCGAATATGAGGCCCTTCTACATGGTCTCCGGATGGCAGTATCCATGGGCATTCAACGCCTAGAGGTGCGCGGGGATTCAAACCTCGTGATATACCAAATAAATGGAGACTTTGATGCCAAGGATCCAAAAATGGCAGCTTATCACAACACCGTCCTAAAAATGTCAGCTCGGTTCGAGGGGCTCGAATTTCACCATATATCCCGGGAAAACAATCAGGCGGCAGATGTGCTGGCACGCATCAGCGCAAAATGCGATGCCGTCCCTCCCAACATCTTCTTGGAGAGGTTGTTCAAGCCATCCATAGTATGGGAAGGGGAACCCGGCAATAACAGCTCGGACCCAACCACATTGCCCGATACTGAACACTCTAACATAATTGGAGGCTCTGCCAACGAAATAACATCTTCAGCCCACGTAATAATGGCCGTCATCGCCCCGTGGACAGAACCATTCCTAGCCTACCTAACTAGGCAGGAACTCCTCGAGGACCAAAACGAGGCACGCTGCATAGTGCGGCAATCTAAAGCCTATAAAGTCCATGAGGGAGAGCTTTATAAGAAAAGCACCACCGGAGTCCTTCAAAGGTGCATCTCCGAAGAGGAAGGGCGAAATCTTCTGGCAGAAATTCATGCCGGACTCTGCGGCCACCACGCTGCAGCCCGGGCCCTTGTAAGCAACGCCTTCCGTACAGGCTTTTATTGGCCGACGGCCCGGGCAGACGCTCAGGACTTAGTCCAACGCTGTGTTGGTTGCCAGCTTTTTGCAAACCAAAGCCATATGCCACCCACCGCCCTCCAAACTATCCCCATCACCTGGCCCTTCGCGGTCTGGGGGCTTGACATGGTTGGACCCCTCAAAGGAGGAACCCACAAGCACAAATACTTACTGGTCATGGTGGATAAGTTCACCAAATGGATAGAAGTCAAGCCTGTTAAGACGGCCGAATCCGGACCGGTGATAGACTTCATATCCGGGGTCGTACACCGTTACAGCTTCCCCCACAGCATCATCACTGACAACGGCATGAACTTTACGGCCGACGAGGTAAAACTCTGGTGCAAAAACATGGGCATCAAGCTCGATTATGCTCCAGTCTATCACCCACAAACTAACGGTCAGGTCGAGCGAGCAAATGGTCTTATCATGAGTGGCATCAAACCCAGATTAGTACGGTCCCTCAAGGAATCTAACATGCACTGGGTAGAGGAGCTCGACTCCGTACTCTGGGGGCTGCGGAACACGCCGAATCGCACTAGCGGATACACACAATTCTTCATGGTATACGGCGCAGAGGCGGTTCTGCCCTGTGACATAATTCATGACTCACCTCGAGTGCGCATGTAGGAAGAAAGAGAAGCCGAGCTCGATCGGCAAGACAGCTTGGGCGCCTTGGAGGAGGAACGTGACGTGGCTAAAGCCCGTTCCGCATTCTATCAACAGCAGGCTCGAAGATACCAAAGCAGAGAAGTACATGCCAAAACTTACAATGTTGGCGAGTTAGTTCTACGCCTGCCGGATAAAAACAAGGACAAACTCAAGCCCAAGTGGGAAGGTCCCTTCACTATTGACCAAGTCCTGACTGGTGGAGCGTACCGTCTACGGGATGCATCGGATAATCGACTCGAGCTGAACCCATGGAACGCAGCCCGACTCCGAAGATTCTACGCCTAACGCCAGACTATGTGTTCGTCTCCCTCCTCTGTCCATTTTTTATACACTATCTGTCTTATATTTCTCTCCTTATCCCCTTCTTTTCTCTCACAGCCTTCATGGGCCCATTTGTGCCTTGTTTGCACACAACTGACGCGCTATCCGCGCTCATTATACCTGGGGGCTTCTTTAACAGAAGCTTATTCATACGGGCTTCATGCCCAACACATGTGTTATACTTCCGCATGTACCCTTTATTCACCATTATATGCATCGATATGACTTAAGTTTTGACCAAGCTGGGTTGCCTGGCTCTTGTATTTATGCCCTACGTTCCCGTTAATTCGGCTAGGGCATAAGGGGAGCACCTCTGCGATTGTTACTGCCGGGTCAGCCAGATGTGTACCTCAGACTGGGTGAAGCCGAAAGCTAGCGTTCTTAAGGGAATATTCGGTCGGTGAACTAAAGATGATTTCTCACTTATTTACTTACGTGCCCCCAGATGTTTTTCCTGCGTCTCTTTTCGCAGTCCGGACATGCACTTTAGGGCATACCTCCCAGGGAAAGGAACCCCTAACGGAACTATTCTCCCTGGAAGATGTTTCTTACTAACCATGTAATATAACATAACTAGTTGGGCACTTGTATGTTCAAGCACTAATGACCCCTACGCCTGGTCTCCATGCATGCCCCGAATCTTAAATAACCGAGAGGGTATTCGAATACACTCCGGACCGTCGGGTCCCGAGGTTGAAGCGAAAAGGTCCGCCATGACAAATGATCTACAATCCGGCTAGAAGACATTATACATGTCACTTTAAATTACATAGTCAATTTGACTGGTTAAATTCCTCTTCAATACCATCCAATAGGCTGTCTAGTCTACAGTCCTGTTGGGAATACTTTGCGGCCAATTCTACTTGGCTGTACACTAAGCTCACAGGGATCTCCTTCCCATCGGGCCCCACAGGTCTGACCTCGGCCATGTGGTTTGGGTCAGCCTTCGTGTACCGCGTCTTCACCATGGCCCAGGCTTCCCTGGCACCTTGATGGCAGGACAATATCTTCCATAATCGGAAGCGACGCCTCGCTCCCTTCAGCTTGTCCGCAAGCTCTCCAAGTCCTTCGGGCATGGAGACAGATGGCCACAAGGCCAGGGCGTTGCCTTGCATCACCTGCCGAACTCGTTCGTGCAGTTGTGAGAGCTCGGGAAGAAGGTCACCCGTAGAACCAGGCATTTCCTCTGCAGGACGACCTGTCAGCATACCTACAGACATAACTCTGTCAGTCGACTTCCTCGCCGAACTCTTTTTCGAAGTTCGTTCAAGCACTTACTAAAAATGCCGCGTCGAAGCCGCCAATTCTCTTTAACGGAGTCCGACAGTTGGGCACGAACATGCTTTAGTTCCACGCCCAGCTGGGTGTTGGCATTTAGGAGATCATTCTTCTCCTGCCTCACCTTTGTCAGCACGCTCTCACCAGCCTTTAGCTGGCGTAGGAGTTGTTGCTTATCCGGATCAACTCCGGCGCCATCTACTATTTTATTGTCAGATTTGCATCCACGCCGTACTTTACATGATACTTATCATTTGAAGCATATGGTACCAGAGAGGGTCTTCTTGAGCTCCCTTGCTGCGGCTAGTGCGGCCTGAAGTTGGGCTTTGCACTCTTCCAGCTCATGGGACAGTTGGGTATTCTTTTATGTAAGAACTTGCATAACAAGTGATCCTTAAATCAGTTATTCTAACTGTTTCAAGTCTCAGGGGCTACTGGTATATATAATCACCAAATTTTCTCACCCGTATGTCCTTTACATACTGCTTCGTGGCTCTGGCTAGACCAGTTTGAGCAGCATGGAGGTACGCATCTCCCGAGTTGAAGGCATCCAATGCCTCTTGGGAGAAACAAGCATCACGAAGAACTGTCCGGCGACGCCTGTGGTTCATGGCACTCTCCACCTCGGAATTGGTGGCAGACAGTCTGACCGCGTCCTCTGTCGGAGGAGCGTCCGACGCGCGCCTCATATTCGCCTCCGCTTCCGGCCTTGGGCCTGGCTGGTGGAGGCACGATTGGCACCCTCTACGGATATAGTCCGGCGAGCGCTCTTTTTCCTAAAGAAAGCACGAGCGTTAGTACGCCTCTGAGAATAATATCTCGAATGAGACGGCGCGCCTTACCGCTGTGCCGGTGTCTCAATCCGGTCTGTGTGTCTTTTCAGTCTGCCTGCCCTCGCGGCCCCTTGTTGGCTAGTTGTCGCAGGCTCGGTATTCCGCCTCGAGGTCCTCCCCTGCAAAACACCGTTGGTATACGGTAATCAAAAATACGCGAGGACGGAACCTTTTCAAAGTGCTGGGACTTCGGTCTCAGTTACCCGCGAGGCTAGAAGTAGCCCAAGATAATCGGCCGTAATGGCCACCAAGGCATTGTCATCCCCCAATTGGTAAAATACCCCATCGATCAGCTCCACAGATATGTCCGGATCCTCTTGGGAGGCCAGATCGAGGGACCGTTCCGGATCCTCAGGTTGTGGAGGAGGGTTGTTTATTTCCCTCACAGCCTTACGCAGCTCCTGCGTTGAAGTTGCAAGATGAAATATTTAACTACGGGAATATTGAGCGGATGGGCAAAGAAAGTATCAACTTACCCAGCTCGGAGGATTGTACATAGAAAATCCGCCCTATGGATTGACGTGGAGGAATTCCTCCTCTTCTCCTTTGTACAAAGTGTACAAGATCTTTGCTTGAGCAGCAACCGATTCCGGCCCCTTACGGCCGCAGCTGGTGGCGTCATCCTCCCCATTGAAATCCCACATGGGGTGGCCTCTATATTGAAGCGGCTGCACCCCCCGGCATAATGCATATGGCCATGATCTCGATCATGGTCAGTCCGGATTGAGCTAGCGATCTTATCCGACTCATCAGGTAGAGAACGTCCCTGTCGTCTTCCTCTTGAGGGCTCCATGGACGCCAACTCAGGCGCTTCTTCAGAGGAGCATTGACGAACTCAAGAAGGCCGATCCGAATAGGGTCCGAGAGGGGGATGTCTTCTACATAAAACCATTCATAAGGCCAGTCTTCGGACGTCTTCTTTGGGGTTCCGGATAGGTATCCGGTCCCGGCGATGCGCCACACTTCGGCTCTGCCCACTTGATATACTGACCCCTTCTGAGAACGGGGCACAAGGTACAACAGCTTCTTCCACAACACGAAATGAGCCTCGCAGCCCAAAAACAACTCGCAGAGGGCCACGAAGCCCGCGATATGCAATATGGAGGCAGGCGTAAGGCTGTGCAACTGGAGGCCATAGAACTCCAGGAGCCCCCGGAGAAACGGATGAATTGGAAATCCGAGCCCTCTTATCAAATGAGGGACAAGGCATACCCGCTCCCCCTTGGAGGGATTGGGAAGGCTCTTCGCTTGCTCTCCGCCATTATAGGTGGCGAGCCTGGCTTGAACCGGGACCATGTATGCTGGGGGAAGAAACCCCTTAGTCTGAAGCGTCACTAGTTTGCTGTGCGGGACGGAATATCTCTCCCAATCTCCAGGCTTGGGGCTGGGGAAGTGAGAGGAGGAGTTGCGTCGATTGGCCATGGTGGAATGGATCTCTGTCGGATACGCTCCATTGAATACTCGCTAAGGGAGAATGGTGTGATTTGGATCTGAATCCCCGTCTCTTTAAAAGGCAGCTCATTCACATAGCTAGGGGGGTAAATGTAAAAATACCCTGGTTCTTCACATTCGCTTGACACGTGGAAAGTGGCCATTATTTGGCGTAGAAGCCAAGGAGCGCAACACTCAAGAGAAGCCGAACACTATTTAACAGGTACACGGAATTCGGATGGGACTTTCCTTGGCGTGGAAGGCAAGCTTGGCAATACGGATATGTAGATCTCCTTCCATTGTAACCGACTTTGTGTAACCCTAGCCCTCTCCGGTGTCTATATAAACCGGAGGGTTTTAGTCCATAGGATGAACAACAATCATACCATAGGCTAGCCTCTAGGGTTTAGCCTCTCTGATCTCGTGGTAGATCTACTCTTGTACTACCTATATCATCAATATTAATCAAGCAGGAGTAGGGTTTTACCTCCACCGAGAGGGCCCAAACCTGGGTAAAAACATCGTGTCCCTTGTCTCATGTTACCATCCGCCTAGACGCACAGTTCAGGACCCCCTACCCCAGATCTGCCGGTTTTGACGCCGACAGGGACCTCCTGAGCATCGCGTCTCAGGGGCTCTTACTGGACCTCGGGCCACACACCTCCTGGCCTTGACCACGGCACGTGACCTGACATACCAGCGACGGCTGTAGCCGCCTGGGGACCGGGACCCATCATCGCAGAGCAAGAAGCTATTGCGAGGAAAGAAAGGGGGGACCGAGCCTTAACGGGACAGACATTCACTAAGTTTTCATAACAAGGAAGATAAGCGCAAAAGGTGATACAGATCCTTACATGCCCCCACGGGGTAATTCATGATCCTTCGTAGGGAACAAAGGCCAAAGCTAAGGGGGATCCTATCTAAACCCTCCCGTGGTGGACGCCATCATCAAAAGTAGGCCACGGGAGGCCGGCACCAACCTCATCCAGATCAGCGGCGATGACGGCTGGACGCCGCAGCTCTGCTCCGAGCGCGGCGAGAGATCGGAGGCCTGTAGCTGTCATCGCTTGTCTCCGAAGTCTTACAGAGCTCAGGAGAGCTGCTGCACTCCCCAGGGCTGCTGCCGCTTGAGTGGCCGCGAGCGGAACGCGCGTCCGCTTGGTGCTCCCCTCCGGAGCAGCACTCTAGGCGGCGGCCCTCGGCATCGAAGACCTTGAAGAAGAAAGTGGAAGCGCCGTCATACTCGAAGTGGATCACGAGGGCACCCCTCGCACGGTAGACCCATGCGATCTCCCCCCAGCCACGTGTCATGAAGATCTTGCCGATGGGAACCGCTTCGATCTCCGCTCCGGTCGCCGGAGTGTTGCAGTCGGCATGCTGCAACCAGAGCTCGAGAGGCCCCCTCGGCGGCATCACGTCGGAGAAGAACCGCGGGAAGCGGATCCAGGAGCTTGGAGGCCTCGGCGCCCACAGCACCAGCTCGCGCGAGGAGTCCGCAGCATGGAGTCCGCGGGCAACGGCGCGCGTCGCCGTGGCGCGGCGACCCCGGGCGCGGCGCGGGGCGGCGTTGCTCATTGCTCCGTCCTCTTGAGCCCTCGGCTCGGGCGTACAAGGGTAGCGGATACCCCGGAGGAGGCCGCTCGCACCAAGGCCTCGTCACCACATGCATCGCCGCTCATCACGGCGATGGATTGACCTCTTCTTCGGTGGAAGTGGCCCCGGGTCATCACGGGGAGCCTTTCCTTTCTCTTCGGAAGAAAACCTTCTGACAGGTGCCATTGTTGTCAGCAGTGGAGCGGGGAGGAAGAAGCAAGCAAGCGAGGAAGATATGGGCGACGGGGGCTCCGCCCCCCTCCCCATTTATAGCGGAAGAAGGCCAACTGGCGTCTCCCACGATCGCAGGTAATGATGGTTTTCCTTGCATGTCGCAGGGACTTGTCAAGTCGTGCAGTTGCCAAGGTAGCGTGGGGAAGCGGAGGCGGCCACGTCCAATCAACCGCCACGCGTCAACCGAGGTCGTACGCTTTTGGGGCCTGCGGTGCTCCGAACTTGACCCTTGGCTTCGCCGCGAAGACAAGCCCGAGCGCACCTTGGGCCCGGGGGCTACTGTCGGCATTCTGGGAACGGGGTCTCCTGACTTGCGTGCCTGCGGCCCACGGCGTGGCTAAGCCAGCAGGCCATACGGCCCATCTTCATCAACAAGGCATCCAAGACCCTTGCGAGGGTCCAAGCCTCGCGAGGCGGACGACGCAAGACCTCCTCTGGAGTGGCCTAGCCAGCCAGGCTCACGAGGAGCGGAGATATCAAGGCGGGGCAAACCTCACGAGGCTCTCGTGACGTGAGCCATGACGAATGAATTTAAGCGGGCGCCGGGCGGGTGCCAACGCGGCAGCGTCCTTATTTCCTCTTTGGTGCTAAGGAGGCCAGCGGAGGCGAAGAGTACCGAGGCATCAGGCAAAGGTTGCTATATTGGTGCAACGAGACCAAGACCAGGAGGACGGCAAGACGAAGGTCATCATGGAGCCCAAGACGGCGTCACCACTAGAGCTTTTCGCAGGTGACGACCACTTTTGTCAGGATAGCTTGTACTAGCTGTCCCCCTTCAAATTTGCCCGCCGTTGTTGGATCCCTTCCCGCTCGATATTTGGGAAGAGGACCAGGGCCTATATAAGTAGAGCTAGCCACCATAGTAGGGGCATCTCATCTTAGCTTGATCCAACCCGATCGAGAGCCTACCCTAGCCACAAGAACACCTCGACCTCAGGAGGCTGTTCTTCCCTTGCACTGTTCATCATCAGCCCTAGAGGCAATCCACCACCACCACACTGGAGTAGGGTATTACACCGCAATGATGGCCCAAACCAGTATAAACCTCGTGTCTTTCTATGTTGCGAGTTCGTCGAGTTTGTCCGCGATATCTTAGTGAGCTAGGGCGTAGATCGGTAGGGGGGAAAAGACTTCGCGTGCACCCCAGTGTTCGAACCTTAAGGGTTTTCCGGAACCCCACATCCGACAATTATATTAACAATAAAATTCATTAAACATGTAATTTGCTTTTAACTGTGGCATTGCATCAATTTTCCAACGTCATTATTAGAGGGTGTTTGTTTACAGGGACATTTTGGTGGAGGGACTAACAAAACTCCGTGTGAGTCCCATCTAAACCAAACAAGAGGGACTTTTAGGGACTAAAAGTGGGCATTTGGGACTAAAGAAAGAAGACCCCGAGGGAGAGTCTTTTTGGGACTTTTTCCAACAGTTGCCCCTGCCACGCATCACACCTTGTCTCTATTAGTTCATTACTAGGGGTAACATGGTCTTTTAGCATGTCATTTAATAACCTCTAGTCCATGTTTAGTCCCTGGAACCAAGCAAGTAGGGACTAGGGAGTTTTTAACCAAACAGGGTCTTAGATTAACAACAGCTAAAGAGTTGAACGGGACAGTGGATGCACCAGCACCATGTGCACCTACCGATGTACTGGGGTGATGCACAGTCTGTTGCAACAAAGAAAAACCAACCAAGGAGCATATTTGTGTTGGTCCCAGTTTTGTTATCTTTAGACACCTTTCCCTATGTGAGTGCAACAAATCTAGTCCTGCTCAAACTGTACAGCTGTAACACCCCGGATGTAACTTGCCATATTTGTAACTCCAACTCTTGCCATTTTTGGCAATGTGATATGATATTCCCTCCGTGGTTGGGTTTCCCGTCATTTTGCATTTTGTCCTTGTCATGCATTTCATATCATGTCATCATGTGCATCGCATTCGCATACGTGTTCGTTTCATGAATCCGAGCATTTTCCCCGTTGTCCGTTTTGCAATTCGGAGCTCCTATGTTCCCCGGTGTCCCCTTTTACCTTTTTCCGTGAGCGTGTATTAAACTTTCTCGGAATGGACCGAGGTTTTTCAAGCGGCCTTGGTATAGCACCGGTAGACCGCGTGACAAGTTTCGGGTCATTCGGAGGTCGTTTGATACTCCAACGGTTAACCGGGTAACAGTGAAAGCCTCTTTTGGGTTGCAGCCCAAAACCCCTCCAAATCAGCCCAATAACCCATCTAAGACACTCCCATGTCCATCGCCATTCGATCACGATCGTGTGGCCGCAAACCGTGCTCAATTTGGAGCCTCCTAGCCCCTCCTACCTATAAATACACCCCTCTCCCGAAATTTTCGGATCAAAACCCCCTAACCCTAGCCCCGTTCCTCCCCGCCGCCACCGGACACGTCCGGCCGCAGCCGGACACGTCCGCCGCCGCCGCCCGGCGAACCAGGGTCCGCCATGTGTCGCCGCCGCCTCCACCAACCGCGCCGGCCCGCTCGGCCTGCCGCGGGCCCCCGCGGCCCGTGCGCCGCCGCCCGCGCGCGCGCCTCCCTGTCGGAGTATCTTCCCCGCCGACTGCGCCGCCGCGGCCGCCGCTCGCCGCCGCCGGCTGCGCCGCCGCCCGGCCGTGCCGTCGCCTCCCGCGGTTCGGCCCCGCCGCCGCAAGTTGCCTCCGCCACCCACCGAGTTCGCCAGAGCCCGCGCCGACCCCGCCGGAGACCGCCCGCCATCGCCGGAGATCCTCGCCGGCCCGATCCATATCTGAGCACCGCGTTGACTTTTGCCTCCCCCCCCCCACGAGGTCGAATTTTCTTCTAAGTCCCTGGATACTTACATTCTGGTGCACTATTGTTCACGCCATAACTTTCTGCATACTGCACCGTTTCGTGCGTGTAATATGTCGAATTGTTCGAATCGATGAGTACATCATTTCATCTCATTGCATCATTTTCATTTGAGGTCATCTTGATGCCCGAAATGCTGTTGGAAGAGTGCTACTTTCTGTTAGTTTCAGATTCTTATCAGCACATGCACTTTTGTCATTTTTGCCATGATTGATGTGTGCTTCCTATGAAGTTGAGTCCTACATGTGTTTTGTATTATGCCATGCCATCTTTACAGGGGTGTATGCCATGTATTTTTGTGATCTCTGTGGTGACTAGCACAAGCATGCAAACTAGGGTACATATTGTTGCTGATTTCAAGGACTTAGTAATTTCAGGGACTTTTGTTCAATGCTTTGAGTAGATTCATGCCATGCCATATTTTGCTATGTCCTTTTCCTGTAGCATGTTGTTTCCTTGCTCTAAACATGTCATCCTGATGTTAATTTCTGGCATGATAGTATTTTCACGAAGTCTGCGAACCTGTTGTCTTTTGCTCTTTTGCCATGCTTGTTTGAACCTGTTGTGGTGTGATTTAGCCGTAGCTCAGTGTTCATATTTTGTCGAGCATCTTGAGTAGATCACTGCCATATGCTTTGCTGATATGTTTGGGTGCAGTAGCTTAATTTCTTGTTGCTTTCTAAGTAGCATCATGTTGTTAATGGCAGAATCTTGTCATTCTTGTTTTGCTTGTGTTTTGCAAACCGTGCATCCGATTCCGGTGATCTTTATATCGATTTCAACCGAAATCACCTCACCTTTCCAGTGGAATATTTGGTTTGCCAAGATTATGCCTTGTTCATCTTTTTCCTTCCGGAGGACGCATATGCATTGCATACCACATCTCGCATATCATGCCATGTTTTGCATCATGTTGCTTGCGCACTGCATCGTGGTTGATAGTTGTTCCTTTGCTTGTGTTCTTGTTTCGGGTAGAGCCAGGAGACGAGTACGTGAACGAGGAACCTGTTGAGAACGCTTACGAGGATCAAGCTTTCGACAACTCTGAGAACCTTGCAGGCAAGATGACCATACCCTCGAAATCACTTCTATCTTTGCTTGCTAGATGCTCGCTCTTTTGCTATGCCTATGCTGCGATACCTACCACTTGCTATATCATGCCACCCATATTGCCATGTCAAACCTCCAACCATCCTTTCCTAGCAAACCGTTGATTGGCTATGTTACCGCTTTCCTCAGCCCCTCTTATAGCGTTGCTAGTTGCAGGTGAAGATGAAGTTTGTTCCATGTTGGAACATGATTATTTTGGGTTATCACAATATCTCTTATTTTAATTAATGCATCTATATACTTGGTAAAGGGTGGAAGGCTCGACCTTATGCCTGGTGTTTTGTTCCACTCTTGCCACCCTAGTTTCCGTCATACCGGTGTTATGTTCCTTGATTTTGCGTTCCTTACACGGTTGGGTGATTTATGGGACCCCCTTGACAGTTCGCCTTGAATAAGACTCCTCCAGCAAGGCCCAACTTTAGTTTTACCATTTGCCACCTAAGCCTTTTTCCCCCGGGTTTTCGCGAGCCCGAGGGTCATCTTTATTTTAACCCCCCGGGCCAGTTCTCCTTCGATTGCTGGTCCAAACTAGAGCGCCGTGCGGGACCGTCCCTAGGCAACTTGGGTCACGTTGGTACCTGTACGCTTTGCTTATCCGGTGTGCCCTGAGAACGAGATATGTGCAGCTCCTATCGGGATTTGTCGGCACATCCGGGCGGCTTTGCTGCTCTTGTTTTATTGCTGTCGAAATGTCTTGTAGTCCGAGATTCTGAGACTGATCGGGTCTTCCCGGTAGAAGGAATATCCTTCGTTGACCGTGAGAGCTTATAATGGGCTAAGTTGGGACACCCCTGCAGGGTATTATCTTTCGAAAGCCGTGCCCGCGGTTATGAGGCAGATGGGAATTTGTTAATGTCCGGTTGTAGAAAACCCGAAGTTGACCTTAATTAAAACACATCAACCGCGTGTGTAACCGTGATGGTCTCTTCTCGGCGGAGTCCGGGAAGTGAACACGGTGTTGGAGTTATGGTTGGCGTAGGTTGTTCTAGGATCACTTCTTGATCACTTCTAGCTTCACGACCGTGCTTTGCTTCTCTTCTCGCTCTCTTTTGCGTTGTTAGCCACCATATATGCTAGTCGCTTGCTGCAGCTCCACCTCACAACCCTATCCTACCTTTAAGCTTAAATAGTCTTGATCTCGCGGGTGTGAGATTGCTGAGTCCCCGTGACTCACAGATTCTACCAAAACAGTTGCAGGTGCCGACGATGCCAGTGCAGATGACGCTTCCGAGCTCAAGTGGGAGTTCGACGAGGAATGTGGTCGTTACTATGTGTCTTTTCCTGATGATCAGTAGTGGAGCCCAGTTGGGACAATCGGGGATCTGTGTAGCATTTGGGGTAGTCTTCTTTCATTTTGGTTCCGTAGTCGGACCTTGAATGTAATCTGGATGATGGATGTTTATTTATGTATTGTGTGAAGTGGCGACTGTAAGCCAACTATGTATCTCTTTCCCTTATGTATTACATGGGTTGTGTGAAGATTACCTCACTTGCGACATTGCTTTCAATGCGGTTATGCCTCTAAGTCGTGCTTCGACACGTGGGAGATATAGCCGCATCGAGGGCGTTACAAGTTGGTAATCAGAGCCATCCCCGACCTTAGGAGCCCCCACTGATTGATCGTTTTTAGCAGCCGAGTTGTGTCTAGAAAAATGTTTTGAGTCATTTAGGAATTATGTATCGGAGAGTTTAGGAATTATTTTTACTTCCCAGTCTCCTCATCGCTCTGGTAAGGCATCCTGACGTAGAGTTTTGACTCTTCTCTTCTCAAATTTCACTAAAAAAAATTTAGGATCACGCGGGTATCTTAGAACCGTTCCGATGGTTTTGTGATGACAACATTGTCTTGGTGCCTCCTGTCAGCAGGGGTTTAGTGGAGGTGTCCCGGGGAGTTGAGCTATGAGGTGTTGTCGTCATAATTTTATCATTGCAGTTCTGGAATACCTGAGTTTAGTACGCCGACATCGAAAATCTCTTTTGTACAGTTGTTGGTGAGATAACCCTGATAGCCCAGTACTGAGGCGAGTGCGGGAGTATTGCCATAACTCGTATAACGAATGTTTTTCGAAGGTTGAGGTAGACGATTTCCGAAGGTTTCTTGGTTATGTGTTGAAGGATGGATACAGCTGGATCTAGGTATTGTTAGTTTGGGTGATATATTTTGTGTCACCTGTATCCCAAACACCTGATTGCATAACCAGAAAGTTTCGGGAGTTTATAAGTGGGAATTCAAGTATCTCGTAGGATATCTTTCCAACAGACACATGATACGATATGGGACCTATCATATGTTTGTTTTCGGCTTATTCTGCAAGCCAATCATTTGTTTTGTTTTCAGTTGTAATATTCGAGTTGTTTCGAGGCAGATGGTGATTCCATACCTTTATCTAAATGGCTTCTCAGCTTATGGAAGTGTGATGCTTTACTTTGGAATTCATTCGTTCATTCTTGTTCGGATGTTTATTGTGAAGACTATATGTTGCAATTTTGATCCTTTGATTCAGCTTGAATATATATCTTTCAAGATGCTAATGGATGTCACCCTCTTCAGGATGGCTCCGCCAACGCGTCAGAATCCGGAACGCAATGATGGGAGTCAGGCTAACCCTCCGCCACCACCTCCGCCTCCGGAGGCATGGCAAGCCTTGATGACAGCCACCAATGCCAACGCTCAGATTCTGATTCAGCTCTTGCAAGATCGCAACCAAGGGCAAGGTAATTAGGGAAATCAAGGCCAAGGCAACAATCAGCCGCATTTTGCTACCCTCAATCAGTTCCTTGCAAATCAGCCAAAGACTTTCAGCTACTATGTCGAGGCCACAGACGTCGATGATTGGCTCATGGACATCAACAAGCACTTCGAATGTAGCAATGTCAGACCTGAGGACTTTGTCAAGTTTGCCTCTTTTCAACTCAAGGATCAAGCTGCTGAATGGCTCCAACAATACAAAGATTCCAGAGGAGGTCGTGTGATTACCTGGGATGATTTCCGCCGTGACTTCAAATCTCATCACATTCCAGAAAGTGTTGTTGAGAGTAAGCGTGAGGAGTTCCGCAATCTCAATCAAGGCAACATGTCTGTGTATCAATACAAAACTCAGTTCCAGAAGCTCTCTCGTTTTGTGAAGCAGGACATCCCTGATGAGAAGAGCATGATTTACCAGTTCAGGCGTGGCCTCAGAGAAGATCTGCCACTAGCCCTCGTGCTTTTTGAGCCGTTAAAGTATGATGAATTCTATAACATGGCTCTAAAACAAGAAGCTGCTCAGCTCAAGTGTGAGGCATCTAAGAAGAGAGTCAGGGACGCAGTTCAGTCCTCTTCTTCCTCACTTGTGGCAGCCAAGCAACACAAGTTCTGGTTGCCTCCTCCTCCGTTCCGTCAGCCTTATCAGCAGAAGAACTCAGGTGGTCGTGGATCTTCCCACCCACCCAACCCTGGCTATCAGAACAAGTCTCAGAACCAAGCTCCAAGGCCAAATGCTCCTTATCTTCGTCTGCTCTCAGAGGTGACTTGCAACAAATGTCAGCAAAAGGGTCACTGTGCGAACAAGTGCTTCAACCAAAGGCGCCTTCCGCCTCCTCCTCCTGTGAAATCTTCCAGCAATACAGTGGTCAAGCATAATCCTAAGCATGCCAAGGTGAACATGATGAACGTGGTTCAGGCAGAGGATTCTTCTGAAGTGATCATGGGTAATCTCTCAGTTAATGATATTCCTGCAAAAGTCTTATTTGATACTGGTGCATCACATTGTTTCATGTCAAGATTGTTCTTTGCAAAGAATGATTTTTCTTGGTCTTACCTGGATAAACCTTTGGGTGTTATTTCTCCGGGGAAGTCAATGAGAGCAAACTCGATAGTTCCTAATGTCTCTATCAAGATGGGCGACTACAAATTTCTATCTTATCCAATGGTTCTTGGCGACTCTGATATTGATCTGATTCTCGGGATGGACTGGCTTTCTAAGCACAAGGCTCAGCTTGATTGTGCTGCTAGGGAAATTCAATTGACTCACTCTTCTGACGATGTGATCATCTATGCCGCTCGTGATGAAACCATTCGGTTGTTTTCTCTCAATGAGAAGGGCGAATTGGATGCTATCTCTCAGATTCCAGTCGTTTGTGAGTACCAAGATGTCTTTCCAGAAGAGCTTCCGGGTATGCCTCCTCACCGGCCAGTTGAATTCGTTATCGATCTTGAGCCTGGCACGAAACCCGTTTGCAAGCGTCCATACAAGCTTGGGCCAAAAGAGTTGAAGGAATTGAAGAAACAACTCGATGGACAAGAGCGTCTGGGTCTGATCAGACCGAGTTCTTCTCCTTGGGGTTGTGGTGTTCTTTTTGTCCAGAAGAAGGATGGCATGGACCAACTTTGCGTCGATTACCGTCCATTCAACAAGAAGACAATCAAGAACAAGTACCCACTTCCCAACATCAATGAGCTATTCGAGCAACTTAAAGGTGCTAAAGTGTTCTCCAAGCTTGACCTTCGTATGGGTTATCATCAGATTCGCATTCGTGAAGAAGATATTCCCAAGACAGCATTCAGAACAAGCTTTGGTTCTTATGAATATACTGTCATGTCTTTCGGCCTTGTCAATGCTCCTCCAACGTTCTCTCGTATGATGAACTTCATCTTCAACCCCTACACCAATGAATTCGTCTTGGTCTATCTTGATGATATATTGGTCTACTCCAAGAATAAGAAGGATCATGCCAAGCATTTGCGATTGGTGCTCGACAAGCTCAGAGAGTATCAATTCTATGCGAAGTTCTCCAAATGTGAATTCTGGCTTGATGAAGTTCTTTACCTTGGGCATATCATCTCCGCCAAGGGCATTGCTATTAATCTCGAGAGGGTGTCTACAGTTTTGAATTGGGAACCTCCTCAGAATGTCAAGGAGCTTCGCAGTTTTCTTGGACTTGCAAGCTATTGCCGAAGATTCGTTGAGAATTTCTCAAAGATTGCAAAGCCTCTTTCCAACCTCCTCCAGAAGCATGTGAAGTATGTCTGGTCTCCTGAGTGTGACATTGCTTTCAACACTATCAAAGAGAAAATCGTCACTGCTCCAGTTTTGACTCCTCCCGACGAATCCAAGCCTTATGAAGTTTTCTGTGATGCTTCTCTTCAAGGTCTTGGTGCTGTGTTAATGCAAGAGAAGAAGGTTGTGGCCTATACCTCTCGTCAGTTGAAGCCCAACGAAAAGAACTACCCCACTCACGATCTTGAGTTGGCGACAGTTGTCCATGCGTTGATAACATGGAGACATCTCCTGTTGGGAAGGAAAGTGGACATATTCACCGATCACAAGAGTCTCAAGTACATCTTCACTCAGCCCAACCTCAACCTCAGGCAAACTCGATGGGTCGAAATGATTCAAGAGTATAATCCGAGTATTTAATATACTCCAGGCAAGGCTAATGTGATTGCAAACGCTTTGAGCAGGAAGGCTTATTGCAACAGCTTAATCCTCAAGCCCTTTCAACCGGATCTTTGTGAAGCTTTCTGCAAGTTGAATCTCCAAGTTGTTCCTCAAGGCTTTCTTGCCAACCTCATAGTCTCTCCTACTTTGGAAGATCAAATTCGTGAGGCACAACTGCTGGATACCATGGTGAAGAAGGTGAAACGTGGTATTGACAAGGGCATTTCCAAATACAAGTGCTATCGCGTTGATGACAGAGATACTCTTTTCTTCGAGGACCGGATTGTGGTTCCTAAGGGTGATCTTCGTAAAGTCATTATGAACGAGGCTCATAATTCACTCCTATCCATTCATCCTGGAAGTACAAAGATGTACCATGACCTCAAGCAGTCGTATTGGTGGACTCGAATGAAGCGAGAGATTGCTCAATTCGTGAATGAATGTGATGTTTGTCGAAGGGTGAAAGCAGAACATCAACGACCAGCTGGTCTCCTCCAACCTCTTGCTATTCCAGAATGGAAGTTTGATCATATCGAAATGGACTTCGTGACTGGTTTTCCTATTCCAAGCGTGGAAATGATGCTATCTTCGTCGTCATCGACAAGCTCACCAAAGTGGCTCATTTTCTTCCTATCAAAGAGTCTATCACAGCAGCGCGGCTGGCAGAGCTCTACACCTCCAGAATTGTCTCCTTGCATGGCATTCCACAATTGATCTCTTCAGACCGTGGCAGCATCTTCACATCCAAGTTTTGGGATTCTTTTCAGAAGGCCATGGGCACAAATATTCGCTTCAGCACAGCTTTCCATCCTCAAACTAGTGGACAAGTCGAGCGTGTCAACCAAATTCTTGAAGATATTCTCAGGGCTTGTGTTATCTCTTTCGGCATGAAGTGGGAGGATTGTCTTCCATATGCTGAGTTCTCTTACAACAACAGCTTTCAAGCGAGCTCGGGCAAAGCCCCATTCGAGATTCTCTATAGCAGAAAGTGTCGTACTCCTCTCAATTGGTCTGAGACGGGCGAACGCCAACTTCTTGCCAACGATTTGATCACAGAGGCTGAAGATATGTGTAAAGTCATTCGTGAGAATCTCCAAGCCGCGCAATCGCGCCAGAAGAGCTATTATGATAGCAAACACCGTGATTTGGCTTTCGAGATCGGAGACCATGTCTACCTCCGCGTCTCTCCAAAGAAAGGCACTCGTCGCTTCGGTATCAAAGGGAAACTTGCCCCTAGATACGTCGGTCCTTTCAAGATCATCGGCAAAAGAGGCGATCTCGACTATCAACTTGAGCTCCCCCCCAACTTTGCAAATGTGCACGATGTCTTCCACGTGTCACAGCTTCGCAAGTGCTTCAAGACGCCTGAGCGCACCATCAACTTCGAAGAGATTGATCTTCAAGAAGATTTGTCCTATCAGGAGCATCCCGTTGCTATTCTTGAAGAAACTGAGCGCAAGACTCGCAACAAGTCCATCAAATTCCTGAAAGTGAAGTGGTCTCATCATTCTGACCGAGAAGCCACCTGGGAGCGCGAGGAACACCTCCGTTCCGAATATTCGGAGTTCTTTCAGTCCTAGATCTCGGGACGAGATCCTCTCATAGTGGTGGAGTGTTGTAACACCCGGATGTAACTTGCCATATTTGTAACTCCAACTCTTGCCATTTTTGGCAATGTGATATGATATTCCCTCCGTGGTTGGGTTTCCCGTCATTTTGCATTTTGTCCTTGTCATGCATTTCATATCATGTCATCATGTGCATCGCATTCGCATACGTGTTCGTTTCATGAATCCAAGCATGTTCCCCGTTGTCCGTTTTGCAATCCGGCGCTCCTATGTTCCCCGGCGTCCCCTTTTACCTTTTTCCGTGAGCGTGTATTAAACTTTCTCAGAATGGACCGAGGTTTGTCAAGCGGCCTTGGTATAGCACCGGTAGACCGTCTGTCAAGTTTCGAGTCATTCGGAGGTCGTTTGATACACCAACGGTTAACCGGGTAACCGTGAAAGCCTCTTTTGGGTTGCAACCCAAAACCCCTCCAAATCAGCCCAATAACCCATCTAAGACACTCCCATGTCCATCGCCGTTCGATCACGATCGTGTGGCCGGAAACCGTGCTTAATTTGGAGCCTCCTAGCCCCTCCTACCTATAAATACACCCCTCTCCCGAAATTTTCGGATCAAAACCCCCCAAACCCTAGCCCCGTTCCTCCCCGCCGCCACCGGACACGTCCGGCCGCAGCCGGACACGTCCGCCGCTGCCGCCGCCCGGCGAACCAAGGTCCGCCACGTGTCGCCGCCGCCTCCACCAACCGCGCCGGCCCGCTCGGCCCGCCGCGGGCCCCCGCGGCCCGTGCGCCGCCGCCCGCGCGTGCGCCTCCCTGCCGGAGTTTCTTCCCCGCCGCCTGCGCCACCGCGGCCGCCGCTCGCCGCCGCTCGGCCGCGCCGTCGCCTCCCGTCGCCTCCCGCGGTTCGGCCCCGCCGCCGCAAGTCGCCTCCGCCACCCACCGAGCTCGCCGGAGCCCGTGCCGACCCCGCCGGAGACCGCCCGCCATCGCCGGAGATCCTCGCCGGCCCGATCCAGATCTGAGCACCGCGTTGACTTTTGCCCCCCCCCCCACGAGGTCGAATTTTCTTCTAAGTCCCTGGATACTTACATTCTGGTGCACTATTGTTCACGCAATAACTTTCGGGATACTGCTCCGTTTAGTGCGTGTAATATGTCAAATTGTTCGTATCGATGAGTAAATCATTTCATCTCATTGAATCATTTTCATTTGAGCTCATATTGATGCCCGAAATGCTGTTGGAAGAGTGCTACTTTCTGTTAGTTTCAGATTCTTATCAGCACATGCACTTTTGTCATTTTTTCCATGATTGATGTGTGCTTCCTATGAAGTTGAGTCCTACATGTGTTTTGTATTATGCCATGCCATCTTTACAGGGGTGTATGCCATGTATTTTTGTGATCTCTGTGGTGACTAGCACAAGCATGCAAACTAGGATACATATTGTTGCTAATTTCAGGGACTTAGTAATTTCACTAAGTTATTTCCTGCTGTTATTTTTATGCCATGTGTTCATGTTGTTTCAGAGAGATCTATGCCTCTTTTGAGCATTATCAGTAAGGGTGTTTTGAACATATGGATTTGCTATATCCATCCATGCCTTTCTTTGTAAGTATGGAGTGACATAGCTTGAGTAAATCGAGCTCTACTTTTGCTATAAAATGTTACTGGCAGAAAGTTTACATGTTATTCGATTTTGCCAAGCTTGTTGTAGTTGATCCTTGCATGATATGATGGTATTCTTGCCATGTCTAGCTTCTATGCCATGTCTTCTTGGTAGGTGTATGCTTAGTTTATCATGCAATGCTCTGTAGTGAGTGCATCAAGCTCGTAAACATGCCTACTTGTTATCTGTTTTTGACATGTCCAGTTTTTCTGCCAAGTCTGAAACCTCTAACGAAACTTGCTTAATTGAGATGGGTGTTATTTTATTTTCTGGTCCTTTTTGGCTCATTGTCAGTAAGGGACTTTTGTTCAATGCTTTGAGTAGATTCATTCCAAACCATATTTTGTTATGTCCTGTTCATGTAGCATGTTGTTTTCTTGATCTAAACATGTCATCCTGATGTTAATTTCTGGCATGATAGTATTTTCACCAAGTCTTTGAACCTGTTGTCTTTTGCTCTTTTGACATGCTTGTTTGAACCTGTTGTGGTGTGATTTAGCCATAGCTCAGTGTTCATATTTTGTCGAGCATCTTGAGTAGATCACTGCCGTACGCTTTTTTGATATGTTTGGGTGAAGTAGCTTAATTTCTTGTTGCTTGCTAAGTAGCATCATGCTGTTAATGGCAGAATCTTGTCATTCTTGTTTTGCTTGTCGTTTGCAAACCGTGCATCCGATTCCGGTGATCTTTATATCGATTTCAACCGAAATCACCTCACCTTTCCAGTGGCATACTTGGTTTTCTAAGATTATGCCTTGTTCATCTTTTTCCTTCCGGAGCACGCATATGCATTGCATACCACATCTCGCATATCATGCCATGTTTTGCATCATGTTGCTTGCGCACTGCATCGTGGTTGATAGTTGTTCCTTTGCTTGTGTTCTTGTTTCGGGTAGAGCCAGGAGACGAGTACGTGAACGAGGAACCTGTTGAGAACGCTTACGAGGATCAAGCTTTCGACAACTCTGAGAACCTTGCAGGCAAGATGACCATACCCTCAAAATCACTTCTATCTTTGCTTGCTAGATGCTCGCTCTTTTGCTATGCCTATGCTACGATACCTACCACTTGCTATATCATGCCACCCATATTGCCATGTCAAACCTCCAACCATCCTTTCCTAGCAAACCGTTGATTGGCTATGTTACCGCTTTGCTCAGCCCCTCTTATAGCGTTGCTAGTTGCAAGTGAAGATGAAGTTTGTTCCATGTTGGAACATGATTATTTTGGGTTATCACAATATCTCTTATTTTAATTAATGCATCTATATACTTGGTAAAGGGTGGAAGGCTCGGCCTTATGCCTGGTGTTTTGTTCCACTCTTGCCACCCTAGTTTCCGTCATACCGGTGTTATGTTCCTTGATTTTGCGTTCCTTACACGGTTGGGTGATTTATGGGACCCCCTTGACAGTTCGCCTTGAATAAGACTCCTCCAGCAAGGCCCAACTTTGGTTTTACCATTTGCCACCTAATCTTTTTCCCCCGGGTTTTCGCGAGCCCGAGGGTCATCTTTATTTTAACCCCCCGGGCCAGTTCTCCTTCGATTGCTGGTCCAAACTAGAGCACCGTGCGGGACCGTCCCTAGGCAACTTGGGTCACGTTGGTACCTGTACGCTTTGCTTATCCGGTGTGCCCTGAGAACAAGATATGTGCAGCTCCTATCGGGATTTGTCGGCACATCCGGGCGGCTTTGCTGGTCTTGTTTTATTACTGTCGAAATGTCTTGTAGTCCGGGATTCCGAGACTGATCGGGTCTTCCTGGTAGAAGGAATATCCTTCGTTGACCGTGAGAGCTTATAATGGGCTAAGTTGGGACACCCCTGCAGGGTATTATCTTTCGAAAGCCGTGCCCGCGGTTATGAGGCAAATGGGAATTTGTTAATGTCCGGTTGTAGAAAACCCGAAGTTGACCTTAATTAAAACACATCAACCGCGTGTGTAACCGTGATGGTCTCTTCTCGGCGGAGTCCGGGAAGTGAACACGGTGTTGGAGTTATGGTTGGCATAGGTTGTTCTAGGATCACTTCTTGATCACTTCTAGCTTCACGACCGTGCTTTGCTTCTCTTCTCGCTCTCTTTTGCGTTGTTAGCCACCATATATGCTAGTCGCTTGCTGCAGCTCCACCTCACAACCCTATCCTACCTTTAAGCTTAAATAGTCTTGATCTCGCGGGTGTGAGATTGCTGAGTCCCCGTGACTCACAGATTCTACCAAAATAGTTGCAGGTGCCGACGATGCCAGTGCAGATGACGCTTCCGAGCTCAAGTGGGAGTTCGACAAGGAACATGGTCGTTACTATGTGTCTTTTCCTGATGATCAGTAGTGGAGCCCAGTTGGGATGATCGGGGATCTGTGTAGCAGTTGGGGTAGTCTTCTTTCATTTTGGTTCCGTAGTCGGACCTTGAATGTAATCTGGATGATGGATGTTTATTTATGATTGTGTGAAGTGGCGACTGTAAGCCAACTATGTATCTCTTTCCCTTATGTATTACATGGGTTCTGTGAAGATTACCTCACTTGCGACATTGCTTTCAATGCGGTTATGCCTCTAAGTCGTGCTTCGACACGTGGGAGATATAGCCGCATCGAGGGCGTTACAACAGCCTTGTCCCCCAAAACAAAAGATCAGCTCGTTACAGATGTGCGTACTGCGTTTGTCATTGTTTTCCCTTTTCAACCAACGTAGGTGCTGGATAGCCAGTCTGTAGTAGTACCTTCCCCACTTCCTTTCCTCTTTGAACCACGTCCTAGATTTATGCTATACAACTTTCCCCACTACTTTCCCCCCATTCCTGTCCTCTTTGAACCACGTCTTAGATTCGTGCGATACAACTTTCCCCACTACTTTCCCCCTTCCTTTCCTTTTTGAACCACGTCCTAGATTCATGCTATACAACTTTTCCCACTACTTTCCCCCATTCCTTTCCTCTTTGAACCACGTTCTAGATTCATGGTATACAACTTTCCCCACTAGTTTCCTGTTTGATCCAACACCTAGATTCGAGTGCAGAAGCGGAAAAAGCCCACATGCAGCTAGAGCAATGCATGTGGAATAATTAAATTATACCTTAAGGTTCTTGGGTTGTGGTTCGGTGGGCGACCGGAGGCCGTTCGACCCACACTATGTACGGCGGCAAAGAAGAAGGGGTCGGAGGCCCTCCCGCGCTGCCGCTGGGTGAAAGTGAACAACTACGTCGGTAGTAGATTCCCTCCCTCGCCGACGGCGACAGCGTTAAGCCTCCTTCCCTTCCCGGCGGACGGATCCTGCCGGCTCTTTGACCAGGAGTGAGGGGAGAGAGAGAGGCCAATGAGGTCTTGTTTAGATCTCGAGAGGGTGAGAGAGTGTGAAGAGAGCAACTACAAGCGCTGAGGCTCCATCGTGTGTGTGTGTATATATATATATATATATATATATATATATATATATATATATATATATATATATACTGGAGAGAGTGTGAAGAGTGCAAACCCTAGAAAACAAGCATCGAGGCTGCAGCTTATAAGTGATGAGGTGATTATACGGTCACTACGAGATCGTATAGCTCCGTATCCATCCATTTTGACCAGTCAAAGAATCCTCTTGGCACGAATTATGCTCAAGTGTAGTAATCGAACCCGAGACCTCAAGTTTGATGAGCGAACAGGCTAACCAGCTACACAACCCTCCCGTTATGTTCAATGAGAGGAAAATAACCTTTTATACATTCCTGCATTCGTGTGACAAGCATGTCGTGTTTTTTTGTGTGTGGGAGTCATTGGGATTTAAATCATAATCGTGTCATGTGGCTTTGGTGGTAAGACTATCCACAGTGGTGTAGAAATAATGTAGCCTTAGTCACCTTACCTCTCTCCACGTAGTATGTTGGGTCCCACCAGTCAGAGGGTGAAACAAACAAATTAATAAGATAAATTAAAAACGCCAGCGGTGTATCTTACCTCACACATCTCGCTACTGCTCGGGAACACTATCCAATTGATCCCTCTATTCGCTCACGTACTATTTTAAGTGAATTCTTATTATAACATGCACACAATTTTGGGCACTTGTATTTGACCTAAGTCAGTGTGCCACAGTATCTCGTACGACTCCCTCCGTCTAGGTGTAATAGTCACGTTAGAAGGTGCAGCGGGACCAAGGTGCAAGCAGATTGGAGGAGAAGGAGAAACTTGACTGGTCATTCCTCCAATCAAAGCTTTGATTTCTGTCTCTAAACGCAACAATTAATCCAAACAACTAAGAGATGCCGTTTTAGCTACCATGCAGGGCCATGTATTAACTCGCATGCAAGCCGACTTTGATTTCTTGACTGATCAACGTGTAGTTGTGCTCCATGCATTGGGTTTCCGGGGGAGATAACAAGGCAGAGTAAGGAGCGTTTGTTACATTGCTTAGGCTGGTCATAGTGGTGAGTAACTTGGACTAGTAACATGCATATGTTACTACTCTATGTTACTACTACACGAAGTTTTCCATCAGAAGCGAGCCGGTCTGGCTCTCCTGAGCTAGCAAGGTTTTTCTAGCCCACCCAAGGTAGCTGGCCCACAAAAGCTAGCATATTTTAAAAGTTCCAAACGCCTAACCTTGCCTGACTATTCTATAAGCTGTTCTTGCTAAGGATCCAAATGCTCCCTAAGTAACAACGCTCGCTAGCAACGAGGCCAGGAGGGGATTGAGATGCGAAGTTAATGGACGACGCCTAAACATTTTGGGAATATCTGATTTCCGTAGGATGACTTAACACCTAGACGGAGGGACTACTACTCCTCAGTCCAGGTTTGATGGAATATTCGTCACCTCTTCTCTTCTTGTACGTACTCCATTTGTTTCTCACTTCCTGTGGCTTCGCACTCGCACGATTTTCCTATTCTATAAACCTGTGTGTGCGTGTGCGTGCGTGTGTGTGTGTGTTTAACAGCATGTGTGTGTTAGAGAGAGCGACAGATCGACCTACTTCTACAGAGAGATGGTGTGTAGTGTACGATTTTAGCTGCGAGAGTCGGTGCATCCTCTCATTTCCAGGCTTCCGGTAGGAACAAGCGGACAGCTGCCATGCAAGCTCCTGACCAGCCTGGCCCACCCAAGGCCCCTCCATCACCCGCGCGAGCTTCCCGCCCGAAATGATCAGCGCCGCTCCAAAGAATTGGTGCCACATTCATGCCCGGGCAGAGTGGACGCGACCTCTCACTGGCGCCTGCATTGAAGGGAGAAGCGGATTCAAGAGTGATGGTTGCTTCGTCCGTCCAACTTACTGCTGGGTCTATGTGATTTGACGGCTCATTGGTCATTATTACTGAGGTGGTAGGACTGTTGGATGTCCCATGCTTTCGGCGAAAGGAGGTACTACTAGATTAAAATTTTCTCCATTCTTATGATGGAGGAGTGCAAGAGCAGTGAAAACACGCAGGCTCAGTGATTACATGGCCCACGTCACACTATCACCATATTTTATGGACACTGTGCGACACCTAACTCTTTAGATAGTACTCACTCCGTTCCTAAATATAAGTCTTTGTAGAGATTCCAATAGGTGGACTACATACGGAACAAAATGAATGAATCTACACTAAAAAGGCATCTATATACATCCGTATGTGGTTCATGTTGAAATCTCTACAAATACTTATATTTAGGAACAGAGGAAGTACTTGTATAGTACGTACTGTAATTTATCAGCGAGATAGTACAATGCTATGAAGCTTCCAGCTTCTGTTATATGTATCTTGCGTCCAAGGTTGCCCGTTGCAACATTTCATCAAATACAAAGGAGACTAACATGCATACTATTGCATCTCAATGATTGATAGATCATAGCAAATATCGGTTCCTCAAAAAGATCATAGCGAATATGTACTCCCTCCGTTCCAAAATAAGTGTCTCAACTTTATGCAGGGGGTGTTTGTTTCCAGGGACTTTTTAGTTGAGGGACTAGAAAAAGTCCCTCTTAGAGAGTTCTTAACCAAACAGGAGGGACTACTAAGGACTAAAACTTGCTTTTTGGGACTTAATGAAGAAGACTGTCAAGGAGAGTCTTTTTTGGGACTTTTACAACAATGCCCCTCCCTGCACCCATTGCCCCGCCGCCCCATGGTGTTGTTTGGTTATTATTTTTTTGTATACTGGGGGTAACATGGTCATTCAATAACCTCTAGGGAGGGAACTGAGGGAGTCCTGGACTAAGGGGTCCTCGGTGTCCGGCCTGTTATCCATGGGCCAGACTGATGGGCTGTGAAGATATGAAGACCGAAAACTGCACCGTGTTCGGATTGGACTCTCCTTGGCGTGGGAGGCAAGCTTGGCGACCAATTATGAAGATTCCTTCTTATGTAACCGACTCCATGTAAACCCTAGACCCCCCCGGTGTCTATATAAACCGGAGGGGTTAGTCCGGAAAGCACACATTCATTACCATATACACATAGGCTAGGCTTCTAGGGTTTAGCCATTACGATCTCGTGGTAGATCAACTCTTGTAATACTCATATTCATCAAGATCAATCAAGCAGGAAGTAGGGTATTACCTCCATAGAGAGGGTCCGAACCTGGGTAAACATCGTGTCCCCTGTCTCCTGTTACCATCGATCCTAGACGCACAGTTCGGGACCCCCTACCCGACATCCACCGGTTTTGACACTGACATTGGTGCTTTCATTGAGAGTTCCACTGTGCCATCGCCAACAGGGTTGATGGCTCGCCTTGTTCTCAAGGATAACATCATCTCCGTAGGAACCCTGGCCCCAGGCCAAACCCTGCGGCTGGGCGGCTTTGTCTTGACCGCCGGATCGACCCTTAAGCCGACGATGGCCTCTCAAGTCATCAAAAATCGCCTCCGCGTTGATCCAGAATACTCCGCCCGGATGTATCCAACAGAGTTATCGTCGTTGAACGAACTCCTGGATCGCATGGCCGCCTTGGGGTCGCTATAGACTACGATCGGGTTGGGCTTAAACCTGACCAGAGGGAAATTAAAACTCCGCCGATCACCCACCAGATAGCGGTAATCGAGGAGCGGAGCAACTCTTCTACTATATTAAAGACGAACTATGTCCGGATCTCCGATCTTGAAGGGTCAGATATTCTCCGGCAGGAAGGCATACCCCGTCCCCCGAACATGGAGTTGGACGGTGAACTTAAAAAATCAGTCGATATCCCGGAACCCGAACTGCCAGGGCCGGTAGATCTTCAAACTCCGGATCCAAAATCGGGTCAGGGTTTGGATTTCGTTCCACCCACCCACCCGGTCACAGAGGCTCTCATGAACATAAAACAACAGTCTCAGGAAAAGGTCCACCACTTTTGGGCCAGATTCCTCCTTGTCAAGGACAAGGTAAAAGATTGTCATGATGAGGACGCAATATCGGTGTTCTGCAAAAACTGCGCGGACGAAGGAATCCTCAACGCCATTAATCGCCGCTGCATACTAAATTTGTTGACTTAGCAATCATCATACAAAAATACTGCGCGATGGAAAGCGCCTGGGAAACTCGGGCAGCTCGCTGGGAACCACCAACCCCAACCCAACTCCCCCTACAGGCGAAAAGGGCGTACCCTCATGGCACGCCCAGTCCCACAGTCAAAAAACACAAAGCCGCCATACGGCACGACATCGTTCTGGAAGGGTGGCTCGATGGCCCATGCAAAATACATGCAACAACAAATATCGTGGCAACCCACGGCCTTAGAGCATGTTGGATACTACGACAGGTAGCCAAGAGCGGCGAGGACATCCTTATAAAGGACGCCCCGGAACAATACCCCCTAGAAGATGACGACCCAAGAGTACTGACAGTCTTTGAGACATTTGCTGCAAATAACAAGCGCAAAAGGCCACTTTGCGAGCTCAATGAAGTTTGCCAAATTGTTGTAATAAACCCATGGAACAACACGACTATAACATTCAACGCCGGTGGCGAACCAAAGTATAGAACAATACGAGTGTCGGTGTCAAAACCAGCGGATCTCGGGTAGGGGGTCCCGAACTGTGCGTCTAAGGCGGATGGTAACAGAGGCGGGGGACACGATGTTTACCTAGGTTCGGGCCCTCTCGATGGAGGTAATACCCTACTTCCTTCTTGATTGATCTTGATGATATGAGTATTACAAGAGTTGATCTACCACGAGATCGTAGAGGCTAAACCCTAGAAGCTAGCCTATGGTATGATTTGTTGTTGTCCTATGGACTAAACCCTCCAGTTTATATAGACACCAGAAGGGGCTAGGGTTACACAGAGCCGGTTACAAGGAAGGAGATCTACATATCCGTATTGCCAAGCTTGCCTTCCACGCCAAGGAGAGTCCCATCCGGACACGGGACGGTGTCTTCAATCTTGTATCTTCATAGTCCAATAGTCCGGCCAAAGGATATAGTCCGGCTGTCCGAGACCCCCTAATCCAGGACTCCCTCAGTAGTCCCTGAACCAGGCTTCAATGACGATGAGTCTGGCGCGCAGATTTGTCTTCGACATTGCAAGGCGGGTTCTTCCTCCGAATACTCCATAGAAGATTTTGAACACAAGGATAGTGTCCGGCTCTACAAAACAAGTTCCACATACGACCGTAGAGAGAATAATATTTCCACAAATCTAATCTGCTGATGACGTGGCATCACACCACGGCCTGATCATTAATTGAACCGTTTTTCTCAATCAGCCTGGCATCGCACGTTTCGCGAGGCAATTTTATTGGCACGTCTTGTCGAAGCAGAGATCGTGTCCCCCTTATTACGGGATTCTCATCAATATGGACGTGGGTAAACGTCCTCACACCATGCAAATCCCGGTACCCTCACTATCAAAAGATAGCATATGCAGTCTTCACAGCATCTCGAAAATTACGACACTACTTTCAGGAGTGCTGGATCATGGTGGCTTCCGAAGTGCCCTCAATGATATAATCAACAACCGGGATGCAACGGGCCAGATTGCCAAATGGGCCATTGAGCTCCTGCCATTCGACATCACATAGAAACCACGTCAAGCCATCAAATCCCAGGTACTGGCTGACTTCATCGCCGAATGGACAGAGGCCGAACTCCCTAAAGAGTACGGCGCATATTCCAACTGGGTGATGCATTTCGACGGCTCCAAAATGTTGGCAGGGCTAGGGGCGGGCGTCGTATTAACATCCCCCATAGGAGATATCATCCAGTATGTACTCCAAATATTATACACAGACTCCAACAACGCTGCCGAATACGAGGCCTTGCTACATGGCCTTCGGATGGCCGTATCAATGGGCATACAATGCCTGGAGGTGCACGGGGACTCAAACCTCGCAATATTCCAAATTAATGGAGACTTTGATGCCAAAGATCCAAAGATGGCAGCTTATCACAATGTCGTCTTGAAGATGTCAGCTCGATTCGAGGGACTCGAATTTCATCACGTCGCTCGGGAAAGTAATCAGGAGGCAGACGTCCTTGCTTGGATCGGCGCTAAGCGCGACCCCATCCCACCTAACATCTTCCTCGAAAGGCTATTTAAGCCATCTGTGGTGTGGGAAGGGGGAGACAACAACGACAGTCCCGTTCCGAACACAAACACAGATAGCGAACACGCCGATATCATCAGAGGCTCAGCCACCGAAATAACACCATCGGCCCACCTCATCATGGCAGTAATTTCCCCATGGACCGAACCATTCTTGGCCTACCTTAATAGGATGGAGCTCCCAGAAGATCAGAACGAGGCTCGTCGCATCGCCCGGCGTTCGAAGGCCTATAAAGTTCACGAGGGAGAGCTCTACAAGAAAAGCACCACCGGAGTCCTTCAAAGGTGTATCTCCGAGGAGGAGGGGCGGCAACTCTTGGCAGAAATTCACGCCGGTCTCGATGGGCACCACGCGGCAGCCTGGGCCCTTGTCAGCAAGGCCTTCCGGACAGGATTTTATTGACCTACGGCCCGGGTAGACGCACAGGACCTCGTCCAGCGCTGCGTTGGATGCCAACTCTTCGCCAACCAAAGCCATATGCCCCCAACCGCCCTACAAACCATCCCCATTACATGGCCCTTTACGGTCTGGGGCTTGGACATGGTTGGACCACTTAAAGGGGGAAGCCATAAGAAAAAATATTTGCTGGTCATGGTGGACAAATTCACCAAGTGGATAGAGGCTAGACCAGTCAAAACGGCCGAGTCCGGACCTGTGATCGCATTTATATCCGATGTGGTGCACCGTTATGGTGTACCGCACAGCATCATCACTAATAACAGTTCCATTTTCACAGCTGATGAGGTGAAAACCTGGTGTGCTAATCTGGGCATTAAGCTCGATTACGCCTTTGTTTACCACCCGCAAACAAACGGTCAAGTCGAACGAGCTAACGGTCTTATTATGAGTGGCATCAAACCCAGGCTAGTGCGGTCTTTGAAAGAATCAGACAAACACTGGGTCGAGGAGCTTGACTCCGTACTCTGGGGGCTGCGGACCACGCCCAACCATACTACCGGATACACACCTTTCTTCATGGTGTACGGCGCAGAGCCTGCATTGCCCTGCGATATTATACATGACTCACCTCGAGTGTGTATGTACGAAGAGAAAGAGGACGAGTTGGATTGACAGGACAGCCTAGACGCCCTGGAGGAGGAGCGCGACATCGCCAAAGCCCGTTCAACATTTTATCAGCAGCAGGCTCAAAGATATCAAAGCAGAGAAGTACGGTCCAAGACTTACAATGTTGGCGAACTCATTCTATGCTTGCTAGAGAAGAAAAATGACAAACTCAAGCCCAAATGGGAGGGTCCCTTCATAATTGACGAAGTTCTGACCGGAGGAGGGTACCGTCTTCGTGACGCATTAGACAATCGCCTAGAGCTGAACCCCTGGAACGCGGCCAGACTCCGAAGGTTCTATGCCTAGCACCGAACTCTTTGTTAGTCTCCTTCTCCCCTATAGTTTCCATTACTTTTTCTCCATTTTACACAATTATTCTTTTCACCTTAAAGCTCTCATTCGGCTCGACGGAACACTGCTGGCGTACACATTCTTACGTATGTATGCCCATCATACCTGGGGCTCCTTTCACAGAAGCTTGTTAATACTATTCTTCCGAGCATCAAGCTCATTATACATATGCGGTCTTCCCGTATGTCTTTTCTTCACCATTATATGCATCGATATGACTTAAGTTTTTGCCAAGCTGGGTTGCCTGGCTCCTGTGCTTACCCCTACGTTCCCGATTGTTCGGCTAGGTGGTAAAGGGAGCACCTCTGCAATTGTTAGTGCCGGGTTATCCGGATGTGTACCTCAGACTGTGCCGAAAGCTAGCGTTCTTAAGGGAATATTCGATCGGTGGATGAAAAATACTCTTTGCACTCACTCTATTGTGAACCCCCAGAAGCCATACATATTGTGATTTTTTACATCACAACTCAGACATGTCTACTAATGCACGCACACCCAGGGAAAGGAACCCTTAACGGAACTATTCTCCTTGGAAGATGTTTCTTACAATTTCAATGTAATATAACATAACTAGTCGGATACAACTTGTCTGTTGAAGCAACTATGACCCCTATGCCTAGCTTTCCAAGCATACCCCGGTCTATTCGGCCGCAAGGGTATTCAGAAACACTCCGCACCATCAAGTCTGGAGGTTGAAGCGAAAAGGCCTGCCATGACAAATGCTATACAATTCAGCTAGAATTACATAGGGTAAGGAAAGTACATAGTCATTGGGACTCAAACACTTCCTTCTCTATACCGTCCAACAGGCGGTCTAACTTACAATCCTATTGGGAATATTTGGCGGCCACCTCTACTTGGTCATACACTAAACTAACGGAAATTTCTTCTGCATCCGACCCTAGCGGTCCGACCCGTGCCATGTGATTAGGATCAAGCTTGGTATACCGAGTTTTCACCATGGCCCAAGCTTCTCACGCACCCTCTCAACAGGACGATATCTTCCATAATCGGATACGCCGCCATGCTCCTTTGAACAACTCTACAAGCTCCTCCATACTTCCTAGAGGGGAGGCGGATGGCCATAAGGCCTTGGCAACGCTCCGCATGGCCAGCCGAGCATGCTCGTGCACCTGCGACAGTCTTTGCAGCAGATCATCAGCTGATCCGGACACCTCCTCTTCAGGACGGCCCGTCAATATATGTGCAATCATAATTATATCAGTTCTATTTATCTCCGAACTACTTTAACAATAGTTTGGACACATACTGAATATGCCGCCCCGCAGCTTCTTGTTCTCCTTCACGGAATCGGCTAGCTGGGCCCGCACATCCTTCAACTCTTCACCCAGCTGGGTTTTGCAATCCTGGAGATGGTTTTTCTCAACAATGGCCTGCTTCAGCACACGGTCGCCCGTAGCTTGCAGCTTCTTGGCTTCTTGCTCATTCACTTGCGCGACTTCCAGCGCCTTTTTGAGTTCCTCTGACAATCATGTCATGATATAGGCAGGACTGTTAGCATTAAATGGCATATGATTATATTTTCTCAATGGAGGGGAAAAATTACCAGGCGACGCCTTTTTGGACTTCTTCAAGTCTCCCAATTCAGCGGTAACAGCTCTTAGTTGCGTCCGACACTGCTCCAGCTCTTGGGCTAGCAGACCATTCTTCTCTGCGAGGACCTGGTTGTTCAACAATCCTTAAATCAGTCGTGCCAAATGCTTTCAGTCTTGGGGGCTATGGGTATATGGCTATCCTTTTTTGACAAAGAAAACTTACCTGCACATCTGTCAGATATTGCCTCGTGGCTTTTCTAAGCCCGTCTCGAGCAGCTCGGATGTATGCGGCGCCCGAGCTAAAGGCATTAAAAGCCTCATCTGAGAACTTCGGGTCTCGTAAAACGGCTCTGCAGCGCCGATGATTCATGGCGCTCTCTACTTCCGAGTTGGTAACAGACATATTGTCCGAACCCTCGGCCGAGGGGCAGTCCGGCTTTGTTCCTACATCGGCCGCTGTCTCCTCGACCGGGTCCACATCTTGGTTGTTGTGAGCGCGGCCGGCCGGACCCCCGGACACAGTCCGGCAAACCTTTTTCCTGTAATCAAACAGGCGCATAGGTCACAATTGGATACAGCCGCTGAAAAAGATATTAATCTGTACCTCCTCGATGAACGCCCGACGGTGCCTTCAACGGCCCCCTCTTCGAAGGCCTGCCTGGTGCCGGAACCGATTTCCTCAGTATCGTCGACCGCCTCCCCTGTAGAACGCGCGACAATGTGGTGGGCGAGGCAGAATAGGCACACACTTTCAAAGAAGGCGTTTCTTGATTAACTTACATGTGAAGCAGGAAGAAGACCAGGGTAGTCGGAAACGATGGCCACCTCTGTGCCATCATAGCTCGTCTGTTAAAACACCCCCTCCGTGAGCACCACAAATATATCCGGATCCTCTTTGAATCCGAGATCAAGCTCCCGGTTGTGGTCCTCCGACTGTGGGGCGGGACTATAAAATCCCTCGGTAACTTTTCACCAATGCTGTCATAAGCAAACGAACTAGAAATTTATTAAAGGCAATTTGGAGATGGAAGGAGTAAAAACAGAGGGGTGGGACCTTACCCAACTGGGAGGGTTATACATAGAGTACCCGTCTCTGAATTTGATGCAGAGAAATTCCTTTTCCTCCCCTTTGAAAAGTTCGGCTAATATCTTAGCCAAAGCGGTGGGGGTATCCGGACCTTTCCGGCCGCAGCGAGAGGCGTCATCCTCCCCATTGTAGTGCCACATTGGAAGCCCTCTGTACTGGAGCGGCTGAACCCCTCACGCTATGGAGATCGCCATGACCTAGATTACTGTGAGTCCGGACTGAGTGAGCTCTTTTATCTTGCTCATCAGCCGACGAACCTCCGCGTCGTCGTCCTCTTCAAGGCTCCGGGGACGCCAACTATGGCGTTTCTTCAGCGGGACGCGCGCAAATTCTGGAAGACCCTTTCGAACCAGTTCGGGGAGCACAACGTCCTCTATATAAAACCATTCGGAGGGCCATTCGTCAGGTGCCTTCATTGATGTGTCGGATGGGTATCCGGTATCAGCGACACGCCAAACTTCGGCTCCGCCCACTTCAAATATCGACCCTTCGTGATTGCGTGGGACGAGATAGAATAACTTCCTCCACAACTCGAAATGAGCCTCGACGCCCAGGAAAAGTTTGCATAAAGCGACGTAACCCGCAATGTGCAGGATGGAGGCCGGGGTGAAGTTGTGCAGCTGGAGTCCGTAGTATTCCAGAAGCCCTCGGAGGAACGGATGGATCGGGAATCCAACGCCTCTTAGCAGGTGGGGGACAAAATACACTCGATCTCCCCCGCACGAATTGGGGAAATCCTCTGGCTGAGTCCTGCCATTGAAGGAAGCTAGCCTTGCTCGAACAGGGACTAGATCCGCAGGGGGAACAAATCCCTGCGTTTTCAACTTCGCCAATTGGCTATGAGACATGGAACACCTCTACCACTCGCCTTTCTCTGGGACGGGACGAGCGGAGGAGCTAGGAACACTAGCCATGCTGGAATGGTTTCTCCTAGGCAGTCTCTGGGGATTTTCTTCTATGTAGTGCTGAATGGATATGGGAATCTCTTTAAATAGGTGCTCTTCCTCGCGTAAACAGGGTGTTATTTGCAAAAATACCTTGACTCTCCGCATTCGCTCGACACGTGGAGGACGAAGATTATTTAACATGTAAAAGCCAAGGAGGCGACATTGGATCAATGGCCGAATACATTACTTGGAGATCACTGAAGGAGGAACCCTCCATGCAATGCCGAAGACAATATGTGTGCCAAACACCTCGCTATTGAAGACTGGTTCGGGGGCTACTGAGGGAGTCCTGTGTTGGGGAACGTTGCAGAAAATAAAAAATTTCCTACGGTTTCACCAAGATCCATCTATGAGTTCATCTAGCAATGAGTGATCGGATGCATCTACATACCTTTGTAGATCACGAGCGGAAGCGTTCACTAGAACGTGGATGATGGAGTCGTATCGCCGTGATCCAAATCACCGATGACCAAGTGCAGAACGGACGGCACCTCCGCGTTCAACACACGTTTCTTGATCCAGCAAGGGGGAAGGAGAGGTTGATGAAGATCCAGCAGCACGACGGCGTGGTGGTGGATGCAGCAGGGATCCGGCAGGGCTTCGCCAAGCGTCTGCGGGAGGAGGAGGTGTAGCAAGGGGGAAGGGAGGCGCCAAGATGCAGGGTGCGGCTGCCCTTCCTCCCCTCCACTATATATAGGGGCTAGGGGGCGCATGCCCCCTTCGAGATCCCATCTAGAGGGTGGGGGCGGCGGCCCCGGGGGCAACGGCCCCCTTAGGGTTTCCAACCAGGGGGGTGGCGGTGCATGCCCCCTCGGGAGGCAACGGCCCCCTAGGGTTTCCAACACAAGGCGCCTTGGGCCCTTGGGTGGGGTGCACCAGCCAACCAGGGACTGGTTCCCATGCCACTTCAGCCCATGGGGCCCTCCGGGATAGGTGGCCCCACCCGGTGGACCCCCGGGACCCTTCCGGTGGTCCCGGTACAATACCGGTGACCCCCAAAACTCTCCCGATGGCCGAAACAGCACTTCTTATATATAATTCTTTACCTCCGGACCATTCCGGAACTCCTCGTGACGTCCGGGATCTCATCCGGGACTCCGAACAACTTTCGGATTACTGCATACTCATATCTCTACAACCCTAGCGTCACCGAACCTTAAGTGTGTAGACCCTACGGGTTCGGGAGACATGCAGACATGACCGAGACGCTTCTCCGGCCAATAACCAATAGCGGTATCTAGATACCCATGTTGGCTCCCACATACTCCTCGATGATCTCATCGGATGAACCACGATGTCGAGGATTCAATCAATCCCGTATACAATTCCCTTTGTCAATCGGTATTTTACTCGCCCGAGATTCGATCGTCGGTGTCCCAATACCTCGTTCAATCTCGTTACCGGCAAGTCACTTTACTCGTACCGTAATGCATGATCCCGTGATCAAACACTTTGATTACATTGAGCTCATTATGATGATGCATTACCGAGTGGGCCCAGTGATACCTCTCCGTCATACGGAGTGACAATTCCCAGTCTCGATCCGTGTCAACCCAACAGACACTTTCGGAGATACCCGTAGTATACCTTTATAGTCACCCAGTTACGTTGTGACGTTTGGTACACCCAACGCACCCCTACGGTATCTGGGAGTTACATGATCTCATGGTCTAAGGAAAAGATACTTGACATTGGAAAAGCTCTAGCAAACGAACTATACGATCTTGTGCCATGCTCAGGATTGGGTCTTGTCCATCACATCATTCTCCTAATGATGTGATCTCGTTATCAATGACATCCAATGTCCATAGTCAGGAAACAATGACTATCTGTTGATCACGAGCTAGTCAACTAGAGGCTTACTAGGGACATGTTGGTGTCTATGTATTCACACATGTATTACGATTTCCGGATAACACAATTATAGCATGAATAAAAGACAATTATCATGAACAAGGAAATATAATAATAATAATCCTTTTATTATTGCCTCTAGGGCATATTTCCAACAGTCTCCCACTTGCACTAGAGTCAATAATCTAGTTACATTGTGATGAATCGAACACCCATAGAGTTCTGGTGTTGATCATGTTTTGCTCGCGAAAGAGGTTTAGTCAATGGATCTGCGACATTCAGATCTATATGCACTTTGCAAATTTCTATGTCTCCATCTTGAACATTTTCGCGAATGGAGTTGAAGCGACGCTTGATGTGCCTGGTCTTCTTGTGAAACCTGGGCTCCTTGGCAAGTGCAATAGCTCCAGTGTTGTCACAGAAGAGTTTGATCGGCCCTGACGCATTGGGTATGACTCCTAGGTGGGTGATGAACTCCTTCACCCAAATTGCTTCATGCGCTGCCTCTGAGGCTGCCATGTACTCCGCTTCACATGTAGATCCCGCCACGACGCTCTGCTTGCAGCTGCACCAGCTTACTGCTCCACCATTCAACATATACACGTACCGGTTTGGGACTTAGAGTCATCCAGATCTATGTCGAAGCTAGCGTCGACGTAACCCTTTACGATGAGCTCTTCGTCACCTCCATAAACGAGAAACATGTCCTTAGTCCTTTTTAGGTACTTCAGGATATTCTTGACCGTTGTCCAGTGTTCCTTGTCGGAATTACTTTGGTACCTTCCTACCAAACTTACGGAAAGGTTTACATCAGGTCTGGTACACAGCATGGCATACATAATAGACCCTATGGCCGAGGCATAGGGGATGACACTCATCTCTTCTATATCTTCTGTCGTGGTCGGACATTGAGCTGAGCTCAATTTCACACCTTGCAACACAGGCAAGAAACCCTTCTTAGACTGATCCATATTGAACTTCTTCAATATCTTATCAAGGTATGTGCTTTGTGAAAGACCTATGAGGCGTCTTGATCTATCTCTATAGATCTTGATGCCTAATATATAAGCAGCTTCTCCAAGGTCCTTCATTGAAAAACTCTTATTCAAGTAGGCCTTAATGCTGTCCAAAAGTTCTATATCATTTCCCATCAAAAGTATGTCATCTACATATAATATGAGAAATGCTACAGAGCTCCCACTCACTTTCTTGTAAACGCAGGCTTCTCCATAAGTCTGCATAAACCCAAACGCTTTGATCATCTCATCAAAGCGAATGTTCCAACTCCGAGATGCTTGCACCAGCCCATAAATGGATCGCTGGAGCTTGCATACCTTGTTAGCATTCTTAGGGTCGACAAAACCTTCCGGCTGCATCATATACAATTCTTCCTTAAGATAACCGTTAAGGAATGCCGTTTTGACGTCCATTTGCCATATCTCATAATCATAGTATGCGGCAATTGCTAACATGATTCGGACGGACTTCAGCTTCGCTACGGGAGAGAAAGTCTCATCATAGTCAACCCCTTGAACTTGCCGATAACCCTTAGCGACAAGTCGAGATTTATAGATGGTAACATTACCATCCGTGTCCGTCTTCTTCTTAAAGATCCATTTGTTTTCTATCGCTCGCCGATCATCGGGCAAGTCTGTCGAAGTCCATACTTTGTTTTCATACATGGATCCTATCTCGGATTGCATGGCTTCAAGCCATTTGTTGGAATCTGGGCCCGCCATCGCTTCTTCATAGTTCGAAGGTTCACCGTTGTCTAACAACATGATTTCCAGGACAGGGTTGCCATACCACTCTGGTGTGGAACGTGTCCTTGTGGACCTACGAAGTTCAATAGCAACTTGATTCGAAGTACCTTGATCATCATCATTAATTTCCTCTCCAGTGGATGTAGGCACCAAAGGAACATTTTCCTGAGCTGCACTACTTTCCGGTTCAAGAGGTAGTACTTCATCGAGTTCTACTTTCCTCCCACTTACTCCTTTCGAGAGAAACTCTTTTTCCAGAAAGGATCCGTTCTTGGCAACAAAGATCTTGCCTTCGGATCTAAGGTAGAAGGTGTACCCAATGGTTTCCTTAGGGTATCCTATGAAGACGCATTTTTCCGACTTGGGTTCGAGCTTTTTAGGTTGAAGTTTCTTGACATAAGGATCGCATCCCCAAACTTTTAGAAACGACAGCTTAGGTTTCTTCCCAAACCATAATTCATACGGTGTCGCCTCAACAGATTTAGACGGTGCCTTATTTAAAGTGAATGTAGCTATCTGTAGAGCGTATCCCCAAAATGATAGCGGTAAATCAGTAAGAGACATCATAGATCGCACCATATCCAATAGAGTGCGATTACGACGTTCAGACACACCGTTACGTTGAGGTGTTCCAGGCGGCGTGAGTTGTGAAACGATTCCACATTTCCTTAAGTGTGTGCAAAATTTGTGACTTAAATATTCTCCTCCACGATCTGATCGTAAGAACTTTATTTTTCGGTCACGTTGATTCTCTACCTCATTCTGAAATTCCCAGAACTTTTCAAAGGTCTCAGACTTGTGCTTCATCAAGTAGACATACCCATATCTACTCAAGTCATCGGTGAGAGTGAGAACATAACGATATCCTCCGCGAGCCTCAACGCTCATTGGACCGCACACATCAGTATGTATGATTTCCAATAAGTTGGTTGCTCGCTGCATTGTTCTGGAGAACGGAGTCTAGGTCATTTTGCCCATGAGGCATGGTTCGCATGTGTCAAATAATTCATAATCGAGAGACTCTAAAAGTCCATCAGCATGGAGCTTCTTCATGCGCTTGACACCAATGTGACCAAGGCGGCAGTGCCACAAGTATGTGGGACTATCGTTATCAACTTTACATCTTTTGGTATTCACACTATGAATATGTGTAACATCACGTTCGAGATTCATTAAGAATAAACCATTGACCATCCGAGCATGACCATAAAACATATCTCTCATATAAATAGAACAACCATTATTCTCGGATTTAAATGAGTAGCCATCTCGTATTAAACGAGATCCGGATACAATGTTCATGCTCAAACTTGGCACTAAATAACAATTATTGAGGTTTAAAACTAATCCCATAGGTAAATGTAGAGGTAGCGTGCCGACGGCGATCACATCGACCTTGGAACCATTCCCGACGCGCATCGTCACCTCGTCCTTCGCCAGTCTCCGCTTATTCCGCAGCTCCTGCTTTGAGTTACAAATATGTGCAACGGCACCGGTATCAAATACCCAGGAGCTACTACGAGTACTGGTAAGGTACACACCAATTACATGAATATCACATATACCTTTAGTGTTGCCGGCCTTCTTGTCCGCTAAGTATTTGGGACAGTTCCACTTCCAATGACCCTTCCCTTTGCAATAAAAGCACTCAGTCTCAGGCTTGGGTCCATTCTTTGACTTCTTCCCGGCAACTGGCTTACCGGGCGCGGCAACATCCTTGCCGTCCTTCTTGAAGTTCTTCTTACCCTTGCCTTTCTTGAACTTGGTGGTTTTATTGACCATCAACACTTGATGTTCCTTTTTTACTTCTACCTCCGTTGATTTCAGCATTGAAAATACTTCAGGAATGGTCTTTTCCATCCCCTGCATATTGTAGTTCATCACAAAGCTCTTGTAGCTAGGTGGGAGCGACTGAAGGATTCTGTCAATGACCGCCTCGTCTGGGAGGTTAATGTCCAGCTGGGACAAGCGGTTGTGCAACCCAGACATCTTGAGTATGTGCTCACTGACAGAACTATTTTCCTCCATCTTACAACTGTAGAACTTGTCGGAGACTTCATATCTCTCGACCCAGGCATGAGCTTGGAAAACCATTTTCAGCTCTTCGAACATCTCATATGCTCCGTGTTGCTCAAAACGCTTTTGGAGCCCCGGTTCTAAGCTGTAAAGCATGCCGCACTGAACGAGGGAGTAATCATCAGCACGAGACTGCCAAGCGTTCATAACGTCTTGGTTCTCAGGGATGGGAGCTTCATCTAGCGGTGCTTCTAGGACATATTGTTTCTTGGCAGCTATGAGGATGATCCTCAGGTTCCGGACCCAGTCTGTATAGTTGCTGCCATCATCTTTCAGCTTGGTTTTCTCTAGGAACGCGTTGAAGTTCATGTTGACATGAGCGTTGGCCATTTGATCTACAAGACATTTATGCAAAGATTTTAGACTAAGTTCATGATAATTAAGTTCATCTAATGAAATTATTTAATGAACTCCCACTCAGATTAGACATCCCTCTAGTCATCTAAGTGAAACATGATCTGACTCGACTAGGCCGTGTCCGATCATCACGTGAGACGGACTAGTCCTCATCGGTGAACATCTCCATGTTGATCGTATCTTTCATACGACTCATGTTCGACCTTTCGGTCTCCTGTGTTCCGAGGCCATGTCTGTACATGCTAGGCTCGTCAAGTTAACCTAAGTGTTTGCATGTGTAAATCTGTCTTACACCCGTTGTATGTGAACGTTGGAATCTATCACACCCGATCATCACGTGGTGCTTCGAAACAACGAACTGTCGCAATGGCGCACAATTAGGGGGAACACTTTCTTGAAATTATTATGAGGGATCATCTTATTTACTACCGTCGTTCTAAGTAAACAAGATGCAAAAACATGATAAACATCACATGCAATCAAATAATAGTGACATGATATGGCCAATATCATATAGCTCCTTTGATCTCCATCTTGGGGCTCCATGATCATCTTGTCACCGGCATGACACCATGATCTCCATCATCATGATCTCCATCATCGTGTCTCCATGAAGTTGCTCGCCAACCATTACTTCTACTACTACGTCTAACACATTTAGCAATAAAGTAAAGTAATTTACATGGAGTTTCTCAATGACACGCAGGTCATACAAAAAATAAAGACAACTCCTATGGCTCCTGCCGGTTGTCATACTCATCGACATGCAAGTCGTGATTCCTATTACATGAACATGATCTCATACATCACATATATATCATTCATCATTCATCACAACTTTGGCCATATCACATCACAAAACACTTGCTGCAAAAACAAGTTAGACGTCCTCTAATTGTTGTTGCAAGTTTTACGTGGCTGCAATAGGGTTCTAGCAAGAACGTTTTATTACCTACGTAAAAGCCACAACATGATTTGTCAGCTTCTATTTACCCTTCATAAGGACCCTTTTGGTCGAATCCGCTCCAACTAAAGTGGGAGAAACAGACACCCGCCAGCCACCTTATGCAACTAGTGCATGTCAGTCGGTGGAACCGGTCTCACGTAAGCGTACGTGTAAGGTTGGTCCGGGCTGCTTCATCCCACAATACCGCTGAAGCAAAATAAGACTAGTAGCGGCAAGAAAGTTGACAACATCTACGCCCACAACAAATTGTGTTCTACTCGTGCACAGAGAACTACACATAGACCTAGCTCATGATGCCACTGTTGGGGAACGTTGCAGAAAATAAAAATTTTCCTACGGTTTCACCAAGATCCATCTATGAGTTCATCTAGCAACGAGTGATCGGATGCATCTACATACCTTTGTAGATCGCGAGCGGAAGCGTTCACTAGAACGTGGATGATGGAGTCGTACTCGCCGTGATCCAAATCACCGATGGCCAAGTGCCGAACGGACGGCACCTCCGCGTTCAACACACGTACGGAGTGGATGACGTCTCCTCCTTCTTGATCCAGCAAGGGGGAAGGAGAGGTTGATGAAGATCCAGCAGCACGACAGCGTGGTGGTGGATGCAGCAGGGATCCGGCAGGGCTTCGCCAAGCGTCTGCGGGAGGAGGAGGTGTAGCAAGGGGAAGGGATGCGCCAAGATGCAGGGTGTGGCTGCCCTTCCTCCCCTCCACTATATATAGGGGCTAGGGGGGCGCATGCCCCCTTGGAGATCCCATCTAGAGGGGGGGCGGCGGCCCCCGGGGCAACGGCCCCCTTAGGGTTTCCAACCAGGGGGGCGCATGCCCCCTCGGGGGGCAACGGCCCCCTAGGGTTTCCAACCCTAGGCGCCTTGGGCCCTTGGGTTGGGTGCACCAGCCCACCAGGGGCTGGTTCCCACGCCACTTCAGCCCATGGGGCCCTCCGGGATAGGTGGCCCCACCCGGTGGACCCCCGGGACCCTTCCGGTGGTCCCGGTACAATACCGGTGACCCCCGAAACTCTCTCGATGGCCGAAACAACACTTCCTATATATAATTCTTTACCTCCGGACCATTCCGGAACTCCTCATGACGTCCGGGATCTCATCCGGGACTCCGAACAACTCTCGGATTACTACATACTCATATCTCTACAACCCTAGCGTCACCGAACCTTAAGTGTGTAGACCCTACGGGTTCGGGAGACATGCAGACATGACCGAGATGCTTCTCCGGCCAATAACCAACAGCGGGATCTGGATACCCATGTTGGCTCCCACATACTCCTCGATGATCTCATCGGATGAACCACGATGTCGAGGATTCAATCAATCATGTATACAATTCCCTTTGTCAATCGGTATTTTACTCGCCCGAGATTCGATCGTCGGTATCCCAATACCTCGTTCAATCTCGTTACCTGCAAGTCACCTTACTCCTACCGTAATGCATGATCCCGTGATCAAACACTTTGATTACATTGAGCTCATTATGATGATGCATTACCGAGTGGGCCAAGTGATACCTCTCCGTCATACGGAGTGACAAATCCCAGTCTCGATCCGTGTCAACCCAACAGACACTTTCGGAGATACCCGTAGTATACCTTTATAGTCACCCAGTTACGTTGTGATGTTTGGTACACCCAAAGCACCCCTACGGTATCCGGGAGTTACACGATCTCATGGTCTAAGGAAAAGATACTTGACATTGGAAAAGCTCTAGCAAACGAACTATACGATCTTGTGCTATGCTCAGGATTGGGTCTTGTCCATCACATCATTCTCCTTATGATGTGATCTCGTTATCAATGACATCCAATGTCCATAGTCAGGAAACCATGACTATGTGTTGATCAACGAGCTAGTCAACTAGAGGCTTACTAGGGACATGTTGGTGTCTATGTATTCACACATGTATTACGATTTCCGGATAACACAATTATAGCATGAATAAAAGACAATTATCATGAACAAGGAAATATAATAATAATCCTTTTATTATTGCCTCTAGGGCATATTTCCAACATCCTGGACTAAGGGGTCCTTGGGCGTCCGGCCTGTTATCCATGGGCCGGACTGATGGGCTGTGAAGATATGAAGACCGAAGACTGCACCGTGTCCGGATTGGACTCTCCTTGGCGTGGGAGGCAAGCTTGGCGACCAATTATGAAGATTCCTTCTTATGTAACCGACTCCATGTAAACCCTAGATCCCCCCCTCCCCGGTGTCTATATAAACCGGAGGGGTTAGTCCGGAAAGCACACATTCATTACCATATACACATATGCTAGGCTTCTAGGGTTTAGCCATTATGATCTCGTGGTAGATCAACTCTTGTAATACTCAAATTCATCAAGATCAATCAAGCAGGAAGTAGGGTATTACCTCCATAGAGAGGGCCCGAACCTGGGTAAACACCGTGTCCCCCATCTCTTGTTACCATCGATCCTAGACGCACAGTTCGGGACCCCCAACCCGAGATCCGCCGGTTTTGACACCGACAAGGGACTAGGGACTTTTTAGTCCCTGAAAACAAACGGGGAGGGACTTTTTAAGTAGTAGGGACTTTTTAGTTGGGACTAGAAAAAGTCCTAGGACCTATGAACCAAACAGGGCCTCAATATGGACTACATACGGAGCAAAATGAGTGAATCTACACTCTAAAATACGTCTATATACATCAGTGTTTGGAGTATGTACTAGTAGTTCATATTGAAATCTACTAAAGGACATATATATTCCAAACAATATGATAATCTCTCTAACCAAGGTAGTAGGGACGAGGAGTAAATGGAGGGAGTAGTAAAATTTTCTCCTCGTCCTGTGAGCCACCGTGCGTGTGGGCGAGGGAGCGGGCGTAAGGCGTAAAGTACTACTACTAGTAAGCAAGCTTCACCTCATCCTGTGAGCCACCACGCCTGTGGACGGGGGAGACGGCGTACTAAGCAAGCTTCTCCTCATTCTGCAAGTTCATAGGACACATCAAAAGTACTCCAGTGTATAGAGCCTTGCCTCTAAGGTAGGCCCCACATGGTTTGCCTCTTTTTTAACATAACGCGTCAAGTTGCAATTTGTTTGTTCACCCGTGGTAGACGATCCTCCCTCCACCAAGTGGACAACCAGTACTCGGTCAAATTACCACGTGGGCTGCCTTTTCATACAAAAATGAGATCCACCGTGTACCTACGCGGGTGTGGTTGGGAAAGAGACGGGAGTATGTGCATCATGCGTGCACCTCTTCTCTTCATGCACGTCCCCCACCTACGTGGGTGTGTGTGAGAGATACAAACCTAGACAAATGGTTTGTGCGTTCGTGAGTGTTTTTTGTTTGGGGGGGGGTGTTTATTTCGTGAATGTATTTGTGGGAATATGTGTCGATGACATCTCAAACAAAAGTTTGCATGCAACGTCGTCTGTGAAATGGAGGCCTATCCAATTCATATATAGAGGGTCGGGCGATCCACGAGAAGAGAGGGAGGGGTCATAGATATCGATAGAGTCAAAGAGAGGATCAAGTGGGTGGGTGCGAGATCGATGAAGAGAGCCATCAAAATTGTGTGTGTGTGCAAGTCAAAGATATAGGGTGACTGGCCTACCGGAACGTCAGAGCGCACAGGTCAAGTTTGTGTGTGGCAGGGAGACATGACTAGAGCGCTCAATGTATCGGTGTGTGTGTGGGAGGGGGGTTGGGGGAGGGGTAGGCAGAGGCCTAACTATAGAGGTAGAATGACTCGTATATGTGTTGAGAAGGAGAGACCCAGCTATGTCTTGAGGGAGATCAGTCGACATCCATACATAACTGAAGGACGGGAAATAGGATGGGACAGAGAGAGAGAGGGAGGGAGAGGGGTAGAGTGCTGGATGGGTGATGGAGTTTCTTCTCGAAGATGGTGGGAGAGGCCTACTAGAAAAATTGAGGTTGGAACTATAATATTATCAATAAGAGTGGGGATGTGTTTCTGTGTGTGCCTCTGCGTGATAGATCTATCGGGACGCATCCATGGATGATGAAGGGGAACCATGTGTTTGGTAAGCCAACCTAACTAGATCGGTAGATCAATTGTTGTTTGTTGGAGGAAGGGAGAGACATAACTAATGAGGTAGATCGATCGACGCGTGGGGAAAATGAGCTAGCTATATGTATAGCGGGAGATCGGTCGATGTACGTCCAATTGTTAGAGGCAAATAAGGCCCGGTAAGAAGGATAGACAGAGAGAATGGAGCTAGGAGGTGGTGCGAGAGGCCCAGCTACTAGCTAGATAGGGAGAGGAGTGTGCGGTTGTTAGATCGATGAAAAGAGGGGTGAGAGTTTACACGTGTGTGGGACCGTATGAGATACACGAGGCAAGGACACATAAAGGAGGAGATTGAAGGTGCGTGTGTATGTTGTAGGCGGACATCGCTGGAGAGGTTTATCGATCGATGTGTGTCGGAAAAAAGTTGTGGAGACTGTGGGAGAACAGCCTAAAAAATGAATGTGCACGATGGATATAATGCTGAGGGAGGGGGACGGCGTGTGCATGCACGAGAGAAAGTTAGTGGTAGCTACAAAGGTTAGAGGATTGTGTGGGTGTAAGAGACTAACAAATATCATAATTTGATATGAACGTGGATTCATATATTTGAATAGGAGATCATAGTGTTTTAAACATATGCATGCATGAATATAGCGGTGATACGCGTGTTGTGGTTTTGCACATGTTATACCATAATGTGATAATGCATGGCGTTTGCAACTCACAGCTAAATGTCGAACAATCTAAACCATACTATACATCGAACAATCTCACATTTTATTTGAATTTGTGATAATGTGTAGCTTTGCAGCTTACAACTGAATATCGAACAATCTAAACAATATTATATATCGAACATTCTCACATTTTATTTGAATTTGTGGTAATGTGTGGTGTTTGCAACTCACATCTAAATACTTGTAGGCGGTAGGGGGCGGGGCACCATACATAATGTGATAAACACATTATACATATGAAACATGGTTTAGATTATGAAGATCTAGCTAGAGCTTGAAATGTACCGTGATTTGAAATCAACATAAAGTGGATTCAAAAAATCGAGTTCGAGTTCATATAGTACACATAGTTCATATGTAACTCGAGACTAATCATGTCGTGTGCTGTGAAGATAATACACAAATGATGGTTTAACTTGACAATAATGATGATTGTAGATCTTATTAAAACAGAGAAACGAATTCAAATGCTTTGACTTCACAACAATCATTATTGTAGATCTTATTCAAATAGAGAAACAAATTCAAATTTAGTTCATATTGAAGAGGTAGTATATATGTTTGGAATGCACTAAAACGTTCATTTGAGTAGTAGGTTGCATGCATTATACACGTAGCGAAATATTTTAATTGAACATAACATGAATTCAAAGTTTTGAATGACATTTGTAGTGCGAATTGATTTGGTACAGTACACGTTAGGCTTGTTCGGAAATTTCAACCCGCGCCTTGTTAGCCCGAAATATTTAAGATATATCTTTGTCTCGTTGTGCTCCGACAACACCCTCCATCTCAACCCCCGCCTTTCTATTCCAAAATTACAACGCACGCGAAAACTCCAACCTCCTGTGAAATCCCGACACGTGAAATGCCCGTGATACCCCTGAACCGAAAGAACCGCCTCAAATCGGTGGGGGTACTTTCGTAACTTACCCCACATTTCGGACAAGCGCGTCCCTAAGCCATGGTTCCCCACTCCCATCCCATCCGCACACCCATTCGTACACCGACGCTAGGAAAATCCGTGAACCCCCACACCCTCCTCCGTCCACCACCCAGCCGGAGCCTCTTCCCCGACGACGTCATCCACAGCAACACCTCGACGTCCCTCATCCATCGTACCGGATGAGGATCTGTCGTCGATCTAGTCGTCCCGCCAGTTCAGCCACCCCATCCTCCACCTCCAATGAACTGCCCCGATGTTCCACTCGTCTTTCGCGCCACCTCCATTCCCAAACTGCCGTCTTCACCTGCACCACCGGAAGAGCATCATCATCATCGTTTCCTCGGATGAAGCTGCGGCCTAATCAGTGCCACCAAAGAGGTTGTACACTAATCGCCGCATTTTCTTCTTGATTCGATCTCACGGTGCTGCCGGCGCTCGGTCCGGAGCCGACACGGCGCGGCTCCATCCGCTGCGGCATCGCCGGCCACTTCCTCCACGGCGTCGCTCCCTCAGCGGTGACGTCCACATTAGTAGGAGCTACTGCTGCTTTAGCTCTCGCTCACACTGCTGCTTTGCTCTTGCTCTCGGTCCCTTGCCTTGTCTGCTCTTGCTCATGCTACTGCTCTCGCTCTTGCTCTGCTTGCGATACTGCTCCGATTTAGCTACACTTCAGTCGACTGAATCGACTTTTGGGTCAGTCAATTTTCAGGGAGTGGGGGGGGGCTCGCCGGAGTTAAGGAAGAACCAGCCGCAGCGGGGAGGGGGCTCGCCGGAGAGGTACCCCACTATCTATCTTAGAGTTCAGAGTGGGGGCGGTGGTCGCCGACAGTGGTGGGGCGGTGGCGTGGGGATCGCCGGAGAAAAAGCTCGGCACGGGGGGTCCTAGAGGTATGGCTGGGGCGGCGGCGGACCGGCGGTGGGGAGTGTTTTCGGGGCGGGCGGGGCGGCGCACCGCCGGCCGCGGGCGGCTGTTTGGTCGGTGGTGGCTGGAGGCTCAGGGGTGGAGATTGAAGATGAACTGTAGACCCTTGATTTCGTATCCAACGGCTGCAAAATCGACTGACCAGAGATGAAAAAGTCAGTCGACTGACGTGTAGCCTCACCTCTAGTGCATTCAGTTTCGACAGTTAAATTCAGTTTCGATAGTTAAGTTCAGAGATGAGCGGCTGATGTATTTTACATCTAGCACTTTGTGGTTATGTATTTTATGTCATCTATTGGAGATGCTATTAGAATTCCACTCAGGTTAACATTGTCTCTCTTGTCCTGCTTCAGCCTCGGCGTCGTACAACTCACCGGAGCTGCTCCAACGACAAAACCCTCCATCACAGCGGAGCAGTACCTCAGGCTCCATCTCCAGACGCCTAAGATATTATTCCCCTCCTCCGACAACCAAGTCAGCCAGAGCATCCTCACCGGCCAACCCAATCACGCTGAGATCGACATGGCTTTGCCAAAGAGGTTGTACACTTCTTGTGGTTTGACTTAATCTCACCATGCTTCTTTGCATCCTGTGATCTTCCAATTCTTGTGAACCAAACACCCAGATTGGCAGAAATCTTGTGTTTTTAAATTCTCTGTTTTGCACGTGTATTCCTATCCTATTCCTCTCTATTTCCTATCTCTGCATTGTTAGAATCCTCAAATTCAAACAAGCCCTTACACAATTACTTCTATTACAGATATGTGTCAAAGAAAACCTTGTGTGGTTTGTCCTGCTCCTGCGGTGCTGTGTTCCACCCCAGCTCAACTTCTCCAATGACGGGAGGGTTCACCACAGTAGGGATCCGCTCTCCAGACTGTCTTTCGCCGCCTCAGATCTTCTTGCCCGCCGCTGACAGCCACGACAACTGCATTACCATCATCAATTGAGCAGATGACCTTGAGGACTACACGGGTCTGCAAGAGAGGTCGCACTCTTCCATGTCTACTTACATTATGCATCGCTTAATATGATGACATGCTACTTTATCGTCGTGTTCACCTATTAGACTCCGAGTCAGGTCCAAACTTATGCTGAAACTTGAGTTTTTAAATGGTTGTGGGGTACATATTGGGGCACCAATCAGTACTATCTGTCTACTATCTGGTTAATCTCGGGTGTCTACTATGAGTTTCATGTTGGGTGCAGACAAACAATAAAGGAGCCATTATCTCTATTTTTTAACTAAAGCTATTATCTGCTCGCTATCATTGGTTTTGGGTCAATCCACAGTTTGCTACCATCACTCTGGATTTGTGCATGCACTCCTTACATAATCTCACTATGTTTTATTCCTATGCATGTCAGTTATTGTACACAATGGAACTGAACATGTAGAGCAAAAGAGACGAGGCTTGCATGGCAATAAAATTTCATGCAGACGTCGCTCCATGGTGGGCGCAAAGGCAGCCCCCCTCCACCCATTTCGGATCGTAATCAAGAGGAAGATAACTGTTCGGAGGGGGATTTAGAAGCAGAAGACCACTCCTATTTACCCCATGAGGTCTTCGCTCTAACTTGGCATGCTGACGTTGGTAATATCATGCATATGGTGCCTTGCACTGCTTACTTTATACATCAAAGATGTCATCTGCTTAGTTTAGACATGCTTTGTGTCAATGCCCTTTGTTTAGTTTCTGTATCGTACATGTGAATCATGAAATGCCATCTTGTTTAGTCAGGCATCATATATGTGAATTTTGCAATGCCACCCTGGTTAGCCAGTCATCTTATATGTGAATTATATCATAACATCATTTTTTTATTACCTGTTAAATTTGTCAACAATTTTAGTACATTCGATTACTCTTCCTGTGCATCAGCTATTCGGCACGGTAATGGAAAAATCTGGAGTGGAAACAAGGTCTTCAGAGCAGATAATGCTATCTGACGAAGCGCATGTCTTGCTGGTTACAGATAGCTCCTCAGAGGAGGATTCAGAGATAGATGACCAATCCTATCCCCCCCCCGAGGTGCATGCTCTAACTTGGCAGGGTTATGTTGCTCATATCGTGCGTATGGTAACTTGCATTGCTATGTCATTTGCTTAGTTTAGACATGATTTGTGTGAATGCCACCTGTTTAGTGTCCAATTACCATATATGTGAATTATGCAATGCCATCTTCCTGCAAGACATTATATATGTGAATTATGCAATGCTATCTTGTTGCAAGGCATTATATATGTGAATTATGCAATGCCATGCTGTTTAGCCAAGCGTCATATATGTGAATTATATCATGTCGTCCTTTTTTTGTATTTCTCATTGCTTTTGTCGACAATGTTTGTATATTCAACTGCTCTTCCTATTCATCAACCATTTGAATTGGTGATGGAGAAATCTGGAGTGAAAACAAGGTCTTCAGAGCAGACAATGCTACCTGCTGAAGCAGATATCTTGCTGGTTACAGATAGCTCTTCAGAGGAGGATTCAGAGACAGATGACCAGTCCTATTATCCCCCTGAGGTGTATGCTCAAACTTGGCAGGGTTATATTACTCACATCATGCATATGTTGTATTGCAATGCTTAGGTTTTACATCATATACACGATATTGAATGCCATCTCCTTAGTTGACACATCATATATGCGATTGCCCTCTGCTCACTTCCTTAGTATATAAATCATATATTTGAATTATATCATGCCATGATGCTTACATAGACAGCATGTATCTGAATTATGGCATTCCAACCCATTTTCTAAAGACATAATATAGTTATATCATCTCATCATGTTTACATAGTCATCATATTTTGAATTATGTCATTCTATCCGTGAATTATGTCATGCCATCATGTTTCCATCGACGGCATGTTTGTGATTTATGGCATGCCAACCACTTTAATAGACACATCGTATAGTTATATCATCTCATCTTGTTTACATAGTCACCATATTTTGAAGTATGTCATTCTATCCTGTTTAGTTAGCCATCATACATGTGAAATTGTGTCATGCTATCCTGTTTAATTAGCCATCATATATGTGAAATTATGTCCTGCTATTCTGTTTGGTTAGACAACATTAATGTGAATTATTTCATGCCCTGTTTTCTTCCCTACTATCCATTGCACCTGTCTATCTTACAATGTCTGTACATTCAATTACTTTTCTTGTTTATCAGCCATTTCAATTGGAGGGGGTGGTGGCAGTATCTGTGGGAGTAAAAACATGGTCTTCAGAAAAGATCGTGCTACTTGTCGATGGAGATAGAACCACGGTTGTACTTGCCCAAGAACCAGCCCCACCACACATAACCCAGACTCATGCAGATTGTACCCCTACCCAGTTTGACAGAGAACCAGCTACACCCCTTCTAACCCCAACCCCAGCAGATAGTAACCCAATTCCTGTTGACACAGCACCGTCTCCACCACAGAGCACCCAAACACGAGCAGTTAGTAAGGCAACTGCAGTGCCCAAAGCATGAGGACCACCACTCCGAACCCCAAGTCAACGCTTAAAGCAGAAGAAGAATTTTTCTCAGGTCAAGTTTCGTAGCTATGGTTCATACTACTTTGCTCTTGCATCACTGTATTTACTCATACCAACTAATTTCAAATTTGAAGGATGCAATTGAAACTCCAATGGCGCAACATGTATGTTTTAAACCTTTTTATTTAACGTGTTTGCTGTTGTAACTTGCTCTATGTTGATTTCAGTTTCAGTTGAATAAACAGTTATGTTCTCATGCCATGCACATTACAAGTGTTGTTATTGTTGTGTAGTTTCCCACACTTATATTCTGTCTATGTTAATTTGTCTTAAATAGATATGATTCAAACTGTATCTATCTTGATTTGGCAACATATACTAGAATGATATAGACCATACGGTGACCATACTACATAGATATATGTTTGTTTCATGATGTTATCCTGTCCACCTTACTACTGAACTTGTTTACCAAAATGAGTTCCGTATACTACAATGTAAACCTGTGATGTGTTTGTTTGTTTCTCTTTTAGAACGCGGATAAAATATTGGAGAAGAGTACCCCGTTATGCAATGGTAAAAGAAGTAATGCAGATAAGGTTCAAGGTAGTGAGACATCCCTGTTGGTCTACAAAAAAGCTGATAAAAACTATATTGAAGACACTGAGACAACCCCAAAGTCCTGTCTTGATGTAGTGTTTGAGTTACTGCCTACTATTACTGGCACCAGCTCTTCGAACTCGCTGCCTGAATCAGTTCGGCTTCTTGAGTCTCAACTTCAAGTTGAAAGAAATCGATCAGATGTTATGCGACAGGAAGCCGAAAGACTGAGGAAGTCCCTGCAGAATTCAGATGCATACTTTCTGGCGCAACAGCAAGTGCTGGAGGATTTAAGCGCCAAACAAGAGAAAGTTAATAAGCTTGCTAAGCATCTTGCCAGCATTATGGGTACCCAAGATATTGTTTCTTGAGCTCTTCTGAAGTGGTTTCAGTTATGGACTTGTTTTGCTGCGGCTTTAGATGCTACTTTGTTCCCTATATTTGCACTGGTGGCGAACTATGATGCCCAGTGGATGTAATATGTGTAATAGCCGTGATAGCCTAGCATAAGTTGCTTGCTTATTTATTTCCTTATTGTCTTGTTTATTTGTTTTCTTGTAGTCAGTGCAGTTCTTTTTCCATGGTTTTCTAGTGGCCGCAATAACCTATTTTTCAAAACTAGGCCACAATATCCATGGGCTACATATTTACTGTAGTTAACATGGACCTCCTACGGGCCGTACAAACAATGGGCCTTCTACGGGGCATAGAAACAGGGACTTATACGGGTCGTAGACACGATGGGCCTTCTACGGGTCGTATCATCAATGGGCCTTCTATAGGCCGTATGATCGGTTGGCCAAACATGGGCTAATAACATACTACATTATGGTTGTAAATGGGCTAGAGTTGAAATCGTCCGTTCATGGGCCGACCATAACAGGTCGTCGTTAATCGGCTGTATTTGATGATGCTAACGCTATGAAAACGGCCCAACGTATTAATGGGCCACAAACGGGCCGACTGCAACCACGCGCTGAATTTGGCCCACAAGCAGAAAATGGCAGTAACGGGCCATAAGTAAATGAATGTTGGAAATGAGCCCAAGAAAAAATGGGCCCTGAGAAGGCCGAAAGATAACATGGGCTGGAAACGGCCCAACGGAATAACGGGCCGTTAATGGGTATAAAGTGATACACTCTTCATTACGGGCCAGTTTCACCACATGTCATTAATGGGTATAAAGTCATACACTGTTCATTACGTGCCAATTTAACCACGGGCCGTTAATGGGCCGAGAGTTACAAAGGGCCTCATATGGGCCGAAAGACGTCATGGGCCATACATGGGCCAGAAGTTAAAACGGGCTGGAATTATATTGGACGGCCCAGATGTCGCTACTAGGCCTAATTCAGATAGGCCGTAAACGGGCCCTGGGTTAGCGGGCTGTAAATGGGCTATATGCAAACAGGCCGTTAACACGCTTACCGTGGGCCGGCCCGCCACCTTTTGACCAAGTCAAACGGGCCGGCCTTTTCACGGGAATGGGCCTCTGTTGGGTCATGCCACGTGTCGACGTATCATAGACGCTTTGAGTCCAATGAGGGGATGACATCTGTCCCAACTATGAGCCGACACGTGTTTCCTCCAGCCAATGATGATTTTACACGTGGAAAATCCCCATTGGTCGGGGCTGTTAACGGGTTATCAGATCCAAAACCGGACCCAATAGCTTAACAGCATTCCGTTATGATGGATGCCACGTGTCGGTCACCCTTGACGAAAGCACTTCTGTGACGTGTGATTTATCGTCATGGAAGTGGACACTTCTGTAATGATAATTTTGGTAATGTCATGGAACACTTCTACGACAACACAGGTATGACAATCTTGATTCTATCATAAATTTGTCATGGATGTACATGCATGATAGAAAACGTGACCTACTGTGACAAACACGTATAATCACGGAAGTGTATTTTTTTTTGTAGTGCGCTCACGTAGTCGTGTTTTGCGATCTGGAGTCGCCGGAGGTGACGGCATGGGCATTTGGCGGCGGATGTGTTTTGGGCGTTGGTGTTCACCGTGGTGTTCGTAAGCCTCATTTTATGTACGATTTGTTGTTTTGGATGTGAGAACTATTGGTATGTTAGAGTTTTTGGAGATTAATTTCATCTGTAATTTCTAATTACAAGTTTTGGTGTTCTTGGTCGTTTTCCACGCCCGCCATGCAAATGTGTTCTTCTTTTTCTGTTGTTTTACTTTCGAGTTGGCGTTGCATGGAGAGATATGAGGATTGTGTGAAAAGATTTGCGTTGTCAATTTTGCTTCTTTGATTTGTTTCTACCCCGGATTCCCATGTCATTTTGTCGTTAGCAGAGGTGGTGTATAGCGGCTGACTGTAGCCTGAGATTTCTTGTAATCTGGTCAAACTGTGTAATTAAGTTGCGTGTTTTTTAGTGTTGTTTGAATTGCTGTCGTATGTGTAGTTGGACTGCTCCGTGTCAAAGTTGTCTTACTGTGCGTTGACATCGGAGTAAGTATTTTCTACTGGCTGCCTACCGATACCTCTGCACTTTGAGTATAAAGCCCGAGCCCTCTGTCACTTTCATTCTACTAGCTGCAACCAAAGAAAAGCGAGATGGATCCTGAGCTGGGAGAGGTCACAGAGGAGAGGCGGATGCCATCGATGTGAGGGCTGCAGTAGCGGAGCAGAGGAGGAGGAGGGGGCGCAGGCGCAGGCAGATGGCACGACGTGCTGACGAGGAGGAACTGGAGGCAGAGTTCAACAGACTCCTCACGCGCGAGGTGATGGATACTTGCAACTCCAATGAAATGGAGCTTCTTTTCCGAGAGGGCAGGGGAAGGAACCATATTCAGATCATCAGTTGGGCTAGGGCGAGAGCAGCCACGGCTCCACATCCGTCCACTAGGGCTAAATGGTGTCGTTTCTTTGATCGTTATGACTAAAGTATTGAATATTATGCATTTAAGATTTGTGTTGTGAGGGAGCAGATGTTTGAATGACTATATGAATTCAACTGTTTACCTGTGAATGTGTTGTTTTATCTGCATATGTTTGTTATGTGCACTTTTGAACTGCTGGTTTATCTGAAGTTGAACTGATTTGCGGTCAAATGTTGCATGGCTTGTATAATAACTATTTCCTACCAGCTGGCTGCCCACCTGCCTATTTATTATTTTTATAATCTGCGAGTCTCCCTGGCTATAAATTCTATCCATCAATGTGTGGTGTGTGGCTCAGTCTCCCCCTCCTTTTTCTTCCTTCTTCCAAAATCAGATCTAGGTTCCTCCCTCTTCTCTCCGTTGTTTTCTTCCCTGTTCCTGTGTGTTCCATGGAGGATTGTTCATGCGGATGCCTGGCAAAGATGGCGCGCATAGCTGACGTCTGTGTGTACGAATCTGGTTTTCCTCTGGATGAACAGGTGTAACGCCCTCGATGCGGCTATATCTCCCACGTGTCGAAGCACGACTTAGAGGCATAACCGCATTGAAAGCAATGTCGCAAGTGAGGTAATCTTCAACACTCCCATGTAATACAAAAGGGAAAGAGATACATAGTTGGCTTACAATCGCCACTTCACACAAATACATGAATAAAACATTACATCATACAGTTACAATCAGGGCCCGACTACGGAGCCAAAATAAAAGAAGAAAACCCCAAAAGCGACAAAGGACCAAGATCGACCCCAACTGGGATCCACTACTGATCGACTAGACGAAACAACATAAAGGGCAAGATCTTCACCAAGCTCCTCCTTGAGCTCGGGTGCGTCACCTGCACGGTCTCATCGGCACCTGCAAACTGGTATTGGAAGTATCTGGTGAGTCACGAGGACTCAGCAATCTCACACCCGCGAGATCAAGACTATTTAAGCTTATGGGTAGGGGTAAAAGGTATGAGGTGGAGCTGCAGCAAGCGACTAGCATATATGGTGGCTAACATACGCAAATGAGAGCTAGAAGAGAAGGCAAAGCACGGTCGAACAACTATGATCAATAAGTGATCCTGAACTACTTACGTCAGACATAACTCCAACAACCGTGTTCACTTCCCGGACCCAGCCGAGAAGAGACCATCACGGTTACACACGCGGTTGGTGTATTTTAAATAAGATCAACTTCGGGTTTTCTACAACCGGACATTAACAAATTCCCATCTGCCCATAACCGCGGGCACGGCTTTCGAAAGTTCAAACCCTGCAGGGGTGTCCCAACTTAGCCCATGATAAGCTCTCGCGATCAATGAAGGATATTCCTTCTCCCCGGGAAGACCCGATCAGTCTCGGAATCCCAGCTACAAGACATTTCGACAGTAATAAAACAAGTCCAGCAAAACCGCCCGATGCGCCGACATCCTGATAGGAGCTGCACATATCTCGGTCTCAGGGCAACACCGGATGAGACAGGCTACGAGTAAAACCAGGCCTCGAGTTTCCACGAGGGGGCCCCGCAGGCAGCTCAGTTTGAACCAACACTTAGACAAGCATTGGCCCGGGGGGCTAAGATGACCCTCGGGTTGATCAGACCCAAGGGAAAGGGATAGGTGGTAGACAAATGGTAAAACCAAGGTTGGGCCTGCTGGAAAAGTCTTATTCAAAGCGAACTGTCAAGGGGGTCCCATAAATCACCCGACCGTGTTAGGGACGCAAAATCCGGGAACATAACACCGATATGACGGAAACTAGGGCGGCAAGAGTGGAACAAAACACCAGGCATAAGGCCGAGCCTTCCACCCTTTACCAAGTATATAGATGCATTAATTAAATAAGATATATTGTGATATCCCAACAAGTAAACATGTTCCAACAAGGAAACAACAACTCCATGTTCCAACAAGGAACAAACTTCATCTTGACCTGCATCTAACAACGCTATAAGAAGGGCTGATCAAAGCGGTAACATAGCCAAACAACGGTTTGCTAGGACATGGATGGTTAGAGGCTTGGTTTGACAATATGGGAGGCATGATAAGCAAGTGGTAGGTATCGCAGCATAGGCATAGCAAAAGAGCGAGCAATCTAGCAAGCAAAGATAGAAGTGATTTCGAGGGTATGGTCATCTTGCCTGAGATCCCGCAAGGAAGAAGAACGAGTCCATGAAGAAGACAAACGGACGTAGTCGAACGAATCCTCACAAACGCGATGATAACGGAATCAACCCGAAGAAGCAACACCGGAAAGAAACACACAACATAGTAAACAAACAACACATGAACATGGCATGATGCATAAACAGGAATGATGCATGTCCGGTTTAATGAAGCATGGCATGGCAAATGCAACAAACAACACTACAAATTAAGTGGAGCTCAATATGCAACGAGTTGCATATTGATGAAACACCACAACAATTATTTAGTTCTCTCTTGTTTATGTACCCAACAATATTAAATGTTTTTAACATGGCAAGGGGTGAAGCACAACAAAACTACCTATCTAGGCAATTTAAATGAGGCCGGAACAACAAACAACAATTCCGGAAACTCCTCATATGCACATTTCAAATTTGGTACTGTTCTGCCTAAAACATATTTTAATATTGTTAAACAGGAAAAAGAAGTGCAACATGTTAATCTATGCATTTTTCTACCCCATTTACATATATAATTTATTAAATTCCGAGTTGCGGTTATTTAGTTATGAATTAAATCATTTTAACATGGCATTTGTGCAAATTTAAACAAACAGCAAGTTAAACATTTTAAACATGCATGAAAGTTGGACATTATTAAACTACACAATTTTCTGAGCATTTTTCATATATAATACATTTTAATCCGATGCACGGTTCAAGAGTTATTATATGCATGAAGATTAGGGGTTTTTCTGCAAAACAGGTAAAATCACTGGATAAAAGAGAAATTCGCCAGACGGAAAAAAAACATCATGGGCCGAATCTGGCAGGCCAATAGTGCACAGGGGGGCGCTGGGGTGTGGTGCTCACCCTGGGCTTGGCCCGGTTCGGTGGAGGAGGAAGTAGCAGGCCGGCGGGGAAGCTGGGCTTGGCGCGGAGCTGGGCCTCAGCTAGGAGGACGCTGGGCAGGGACGAGGCCCACGAAGCCAGGTCGACGGGCGCAGGCAGGGACGCGCTCGCAGCGAAGCAGAGGGCGGCGGCGCTGGGACTTGGCGGACTCCGGTGGGGTGGCACGGCGAGGGACTTGAGGCGCAGGGCGAGGCGAGCTCGAGCAGATCCGGCGGGTGGCGCTGCTCGGAGGTCACCGGACGAAGCAGGACGACGCGGCGGCGCCATGGAGCTTGGGCGAGCTCCTGCTCATTCCTGGGAAGGAGAGAGAGGGGGGGCCGCCGTGAGAGAGAGAGAAAGAGGGGAAACAGGAGGAGGAGGAGGAGGAGAAGGGCTGGAGCGGAGCGCTGCTCACAGACAGCGGGGATCCGGCGGCGGCGCGGAGGAGTGCGGTCGGGCGGCGCGAGGAGATCGGGATCGGGCTCCTCCCGATCCGGATCGAGCGGGGCACCGGGGAGCGGGGAGAGCCAGGCGGCGGTGGGGTTCGGGCCCGTTTCGGCCCGGTGCGGACCGACGTGGGCCGGGCGGGCCTCGGCGGCGGGGAAGCCATGGGAGGACGCGTGGCAGCGCCTGGGTGGCTGCGGGCGTCGGCTGGAGGCGGCGCGCCCACTGGCGACTCGCCAAGTGGCGCTAAGGAGGTGGACGGCGCCGGAAAACGAGGGGATAGAGGGAGGCGGCGGCGGCTGATCCGAGGGGAAGGCTAGGGTTAGGTGGAGGTGCTAGGGATGCCCAAAAATGGAAGGGGAAGGTCTATATATAGACAAGGGGGCTAGGGTTAGGGGATTAGGAGGGGTTTTCGGAGCCTCCGATCTCGATCGGACGGATCCGATCGAGAGAGAGGGGTTAGGGGACCTAGGTGGACTAAGGAGAGGGGGTTTTCGGACTGAGAGGAGAGGAGTGCAGCCCGGCAACTGTTTCCGGAGACCGAAAACGTCCGACGAAAGTACCGGCAACGGTACCGCTATATGTTTAACGGTTGAGCTATCAAACGGACTCCGAATGCGATGAAATTTGGCAGGCGGTCTGTCTACACTATAATAAGGCTGCTCGACAAGTTTCACCCCATTCCGAGAACATTTTTACGCCACTTATAAAATAATATACGGACATGTCGCGGGCGCGTGCAAGTGTGGTTGGTCTCAGAACGGACAAGGGAGAGAACTCGGAGAACCCAGACGGATGCAAGTTTTGAAAAAAAATGATGATGCAATGCGGATGATGACATGGCAAGATGCGACACGCAAGCAAATGACATGGCAAGGACGGCGAATAACTGGAGGACAACTGGCGCATCAGATCCGGGGCGTTACAACACTCCACCACTACGAGAGGATCTCGTCCCAAGATCTGGAATGGCACCGGAGAGAAAACGGAAGAACAAGAGGTAAAACAATGTTGCTTCTTTGACAAACGAGTGAAACCAAAGAACCTTGAGAGGTTGAAAACTTGAAAGAACGAATACAACAAGGATGAACAAGTCGAAAACACTCCGTTAGAAAAGAGGAACAAGGGATACGACGAGAATCAAGAGGTTAGGTGGCAAGATAGATATTGACACCACTTCGGTTAAAACAAGATAGAGAAGGAATAAGAATGATATAATTTTGACAGCACTTCGACTGAAAAAGGAGGGAATTAACATGAACTTGAAAAGATGAGAGGATACTTGATGAAATCAAACACCACACTGCCTTCGGAACTATTAAACGAATGACACAAGGGGTAAGAATGATTCCAGACAGCACTCCGGTTGAGAAGAGATACAAGACTTGATAAGATGAAAACAACTTGAGCAGAGAAGATACAACACTCCGGTTGAATGGATAAGCAAGGAAAAGGACACGATCCTCACAATTTGATATGATGGGTTGAAGAAAAACATCACAATGCCTCCGGAAGAGGAAATAGAAGTTAGATCATTGGAATAAAGTACAAGGAAGAAAATGACAACTTCTGCCACAAATGATCTTGGAGAGCACCCTTCCAAGAAGGTTAGGCCGGAGTTGTTGGAAAAAACCAACAACGAAACGAATAAGCTTGATATGGTCTTAAGGAATGCATCTCAATTATGAGGTGATAACCTGCCACTCACGGGAAAAGAATTGGATTGATAAGAACATGGAGACGAGAAGGCTATATCACTGGGAGGACAAATGAAGAACTTGGGTCATTAATGAGCACCATAAATAGCAACAATCCTTAGGGAAAGCTTTAGGTGAAATATAACCCAAGATAACTCCAATGAAGAGATTGATGGATTTAAAATACCTCATTCTTGACAACATGTGAGTCATGAGACGTGAACTCCAATAATCAAGAATGACATAATACCACCTCGAATGATATGGTTGAAAGGATTGCACTTCAAAATGCAAGATGACGAATACTTGAGCTCCTCTGAAAAGGATCTCGATGAACACTTAGAGAAGGAATTAAATCCTTGATGAACCATCATGTAGAGCCTCCATGAAGAACTCCGGTAAGAAAAGGATGATAGGAAGAAAGAGAAGTTGAAAATACAAGGTGAAGCCTTGCAATGATTTAGATGGATTTCCGCGACTAGATAATGTGGAAAACTTGGAACTCTAGAAAAGGAAGATGAACAAATGAAATCAAGAATTTTGATGAACCTCCGGAATAAGGAATTGAATTTACTCGATGAAACAAGAATAAGAATTACATTATGCTTATCCTTCACCAATTTAAATTGATGACAAGCAATGGACTTGGCATACCACTTATTCTCCTAGAAGGATCAAGGGAGATATAGCACAAACTTGGGAATGTCTTCAACGAACCGCCGGTAGGATTGGAAAGAAAGGATGAATCTATAAGATAACAAAGGAAGAAGGATCTTGAACGAACCACCGTAAGAATTGAAAATGGACGAAGAAAAGATAAGGAAACATCGGGAGGAATTAGAAAAAAAATGAACGAAGATGCCTGCTAGGATTTAGATACATAAGAACGAAGAGATCATGAACTGATTAGAGAATATTGAATGATGCACCGGTAAGATTTGGAGAACGATAGACGATGCTGAGAATGAATAATTCTGAGATGATGGGCTCCGAAGAATCAAAATGAAAAGACTCCTGAATTGCTCCGGATGGGTGAAAATTATTTTCACAATCAAAAACAGTTATGAGAGGATGGCATCAAGCTAGAACCATTAATCTTGAAGAGAATGGAGCAAGATTTAAGAGAAACTCTTCTTTTGTCTTCAAATGTTGAGAATAACGATGAGAAACACCACCATGAATTGTTGAGACACTCCGGAATGAGAATTGGAAAGGTTGACCCAATGATGAAAAGAATTTGAAAGACCTTGGAGAAAGACATCTGACTGATGAAAATTCATTCTTACGTCAAACTTTTAAATGAATTTGAGAATAACTCCGGGAAAATTAGAAGAGTCAGGTAAGATCCTGGGAAAAGACCTGTGGGTTAGGGCCCACTCAAAAGAAACACCGTTGAGCGACTGCTTGAAAAGAGAGATTGCACCGGTTGCATTAAATGGCTTGAATGAGATAACATCCTCAAAAGAACTTGAGTGAATTGAGAATGGAAACTTGAATCTTCTGAGATATCTTCAGCACTCCCGAACAAATGAATAGCGAGAAGTGAATTATTAGGAGATACACCGGCATAAGAAAGAACTTGAAATGAGAAAAGGAATGTGATCAACACCGAAAGCTTGAATTGAATTCACCGGAGAAGAAAAGAATGATGAACTTGAAGCTCCGTTAGTATCTTTTTGGAAAACATCGGATAAGAAACCTTGATTGAAGAGAATGAAGGGACTTCACGTGAATAAAATGGATACTTGGTTAAGAAATCTGAGTCCTTGAAGAAATAAGGGTGGGAGGGCGGGAAAACAAAGACAACTTGGAACGGATGAAGCAAACACCGTTGAAAGAACTGAAAATTGATCTTGCGAATGTTGAAGTGATCGGATCCACTTGAAGAGAGACACACCGGTTGAAAAGGATTGACATGATAATCTCGATGATCAAGAAGGATTAGTATTCACATAGGGATATGAGAACACCGTTTGGAAAAAAAAGGTATTGAATCAACACTTGACTTCGAAGCAACTCGAATACCACGAAACAAAACAAAGGATTTGGCTTGCAAAATAAGCCGGAAACAAACATATGATAGATCCCATATCGTATCATGTGTCTGTTGGAAAGATATCCTAAGAGATACTTGAATTCCCACTTATAAACTCCCGAAACTTTCTGGTTATGCAATCAGGTGTTGGGGATACAGGGGAAGCATAATATCTCACCCAAACTAGCAAATCCTACAACCAGCTGTATCCATCCTTCAACACATAACCAAGAAATCTTCGGAAATCGTCTACCTCAACCTTCGAAAAGCATCCGTTATACAAGTCATGGCAATACTCCTGCACTCGCCACAGTACTGGGCTATCAGGGTTATCTCACCAACAACTGTACAAAAGAGATTTTCGATGTCGGCGTACTAAACTCAGGTATTCCAAAACCGCAACGATAAGATTATGACGACAACACCTCGGAGCTCAACTCCCCGGGACACTGCCACAACCCCTAAATGTCAGGAGGCAACCAAGACAATGTTGTCATCATAAAACCATCGGAACGATTGTAATATACCCGCGTGATCCTAAAAACTTTTAGTGAAATTTGAGAAGAGAAGAGTCAAAACTCTACGTCAGGATGCCTTACCAGAAGGTCGAAGGGACTGGGGAGTAAAAAGAATTCCTAATCTCTCTGATATATAATTCCTAAATGACTCAAAACATTTTTCTAGACACAACTCGGCCACTAAAGACGATCAATCAGTGGGGGCTCCTAAGGTCGGGGAAGGCTCTGATACCAACTTGTAACGCCCTCGATGCGGCTATATCTCCCACGTGTCGAAGCACGACTTAGAGGCATAACCGCATTGAAAGCAATGTCGCAAGTGAGGTAATCTTCAACACTCCCATGTAATACAAAAGGGAAAGAGATACATAGTTGGCTTACAATCGCCACTTCACACAAATACATGAATAAAACATTACATCATACAGTTACAATCAGGGCCCGACTACGGAGCCAAAATAAAAGAAGAAAACCCCAAAAGCGACAAAGGACCAAGATCGACCCCAACTGGGCTCCACTACTGATCGACTAGACGAAACAACATAAAGGGCAAGATCTTCACCAAGCTCCTCCTTGAGCTCGGGTGCGTCACCTGCACGGTCTCATCGGCACCTGCAAACTGGTATTGGAAGTATCTGGTGAGTCACGAGGACTTAGCAATCTCACACCCGCGAGATCAAGACTATTTAAGCTTATGGGTAGGGGTAAAAGGTATGAGGTGGAGCTGCAGCAAGCGACTAGCATATATGGTGGCTAACATACGCAAATGAGAGCGAGAAGAGAAGGCAAAGCACGGTCGAACAACTATGATCAATAAGTGATCCTGAACTACTTACGTCAGACATAACTCCAACAACCGTGTTCACTTCCCGGACCCAGCCGAGAAGAGACCATCACGGTTACACACGCGGTTGGTGTATTTTAAATAAGATCAACTTCGGGTTTTCTACAACCGGACATTAACAAATTCCCATCTGCCCATAACCGCGGGCACGGCTTTCGAAAGTTCAAACCCTGCAGGGGTGTCCCAACTTAGCCCATGATAAGCTCTCGCGATCAACGAAGGATATTCCTTCTCCCCGGGAAGACCCGATCAGACTCGGAATCCCGGCTACAAGTCGCTTTTGGGGTTTTCTTCTTTTATTTTGGCTCCGTAGTCGGGCCCTGATTGTAACTGTATGATGTAATGTTTTATTCATGTATTTGTGTGAAGTGGCGATTGTAAGCCAACTATGTATCTCTTTCCCTTTTGTATTACATGGGAGTGTTGAAGATTACCTCACTTGCGACATTGCTTTCAATGCGGTTATGCCTCTAAGTCGTGCTTCGACACGTGGGAGATATAGCCGCATCGAGGGCGTTACAACAGGACCCCGATCGATCGAGCCGGTTGGGGCTGGATGAACAGGACCCCGTGGAGGGCTAGATGAACCGGGCCACCCCGTGGAGGGCAGGATGAACAGTAGATGGTGGAGGAGTGCCCGTGGAGGGGTGGTTGAACAGGACCCCGTGGTGTGGAGGGCTGGATGAACAGTAGATGGTGGAGGAGTGGTTGAACAGTAGCCGGTGGAGTAGCGTGCGGTGGAGGCTGGATGAACAGGAGCCCGTGGAGGCTGGAGGAGGTCGACGGTGGATGAACAGTAGCTCATGGAGGCTGCAGGGGGTCGACTGTGGAGATGAACAGTATCCCGTGGAGTCCCGTTTTGCGGTACGCCACACCCCTCCCGATGAACAGGACCCCCGTTTTGACCGTAGCGCTCCAACACAAGTCTGTTTCCTCCATTTTGCGGTATGCCACACCCCTCCCGATCAACAGGACCCCCGTTTCGACCATAGGAGGTCCGTTTCCTCCGTTTTGCGGTACGCCACACCCCTCCCGATCAACAGGACCCCCGTTTCGACCGTAGGAGGTCCGTTACCTCCGTTGTGCGGTACGCCACACCCCTCCCGATCAACAGGACCCCCGTTTCGACCGTAGGAGGCCTCGTTTCCATCGCCTCTTCCGTCCAAGCCCTCCCGATGAACACGACCACACATTCCATTCCGACCCATGAACACGACGACGACGCTGTTTCTCCGTTCCTACCCAGCCATGTACACGAGCCCTCGTCGTACGTATGCGCGAGTAGGCGTTCGAGACCCCGCCCGTATGTATACATATGTGGCCGTATTTTCTTTCTTGCACCCTGGCCGCCTCTACTACGACACGTGCGCGCCTCTACATCCACCAGTATATATGTACGTACACGTTCGTGACCAGAATGACAATGCTACGTACACTTCGACCAGGTGGGTCCCGACTGTCAGACACTTCCTTGCCTGCAAAGATGTAGCTGGTGGGTCCCAGCAGTCAGGGGGAGAAATACGGTGGCCCGTCTGGTGGGTCCCCGCTATTAGGTGGAGGAATAATTATTTTGCACGTAATAAGGAGGCACTTCCTTGCTGCGGCCGTGGACCCAGCTGTCAGCCTCTTCACGTACAGTCCACGTCCGATGGAAGTCATTCCTAGACCACGTGGACCACGCCGCGCTGAGAGCACCAGGGCGGTGGACGATGGCGAGGCCTAGGAAGGGGACGACGGGGAGCCGGGGAAGACGCGGCAGTGGAAGCCCGCACGCGCGCGGAGAGGAGTACGAGGGTTCACTGGTTTGGCTGCGGTGTGAGGCTGCCATCGCCGCAGGGCCTTGCCAGCGGTGGGAATAGTAGGGGGCGGTGAGGCCTCCGCAGAAGCAAAGCCGGCCACGGGAGGCAGGAGCATGCGGCACGACCGGCGCTGCTTTGGGCGGCTGGAGCAAGAAGACCAGAGGTTGAAGAAGCACTACGGCCATTGGATGCACATCGTACGGTCACTGGAGCTACAATCGTTCATATTGACTAAAGTTGACAAAGGCCCACGTCGCAGTCAACTTAGTAGGCCCACAAGTCAGCCTCCCACCATGGTGGGTCCCAGCTAGCAGGGGGAGTATTCTTTTTTTTTGTGCGTAATAAGGAGGCACTTCCGGTGGGTCCGAGCTGACATCAGGGTGAATGTTTTTTTCGCGAAATACGCTGGCCCGTCCAGCGGGTCCGAGCAGTCAAGGGGGCAACGTTTTTTCGCGAAATAAGGTGGCCTGTCTGGTGGGTCCCTGCTATAAGGTGGAGGAATAATTATTTTGCGCGAAATAAGGAGGCACTTCCTTGCGGCCGCCTGGACCCAGCTGTCAGCCTGTCCACGTACAGTACTCTTCCGATGGAAGTTGGTCGTTAACCACATGGACCAGGCCGCGCCGAGAGCACCAGGGCGGTGGTCTAGACGACGGCGAGGCCTAGGAAGGGGACGACGCGGAGCCGGGGAAGATGCAGCAGTGGAAGCCCGCGCGGAGAGGAGTATGACGGTTCACTGGTTCGGCTGCGGTGTGAGGCTGAGGTCGCTGTAGAATAACAGGGGGTGTGGGTGAGTGGAGGGATGGCCTGGCCAGCGGTGGGAGTAGTATGGGGTGGTGAGGCCTCCGCGGCAGCACAGCCGGCCAGGGAAGGCAGGAGCAGGCGGCATGACCGGCGCTGCTTTGGGCGGCTGGAGCAAGAAGACCAGAGGTTGAAGAAGCACTACGGCCGTTGGATGGACATCGTACGCTCACTGAAGCTAGAAACATTTATTATTGACTAAGTTGACAAAGCCCTTGGTACGCTCCAACTTAGTAGGCCCATAGGTCAGCCCCCGAAACGGTGCGACCCAGATGTTAGGGGGAGGAATCATTTTTTGGGCGGCCGAAGCTAAGAATATCCGAAACTGAAGAAGAAGCACGACATCCGTTGGATAGACATCCAACGGCTACTGCCCAGTTTACTTAGTAGGCCCACAAGTGTGTGGCAGAGAACTTATAGCCCATTTACGTTTTGTAAGAATGTACAGCCCATTTTGGAATTCTAATGGAATTTACAACAGCCCATTTACAGTTTGTTAAAAGTACAGCCCATTTTCTAGCTAGGACAATGATTAATAATTTCAACCAACCGTTGAAGACAGAATTCAATAAAATTTCCCACATTTTGATGGGCTCCGAAATATTTTTATCCCGAAATTTCTAGTCAGATTAAATATAAATTCGTATTACGTAAAAATCTAACGAAACATTGCGCGCGCAATAATGAAAATTTAAGATTTTCAAAATCCATAAATAATATTTTATAAACTAATGACGTGTTTGGTGCATTTTTTATAATTACTGCCCAGTTTTTATAATTACATCCCATTTATTATTTTTTAAAGCCCATTTTCCTGTTAAGCCTAATGCATCCCTCCTAGGAAAGATTTGCAGCCCAGCGGGTATTCCTCAAAAAGACGTATAGCTGGGCTAGCCATTTTCTTCTTGAAAAAATTAGTATCTGAGCTGGATATCTGGACTGGGCTAGACGGGCCACAGCCCTCCCAGTTAATACCATGCTCTCCTCTGAACAACAATGAAATCATCGCCAAGAAAAACTCTGCAGTGCTCACGCCTCAAAAACACAAATACTGCTCGAGCTGCTTGGTCCCAGCTGTCGGCCGCACCTTGTGCAATTCTCTCGTTTATATTGACTACATAGGTTGACAATGGTGTGGGACCGTGATGTCAGGAAACTAGGAGAAAGCAAAAAATATATAGTTGTACATAATAAGGGGGCACTTGCGTACGTACGTCCATGGCCCTAGTGGGTCCCTAGTGTCATCCAGTCAAAATAAAGTCATCTCCTGAATCCTCATGTTCGTTGACGATGTTAACAATGCTCGGCGCCACGGCGAGCGCAACAACTCGAAGGACAACGGAGAGGGCCTCGCGGGCCCTACGGATGGTCCGATGCAGCGCCCGCTACTCATTCAGGAAGCCAGGATCATCGGATACCTATGAGCACCTTAGAGAAACTGAGACGGCATGAAACGGTAAGGCCGCGCTTGGGAGCTCTGGTTTATTTCAAACCTGTATTAACATACAAGTGTGATTTACTTGTCATCGAAAACAACGCGTAAAATACAGGTGTAATGAAACCGAGGGCCCGAGGTCTGTAAGTAAAACCACGAGACATGTTCTGTAATGCCACCTGTTTAGTTTCTATATCATATATGGGAATTATGCAGTCTCATGTCTTTTAGCCAGCCATAATATATGTGAAATGTGCAATGCCATCCTGTTTAACCAGGCATCATATATTTGAATGATATCTTGCCCTTCCTTTTCTTCATTACATTTCCATTTGTTGACAATGTTTGTACATTAAACTACTCTTCCTGTGAATCAGCCATTTGGGTGGGAGATGGAAAATCTGGAGTGAAAACAAGACCTTCAGAGCAGACAGTGCTACCTGTCGAAGCAGATCTCTTGTTGGGTCCCGATAGCTCCTCAGTGATGGATTCAGAGACAGATGACCAGTCCTATTCCCCCACTGAGGTGTATGCTCTAACTTGGCATAGTTATACTGTTCATATCATGCATACAATGTCTTGCATTGCATAGTTTAGACATCATATACACAATATTCAACACCATGTTCTTAGTTCAGACATCATATCGAATGCCCTCTGTTTAGCATATAAATCACATATGTGAATTAAATGATGCGATCCTGATTACTTAGATAACATGTAGGTGAATTATGTCATGCGATCATGTTTAGTTATTCATCATATCTTTGAATTATGTTATGCTATGCTATCCAGTTTAGATAGCCATCATATATGTGAAATTATGTCATGCTATCCGTTTTAGTTAAACAATATACATGTCAACTATTTCATGACCTCTTTTTTCCACACTATCTATTGCATCTGTCTCTCATACAATGTCTATACATTCAACTATGTTTCTTGTTTATCAGCCATTTTAATTGGGGCGGGTGATGCCAGTATCTAGCGGACTAAAAACACGGTCTTCAAATAAAACAGTGCTACCTCTTGGTGGAGATAGCACCCCGGTTGTACATGCACAAGAACCAGCCCTACCACACATAACCCAAACTCTCGCAGATTGTACCCCTACTACGATGGACAGAGAACCAACTTCACCGAATCTAACCCCAACCCCAGCCGATAGTAAACCAGTTCCTGTTGACACAACACCATCTCCACCACAGAGCTCCCAAACAAGAGCAGTTAGTAAGGCAGCTCCAGTGCCCAAAGGGCCAGTACTATCACAGCGAACCCCAACTCCACCAGTTAGTACGCCTATTCCTGTGGAGGAAGCACAACCAGCTAGTCGTAGTTTAGCATCTATCGCATTTGATGTTGTTAAATTGTATGTGCATATCTTCCCATCTTGGAAATATTATACTGAAGATGAAGGAAAATGCCAGTTGCAGGTGTTTGTCCAGGAGTTATGTGTAAGTAATGTTATTCATGGCAATTACTTTGCTTCGTCCCATACATCCTACCTCCATGATGGTTATAATACAACAAATTTTCCCATTTTTCTCTATAGAGAAGGACCGATTTGGAAACTCAGGATGAGGTAACCTGTGCTAATACCTCTACTATCTTCAAGAATGCTTGGTGGCAGTATCGGAATTACCTGAAGAAAACGTACTTCACCGGCAAAGAAACTCATCAAATTCCCTTACGTTCTCCTGAGACACATTTACTGGACGATGACTGGGAACGCCTTGTTCCGTACTGGTCCCGAACCAAGAATGTGGTAAGGTCTATGAGCTCATTTTCTATTTTTAAGTATTATATTCTTGCGTCTTACTGCACTCTGTTCATGTAGAACAAGTGCCTAAACCTGAAGAACAACTGTTCTAATTTAAGATTCCATTGCTACCATAGGACATAGATATATGTTTGTTTGGTGCTTTTATTATGTACTAGTACTTGGCAATAGAAGACTTGGTAGTTTAATCATGTCCACATTACTAATGAACTGGTTCACCGAAATGAGTTTCATATAGTAGTACATGCTAAACTTGTTATGTGTCTGCTTGTTTCTTCTTTTAGAATGCTGACAGAATATTGGGGAAGAGTGCCTTATTAAGCAACGGTAAAGGAAGTAATGCAGATAAGGTTCAGGATAGTGACACATCCTGTCTTGGTTTATTGTTGGAGTTACTGACCACTACCGCTTGCACAAGCTATTCAAACTCACTGTCTGAATCAGTTCGGTTTCTTGAGTCTCAACTAAAAGCTGAAAGACATCGATCAGTTGTGCTGCGACAAGAAGCGGAAGGACTGCGGAAGTTCCTGGAGCATTCAGATGCATACTTTCTGGTGCAACAGCAAGCGTTGGAGGATTTTAGCGCCAAACAGGACAAAGCTAATCAGCTTGGTAAGCTTATTGCCAGCATGGTGGATACCCAGGATAACGTTTCTTGAGCTCTTCTGAAGTTGTTTCAGTTATGCTCTTGTTTTGCTGCCGCGTTTATTTGCACTGGTGGCCAATTTTGTCGGCCAGTGTATATGATATGCTGCTTTGTTCCCTATATTTGCATTGGTGGAGAACTTTGATGCCCAGTGGATGTAATATGTGTAATAGCCGTGATAGCCTAGCGTTAGTTGCTTGCTTATTTATTTCCTTGTTGTCTTGTTTATTTGTTTGCTTGTAGTCATTGCAGTTCTTTTTCCGCGGTTAACTATGGCTGCAATAACCTATTTTTTAAAACTAGGCCACAATAACCATGGGCAAATATTTACTGTAGTGACACTGGGCCTCCTACAGGCCGTAGAAACAGTGGGCCTTCTACGGGCCGTAGAAACAGTAGGCCTTCTACGGGCCATAGAAACAATGGGCCTTCTACGGGCCGTGTCATCAATGGGCCTTATACAGGCCGTATGATCGATTGGCCAAACATGGGCCAATAACAGGCCGCATTATGGCCGTAAACGGTCTAGAGTTGGAATCGTCCGTTCATGGGACGATCGTAACGGGCCATCATTAATAGGCCGTATTTGATGACGCTATGAAAACGGCCCAACGTATTAACGGACCACAAACAGGCCGACTGTAACCACGGGCTGAATTTGGCCCACAAGCAGAAAATGACAGTAATGGGCCGTAAGTAAACGAATGCTGGAAATGAGCCCAAGAATAAATGGGCTCTGAGAAGGCCGAAAGATAACATGGGCTGGAAACGGCCCAACGGAATAACAGGCCGTTAAAATGGGTATAAAGTGATACACTGTTCATTACGGGCCAGTTTCACCACGGGCCGTTAATGGGTGTAAAGTGATACGCTGTTCATTACGGGCCAGTTTCACCATGGGTCGTTAATAGGCCAAGAGTTACATAGGGCCTCATATGGGCCGAAAGACGTCATGGGCCATACATGGGCCAGAAGTGAAAACGGGCTGGAATCATATTGGATGGCCTAGATGACGCTACTGGGCCTAATTCGGATAGGGCATAACGGGCCTTGGGTTAGAGGACTGTAAATGGGCTATATGCGAACAGGTCGTTAACAGGCTTTCCATGGGTCGGCCTGCCAGCTTTTGACCAAGTCAAACGGGTCGGCCTTTTCACAGGAATGGGCCTCTGTTGGACCGTGCCACGTGTCGATGTATCATAGGCTCCTATCTGGCCCACTGACGAGCTGACACATGTTTCGTCCGACCAATAAGAATTTTACACGTGGAAATTTCCCATTGGTCGGGGCTGTTAACGAGTTATCGGATCCAAAACCCGACCCGATAGCTTAACGGCGTTCCGTTACGGTGGATGCCACGTGTCGGTCACCCTTGACGAAAGCACTTCTGTGACGCGCGATTTATCGTCATGGAAGTGGACACTTCCATGATGATAATTTTGGTAATGTCATGGAACACTTCTACGACAGCACAGGTATGACTATCTTGATTTTGTCATAAATTTGTCATGGATGTACATGCATGACAAAAAAAGCGACCTACTGTGACAAACACGTATCATCACGGAAGTGTATTTTTTTGTAGTGTCAGAGGGCTTCTGGAGTACTATGGCCTCCAACTGCACAACTTCACTACGGTCTCCATCCTGCATATCGCGGGTTACATCGCCCTTTGCGAGCTATTCGTGGGTCGTGAGGCCCATTTTGAATTGTGGAGAAAGCTATTCTGTCTCGTCCGGCGCAACCACGAGGGATCAATATTTGAAGTGGGCGGAGCCGAAATATGGCGCATTGCCGAGACCAGATACCTATTCGGCACATCAAAGAAGGCATCCGAAGAGTGGCCTTCCGAATGGTTCTATATTGAGGACGTCGCACTTCCAGACCCAATTCGGAGGGGTCTTCTTAAGTTCACAGGCGTTCCTTTGAAGAAATGCCACAGCTGGCGCCCTCGGAGCCTCGAGGAAGAATATAGCGCGGAAGTTCGTCAACTCATGAGCAAGATAAGGACGCTCGCTCAGCCCGGATTATCAATAGTCGAAGTAATGGCGACTTCCATAGTATGGGGGGTTCATCCACTCCAATACAGAGGGCTTCCCATGTGGCACTACAATGGGGAGGATGACACCTCCCGCTGCGGCTGGAAGGGTCCGGACACCCCCGCCACTCTGGCAAAAATATTGGCCGAACTGTTCAAAGGGGAGGAAGAGGAATTTCTACGTATCAAGCACAGAGATGAATTTTCCATGTACGGTCCTCCTAGATGGGCAAGTCCCAACTCCTCTGCTCTACTCACTCCACTCCCTGAGCTACTCTCAATGAATATTAATCCGTCCATTTATAACAGCACTGGCGAAAGATTTCCAAAGGGCTTCACAGCCCCGCCCCGCAGCCCAAGGGCCACAATCGGGACCTTGACCCTGGATTCGAAGAGGATCCGGATATATTAGTGGTGCTCGAGGACGGGGTGTTTTACCAGGCGAGCTATGACGGCACAGAAGTGGCCATCATCGCCAATTATCCCGGTCTTCTCCCTGCTTCACACGTAAGTAATCGGGAGACATCTCATCCGAAAGAGTTCTCTCATTCTGCCTCACCCACCGCACCATCCTGTGCTCAAAAGGGGAGGCATTCGGTGCGCCATGCTGCCCCAGGGGCATCTCCAAAGAGAGCGCTCCCCACGCTGGGCAAGCCTTGGAAGAGGAAGGCAAACGAAGATACGGCCGAGCCTTCATCGAAAAGGTATGGCTTTGCAAATATGTTCTTCAGCAGTCGCGTCCAATTGTGACTTTTATGTTTGTCCTGTATCAGGAAAAGAGTGTGTCGGCCTATGTCCGGGGTTCCGACCGGTCATACTCCCCACAGTTGGGATCCAGATCCTGCCGTAAATACGGGGGCTGGTACAGGGGTGACACCGGATTGTCCTCTAGCCGAGGATTCGGATGATGTATCCGTCACCAACTCGGAAGTGGAGAGCGCCATGAATCATCAGCGCCAAACGGCCGTTCTACGAGACCCCAGCTTTTCAGAAGAGACGTTTAATGCCTTCAGCTCGGCTGATGCATACATACGAGCTGCTCGAGATGGGCTTAACAGAGCCACGAATCAACATTTAAAAGATGTGCAGGTAAGTTCACTTTGTCCGAATATGATAACCATATGCCAGTAGCCCTCGAGACTTGAAGCAATTGGTACAAATGATTTAAGGATCGTTGTATAACCAGGTTCTTACGGAGAAGAACGACATGCTAGCCCAAGAGCTAGAAAAGTGTCGAACACAGCTAACTACTGTTACCACTGAAGGAAAAGTCCAAGAAGGCTTCCTCTTGTAATATTTCCCTCCATCGAGAAACAATAATTATATACCAGCTGTGCTAATACTGTTGCTTATCTGATAACAGGATCGTCAGATCAACTGGAGGAGAAATTGAAAGCCGCTCAAGCGGGCAAGAAAGAGACAAAAAGACTACACGCTGCAGGCGAGCGTGTTCTGACCCGAGACAGAGAGGAGAAAAACAAACTCCAGGATTCACACACCCAGCTAGGCGAGAAACTGAAAGATGTGCGTGCCCAGCTGGCCGAATCCATGAAGGAGAATAAAAGGTTGTGGGGGCGGCATATTCAGTATGTGGCCGAACTTACCTTATAATAGTTCAGAGATGAAAGGAACTAATAGAGTAATGTTTGTAGGTATGTTGATGGGCCGTCCCGAAGAGGAGATGTCCGGATTGTCAGACGATCTGCTGCAAGGGCTGTCGCAAATGCACGAGCAAGCTTGGCAGGCAATTCGGAGTGTTGCCAAGGCTTTATGGCCATCCGCCTCCCCTCCGGGAAGTATGGAGGAGCTTGTAGAGCTATTCAAGGGAGCGTGGCGGCGTATCCGATTATGGAAAATATCGTCCTGCCGGGAGGGTGCGCGAGAGGCCTGGGCCATGGTGAAAACACGGTATACCAAGCTTGATCCGGATCGCATGACCCGGGTCGGACCTCTAGGGTCAGATGGAAAAGAAGTTCCCGTTAGTCTGGTATATGACCAGGTAGCAGTAGCCGCCAAATATTCCCAACAGGATTGTAAGTTAGACAGCCTGTTGGACGGTATAGAGGAGGAAATTTTTGAGTACAAGTGACTATGTACTTTCCTTGACATATGTAACTCTAGCTGAATTGTAAAATGATTGTCATGGCAGACCTTTTCGCTTCAACCTCTGGACCCGAAGGTCCGGAGTGCTTCCGAATACCCGAGCGGCAAAATAAACCAGGGTATGCGTGGAAACCAGGCCTAGGGGTCATAGTTGCTTGAACAAACAAGTTGTATTCGGCTAGTTATGTTATATTACATTTAGATTGTAAGAAACATCTTCCAAAGAGAATAGTTCCATTAAGGGTTCCTTTCCCAGGGTGTGCATGCGTTAATGTGCATGTCTGAACTATGATTGAAAAATCGTAGTATATGTAACTTCTGGGGGTTCACAATGGAGTGAATATGAAAACGTCTTCAATTCACCGACCGAATATTCCCTTAAGAACGCAAGCTTTCGGCTTCACCCAGTCTGAGGTACACATCCGGATGACCCAGCAGTAACAATTGCAGAGGTGCTCCCTTTATGCCCTAGCCGAACTAACGGGAACGTAGGGCATAAGCACAGGAGCCAGGCAACCTAGCTTGGCCAAAACTTAAGTCATATCGATGCATATAATGGCGAAGAAAAGGTACATATGGGAAAAAATGCATATGTGATGAGCTTAATGCTCAGAAAATAATAATAGCAAGTTTCTGTCCAAGAAGCCCCCAGGTATAGTGGACGTACATATTTGAAGATGTATACGTCAGGGGTGCATGGTCTAGCCGCGCGAAAGCTTTACGGCTAAAGAGAAAAAATGAAAAGAGAGAAAAAATGATGGAAACAACAGGGGGAAGGAGACGAACAAAGAGTTCGGCGCTAGGCATAGAATCTTTGGAGTCTGGACGCGTTCCAGGGGTTCGGCTCTAGGCGATTGTCTGACGCATCACGCAGGCGGTACGCTCCTCCGGTGAAAACTTCGTCAATGATGAAGGGACCCTCCCACCTGGGCATGAGTTTGTCCTTTTTCTTCTCCGGTAGGCGTAGAACGAGTTCTCCAACATTATAAGTCTTGGCCCGCACTTCTCTGCTTTGATACCTACGAGCCTGCTGTTGATAAAATGCGAAACGGACTTTTGCGACGTCGTGCTCCTCCTCCTGGGAATCTAAGATGTCCTGCCAATCAAGCTCGGCCTCTTTCTCTTCATACATGCGCACTCGAGGTGAGTCGTGACTAATGTCGCAAGGTAACACTGCCTCTGCGCCGTACACCATGAAGAAAGGTGTATATCCGGTAGTGCGATTGGGCGTGGTCCGCAGCCCCCAGAGTACGGAGTCGAGCTCCTCAGCCCAGTGCTTATCTGATTCTTTCAAAGACCGCACTAGTCTAGGCTTGATGCCGCTCGTAATAAGACCATTGGCTCGTTTGACTTGACCGTTTGTTTGCGGATGATAAACAGAGGCGTAATCGAGCTTGATGCCTAGATTAGCGCACCAGGTTTTCACCCCATCGGCAGTCAAATTGGAGCCGTTATCGGTGATGATGCTGCGTGGAACACCATAATGGTGTACAACACCGGATATGAATTCTATCACCGGCCCGGACTTGGTCGTTTTAACTGGTTTGGCCTCTATCCACTTAGTGAATTTATCCACCATGACCAGTAGATACTTTTTCTTATGGCTCCCTCCTTTAAGGAGTCCGACCATATCGAGCCCCCAGACCGCGGAAGGCCAAGTGATGGGGATTGTTTGTAGGGCGGTGGGGGGCATATGGCTTTGGTTGGCGAAGATTTGGCATCCGACGCAACGTTGGACAAGGTCATGTGTATCTGCTCGGGTCGTCGGCCAATAAAAACCTGTACGAAAGGCCTAACAAGGGCCCGAGCTGCGGCGTGGTGCCCGCCGAGACCGGCATGAATTTCATCCAGGAGCTGCCGCCCCTCTTCCTCGAAGATACATCTTTGAAGGACTCCGGTAGGGCTTTTCTTGTAGAGCTCTCCGCCGTGGACCTTGTAGGCCTTCGAACGCCAGACAATGCGGCGGGCCTCATTCTGATCCTCAGGGAGTTCCTTCCTGTTAAGGTAGGCCAAGAAGGGTTCGGTCCATGGGGCAATGACTGCCATAATGAGATGGGCCAACGGTGTTATTTCGGTGGCTGAGCCCCCGATGATATCGGTGTGTTCAGGATCTGGGGTTGTGTTCACATCCGGAATGGTGTTGCCACTCTCCCCTTGCCACACCACGGACGGATTAAAAAGCCTTTCCAGAAAGATCTTAGGTGGGACGGGGTCGCGCTTGGCGCAATGCGAGCAAGGACGTCCACCGCTTGATTACTTTCTCGGGCCACGTGATGAAACTTGAGCCCCTCGAACCGAGCCGACATTTTTAGGACGGCGTTCCGATATGCCGCCATCTTCGGATCTTTGGCATCGAAGTCTCCATTTATTTGAGATATTGCAAGGTCTGAGTCCCCGCGCACTTCCAGGCATTGTATGCCCATCGAGACAGCCATCCGAAGACCATGTAATAAGGCCTCGTATTCGGCTGCGTTATTGGAGTATGTGTATAATATCTAGAGTATGTACTGGACGACGTCTCCAGTGGGGGACATTAAAATGACACCCGCTCCTAGCCCTGCCAGCATTTTGGAACCATCAAAATACACAACCCAGTTGGAATATGTGTCGTACTCTTGAGGGAGTTCGGCCTCTGTCCATTCGGCGATGGAATCGGCCAGTACTTGGGATTTAATGGCTCGACACGGCTTGTATGTTATGTCAAATGGAAGGATCTCAATGGCCCATTTGGCGACCCAGCCCATAGCATCGCGGTTGTTTATTATGTCATTGAGTGGTACTTCGGAAGCCACCGTGATCGAACACTCCTGGAAGTAGTGTCGTAGCTTCCGGGATGCCATGAAGACCGCGTATGCTATCTTTTGATAATGGGGGTACCGGGATTTCCATGGTGTGAGGACAGTGGATACGTAGTATACTGGCTTCTGAACCGGGAATTTCTGTCCTCCTGTTCTCGTTCAACGATGAGCACGGCTCTCACCACCTGGTGTGTTGCCGATATGTATAATAACATAGGTTCGCTGACGTTCGATGCGGCCAGGATTGGGTTGCTCGCTAGAAGGGCTTTTATTTCTTCTAGTCGGGCCATTACTGCATCCGTCCACTCAAAGTGATCGGTGCACCGTAGAAGGCGATAGAGTGGTAATGCCTTTTCTCCCAATCTGGAGATAAGGCGTCTTAAAGCTGCCACACAACCGGCGAGTTTTTGGACCTGTTTAAGGTCCGTTGGTATAGCCAATTGTGACAAAGCTCGGATTTTGGCTGGATTTGCTTCAATTCCTCTATTGGAAATGATGAAACCCAGCAGTTTTCCAGCGGGGACGCCGAAAACACACTTTTCCGGATTGAGCTTAATATCATATGCACGGAGGTTGTCGAATGTGAGACGTAAATCGTCTATGAGAGGTTCGACGTGTCTGGTTTTGATGATGACGTCGTCCACGTATGCTTCAACTGTCTTGCCGATCTGTTTCTCCAGGCATGTTTGAATCATGCGTTGGTAGGTGGCACCAGCGTTTTTGAGCCCGAAGGGCATGGTGTTGAAGCAGAATGGCCCATATGGGGTAATGAATGTTGTTGTGGATTGATCGGACTCCTTCATTTTAATTTGATGGTATCCGGAATATGCGTCGAGGAAGCACATTGAGTCGTGTCCTGCGGTAGCATCAATGATCCGGTCGATGCGGGGGAGGGGAACGGATCCTTGGGGCAAGCCTTATTGAGGTCTTTGAAATCGAAGCACAGATGCCAGAATTTGTCCTTCTTCGGCACCATCACCAGGTTTGCCAGCCAGTCCGGGTGTTTTTTTCTCTAATGAATCCGGTCTCGATTAGCTTGGCTAGTGCTACCTCTTGAGCACTGTGTTGGATTTCCTTGAAGAGGAAAGGATGATGCAGCAAAGTAGCGTAAGTATTTCCCTCAGTTTTTGAGAACCAAGGTATCAATCCAGTAGGAGGCTACGCGCGAGTCCCTCGTACATGCAAAAAACAAATAACTCCTCGCAACCAACGCGATAAGGGGTTGTCAATCCCTTCACGGTCACTTACGAGAGTGAGATCTGATAGATATGATAGGATAATATTTTTGGTATTTTTGTGATAAAGATGCAAAGTAAAATAAAAGCAAAGTAAAAAAGCAAAGATAATAAAGAAGTGTAGGAAGATTAATATGATGAAGATAGACCTGGGGGCCATAGATATCACTAGTGGCTTCTCTCAAGAGCATAAGTATTTTACGGTGGGTGAACGAATTACTGTTGAGCAATTGACAGAATTGAGCATAGTTATGAGAATATCTAGGTATGATCATGTATATAGGCATCACGTCCGAGACAAGTAGACCGACTCCTGCCTGCATCTACTACTATTACTCCACTCATCGACCGCTATCCACCATGCATCTAGAGTATTAAGTTCAAGAAAACAGAGTAACGCCTTAAGCAAGATGACATGATGTAGAGGAATAAATTCATGCAATATGATAAAAACCCCATCTTGTTATCCTCGATGACAACAATACAATACGTGCCTTGCTGCCCCTACTGTCACTGGGAAAGGACACCGCAAGATTGAACCCAAAGCTAAGCACTTCTCCCATTGCAAGAAAGATCAATCTAGTAGGCCAAACCAAACTGATAATTCGAAGAGACTTGCAAAGATAACCAATCATAAATAAAAGAATTCAGAGAAGATTCAAATATTGTTCATAGATAATCTTGATCATAAACCCACAATTCACCGGTCTCAACAAACACACCGCAAAAAGAAGATTACATCGAATAGATCTCCACGAGAGAGGGGGAGAACATTGTATTGAGATCCAAAAAGAGAGAAGAAGCCATCTAGCTACTAACTATGGACCCGAAGGTCTGAAGTAAACTACTCACACTTCATCAAAGAGGCTATGGTGTTGATGTAGAAGCCCTCCATGATGGATGGCCCCTCCGGCGGAGCTACGGAACATGCCCCAAGATGGGATCTCGTGGGTACAGAAGGTTGCGGCGGTGGAATTAGGTTTTTGGCTCCGTATCTGATCGTTTGGGGGTACGTAGGTATATATAGGAGGAAGGAGTACGTCGGCGGGCCAACAGGGGGCCCATGAGGGTGGAGGGCGTGCCCTGGGGGGTGGGCGCGGCTCCTACCTCATGGCTTCCTCCTTTCTTTCTTGACATAGGGTCCAAGTCTCCTGGATCATAATCTTTCTAAAAATCATGTTCTCGAAGGTTTCATTCCGTTTGGACTCCGTTTGATATTCCTTTTCTGCGAAACTTTGAAATAGGCAAAAAAACAGCAATTCTGGGATGGGCCTCCGGTTAATAGGTTAGTCCCAAAAATAATATAAAAGTGGATAATAAAGCCCAATGTTGTCCAAAACAGTAGATAATATAGCATGGAGCAATCAAAATTTTTGATGTGGAATGCTACCTAACATATTTATCAATGTAATCTTCTTTATTGTGGCAAGAATATTGAGATCCGAAAGATTCAAGACAAAAGTTTAATACTGACATAAAAATAATAATACTTCAAGCATACTTACAAAGCAATCATGTCTTCTCAAAATAACATGGCCAAAGAAAGTTATCCCTACAAAATCATATAGTCCGGCTATGCTCTATCTTCACCACACAAAGTATTTAAATCATGCACAACCCCGATGACAAGCCAAGCAATTGTTTCATACTTTTGACATTCTCAAACTTTTTTCAATCTTCACGCAATACATGAGCGTGAGCCATGGATATAGCACTATATGTGGAATAGAAGGGTGGTTTTGGAGAAGACAAAAAAGGGAAGATAGTCTCACATCAACTAGGCGTATCAACGGGATATGGAGATGCCCATCAATAGATATCAATGTGAGTGAGTAGGGATTGCCATGCAACTGATGCACTAGAGCTATAAGTATATGAAAGCTCAACAAAAGAAACTAAGTGGGTGTGCATCCAACTCGCTTGCTCACGAAGACCTAGGGCATTCTGAGGAAGCCATCATTGGAATATACAAGCCAAGTTCTATAATGAAAAATTCCCACTAGTATATGAAAGTGACAAAATGAGAGACTCTCTATCATGAAGATCATGGTGCTACTTTGAAGCACAAGTGTGGTAAAAGGATAGTAACATTGTCCCTTCTCTCATTTTTTTATTTGGGCCTTTTCTCTTTTTTTTATGTCCTCTTTTTTTTCGTCCGGAGTCTCATCCCGACTTGTGGGGGAATCATAGTCTCCATCATCCTTTTCCTCCCTTGGGACAATGCTCTAATAATGAAGATCATCACACTTTTATTTTCTTACAACTCAACAATTACAACTCGATACTTAGAACAAAATATGACTCTATATGAATGCCTCCGGCAGTGTACTGGGATATGCAATGAATCAAGAGTGACATGTATGAAAGAATTATGAACGGTGGCTTTGCCACAAGTACGATGTCAACTACATGATCATGCTAAGCAATATGACAATGATGGAGCGTGTCATAATAAACGGAACGGTGGAAAGTTGCATGACAATATATCTTGGAATGGCTATGGAAATGCCATGATAGGTAGGTATGGTGGTTGTTTTGAGGAAGGTATATGGTGGGTGTATGGTACCGGCGAAAAGTGTGTGGTATTAGAGGGGCTAGCAATGATGGGAGGAAGAAAAGTGCGTATAATCCATGGACTCAACATTAGTCATAAAGAACTCATATACTTATTGCAAAAATCGACAAGTTATCAAATCAAAGTATTACTCGCATGCTCCTAGGGGGATAGATTGGTAGGAAAAGACCATCGCTCGTCCCTGACCGCCACTCATAAGGAAGACAATCAATAAATAAATCATGCTCTGACTTCATCACATAATGGTTCACCATACGTGCATGCTACGGGAATCACAAACATTAACACAAGTATTTCTCAAATTCACAACTACTCAACTAGCATGACTCTAATATCACCATCTTCATATCTCAAAACAATTATCAAGCATCAAACTTCTCATAGTATTCAACACACTCATAAGAAAGTTTTTACTATTCTTGAATACCAAGCATATTAGGATTATTTAAGCAAATTACCATGCTATTTAAGACTCTCAAAATAATCTAAGTGAAGCATGAGAGATCAATAGTTTCTATAAAACAAATCCACCACCGTGCTCTAAAAGATATAAGTGAAGCACTAGAGCCAAACTATATAGCTCAAAAGATATAAGCGAAGCACATAGAGTATTCTAACAAATTCCAAATCATGTATGGCTCTATCAAAAGGTGTGTACAGCAAGTATGATTGTGGTAAACTAAAATACAAAGAATCAAATCATACAAGACGCTCCAAGCAAAACACATATCATGTGGTGAATAAAAATATAGCTCCAAGTAAAGTTACCGATGGAAGTAGATGAAAGAGGGGATGCCTTCCGGGGCATCCCCAAGCTTTGGCTTTTTGGTGTCCTTAGATTATCTTGGGGGTACCATGGGCATCTCCAATCTTAGGCTCTTGCCACTCCTTGTTCCATAATCCATCAAAAAAATTCACCCAAAACTTGAAAACTTCACAACACAAAACTCAACAGAAATCTCGTGTGCTCCGTTAGCGAAAGAAAACAAAAGACCACTTCAAGGTACTGTAATGAACTCATTCTTTATTTATATGGGTGTTAAACCTACTGTATTCCAACTTCTCTATGGTTTATAAACTATTTTACTAGCCATAGATTCATCAAAATAAGCAAACAACACACGGAAAACAGAATCTGTCAAAAACAGAACAGTCTGTAGTAATATGTAACTAACGCAAACTTCTGGAACTCCAGAACAACAACCAAAATAGGACGGCCTAGGCAATTTGTTTATTGATCAGAAGCAATTGGAATCACTATTTTATCACGTTCTGGTGATTTTTAACAATTGTTTTCGTGAACAGAAAGTTTCTGGAAATTACAGCAAGATCAAATAACCATCATCCAAGAAGATCCTATAGGTTTAACTTGGCACAAACACTAATTAAAACATAAAAACACATCTAACCAGAGGCTAGATCAAAGATTTATTCCTAAACATAAGCAAAAAGCAAAAAAACTAAAAATAAAATTGGGTTGCCTCCCAACAAGCGCTATCGTTTAACGCCCCTAGCTAGGCATAAAAGTAAGGATATATCTAGGTATTGCCATAATAGTGATATGGCAAGTCATGAAAACTTTTCTCATATTCTCTACGTTCAGCAGCAAGTTTTCTTTGAGGCAAGAAAAAATAATCAAAAGGGCTAAATTTAATGGGACAAAAGTCCCCAAGATCAATCTCGGGAGGTATGAGTTCCTCCCTAGGCCCTTTCTAATGCACAACCAATTCATCATTAAGAGCATTCTTTTGGCGAAAAGTCACAAGCCTTCGTTGAAGAGGAAAACCTAATCCATTATTTTGAATAGCAAAATCATAATTAAGCTCGGAGATTCTATCAACTAGAGCATCGGCGGGAACCTTTTTCCTAAGATTTTTTTTATAAGCAATATGATCTAAAGATTGTAAACGCATCATGTCTTCTTGATTAAAAAGGATAGATTCAATGGGAGGATGACTAGCATCTACCCTATAATGCGCAAATATTTCTTTGGCCTCTTTTATTATAAATCTAAAATCATGATCCTAAAAGATAGTGGCGGCACGCTTAACAGAAGAATTCTCAATATTAGAGAATTCTAAGAAAATTCTTTGTATGCAAGGATGCATGTGCATAAATTGTCTTTCAAGTTCAACTATAAGCATGGCAATGGCGTCCGCAAGACTACTAGTTCTATGAAGAATAGAACCGCCCATAGAAGACAAAGCACCAGCACAAGTAAAGAAATCTTGAGTAACTCCTTTTCCAATAATATTACCACTACCAATTCGAAATCTTTTTGTATGCAAGGTAGGGGGTTCTTCAGCAGGAGCATCAGAATTTTCTATGATATCATTATTGTCCATATCGGCAATAATTTCCCCAGATTCAGACATAACGACAGAGAGAGCGAGGGGCAAAAAGAAGAAGGCGAACGAAAAAGAGAGGGCGAATAAAACGGCAAGGGTGAAGTGGGGGAGAGGAAAACGAGAGGCAAATGGCAAATAATGTAGTGCGGGAGATAAGGGATTGTGATGGGTACTTGGTATGTTGACTTTTACGTAGACTCCCCAGCAACGGCGCCAGAAATTCTTCTTGCTACCTCTTGAGCACTGCGTTGGATTTCCTTGCAGAGGAAAGGATGATGCAGCAAAGTAGCGTAAGTATTTCCCTCAGTTTTTTAGAACCAAGGTATCAATCCAGTAGGAGGCTACGCGTGAGTCCCTCGTACCTGCACAAAACAAATAACTCCTCGCAACCAACGTGATAAGGGGTTGTCAATCCCTTCACGATCACTTATGAGAGTGAGATCTGATAGATATGATAGGATAATATTTTTGGTATTTTTGTGATAAAGATGCAAAGTAAAATATAAGCAAAGTAAAAAAGCAGAGATAATAAAGAAGTGTAGGAAGATTAATATGATGAAGATAGACCCGGGGGCCATAGATTTCACTAGTGGATTCTCTCAAGAGCATAAGTATTTTACGGTGGGTGAACGAATTACTGTTGAGCAATTAACAGAATTGAGCATAGTTATGAGAATATCTAGGTATGATCATGTATAAAGGCATCACGTCCAAGACAAGTAGACCGACTCCTGCCTGCATCTACTACTATTACTCCACTCATCGACCGCTATCCACCATGCATCTAGAGTATTAAGTTCAAGAAAACAGAGTAACGCCTTAAGCAAGATGACACGATGTAGAGGAATAAATTCATAAAATATGATAAAAACCCCATCTTGTTATCCTCGATGGCAACAATACAATACGTGCCTTGCTGCCCCTACTGTCACTGGGAAAGGACACTGCAAGATTGAACCCAAAGCTAAGCACTTCTCCCATTGCAAGAAAGATCAATCTAGTAGGCCAAACCAAACTGATAATTCGAAGATACTTGCAAAGATAACCAATCATACATAAAAGAATTCAGAGAAGATTCAAATATTGTTCATAGATAATCTTGATCATAAACCCACAATTCATCGATCTCAACAAACACACCGCAAAAAGAAGATTACATCGAATAGATCTCCATGAGAGAGGGGGAGAACATTGTATTGAGATCCAAAAAGAGAGAAGAAGCCATCTAGCTACTAACTATGGACCCGAAGGTCTGAAGTAAACTACTCACACTTCATCGAAGAGGCTATGGTGTTGATGTAGAAGCCCTCCATGATGGATGCCCCCTCCGGCGGAGCTCTGGAACAGGCCCCAAGATGGGATCTCGTGGGTACAGAAGGCTGCGGCGGTGGAATTAGGTTTTTGTCTCCGTATCTGATCGTTTGGGGGTATGTAGGTATATATAGGAGGAAGGAGTACGTCGGTGGAGCAACATGGGCCCCACATGGGTGGAGGGCGCGCCCTGGGGGGTGGGCGCGCCCCCCTACCTCGTGGCTTCCTCCTTTCTTTCTTGACGTAGGGTCCAAGTCTCCTGGATCATAATCTTCCTAAAAATCACGTTCCCAAAGGTTTCATTCCGTTTGGACTCCGTTTGATATTCCTTTTCTGCGAAACTCTGCAATAGAGAAAAAACATCAATTCTGGGCTGGGCATCCGGTTAATCCCAATGTTGTCCAAAGCAGTAGATAATATAGCATGGAGCAATCAAAAATTATAGATACGTTGGAGACGTATCAGCTAGCTCCTCCCCCATAGCTTGTCGTTTGGGTTTGGAAAAGTGCCGCAGTGTTTTCTTAACCGGTTTATATCCCTTCAACATATTGAGGTTGTGTTCCGCCAACTTGCGTGGGATTCCTGGCATATCAGAAGGGTGCCAGGCGAATATATCCCAGTTCTCACGCAGGAACTCTCGTAGCGCCGCGTTAACCGTTGGGTCTAGTTGTGCTCCAATAGATGATATCTTCTTGGGGTCGGTTGGATGGACTTGGAATTTGACTATTTCTTCTGCCAGTTTGAAGGAGGTGGATTTGGGTCGTTTGTCTAGGATCACATCGTTCCTGTCCATCATGGAGAGCAGTGCAGTTAATTCTTCGGCCGCGAGGGCTTCAGATAATGCCTCAAGGGCCAGGGATGCGGTTTTATTTTCGGTGCGGAGTGCTATGTCCGGATCACTGGCGAGAGTGATTATACCGTTGGGCCCGGGCATCTTAAGCTTCATGTACCTGTAATGAGGTATAGCTTGGAAGCGTGTAAATGCATCTCGCCCCAAGAGGGCGTGATACCCGCTATTGAAAGGGGCCACTTGGAAGGTTATCTCTTCGGACCGATAATGCTCAAGGATAGAAGCTTTAGCATGATGATTGAAGTGTTCACTACCATCTTCATCCTTGAGCATAGCAGCCCTCCCATCTTCATCCTTGAGCATAACACGTCAAGTGTGATTTTTCCCCACACACCGCGCCTCCCAACTGGGAACGATTCCTCGGAAAGGTCGTGCTGCTTTGCTCGATGCGACTCCTGTCTATTTCCATTTTGTGGAGTGTATCCTCATAGATGAGGTTTAGTCCGCTGCCGCCGTCCATGAGAACCTTGGTGAGCCGAAAGCCGTCCACGATTAGACTGAGGACCAAGGCATCTGGTGCTCGGACTGTCCTGTATTTTGGTTCGTCACCGATATTAAAAGTTATAGCCGTGTCATTCCAAGAGTTTATTACTGTGATTTGGCAGACTTCAATGAGTTCGCGGAGTGCCATTTTGCGCCTATTGTTTAAAGCAAATGTCTCGAAGACCGTCAATACTTTGAGGTTGTCGTCTTATGGGGGGTGTTGTTCTGGGGTATTCTTGGTGAGGATATCCTCGCCGCTCTTGGCCACTTGCCGGAGTATCCAACATGCTCTAAGGTTGTGGGTTGGTGTGTTATCCGGTGTTGTGTATATCTTGCATGGCCCATCGAGCCATCCTTCCAAAACGGTTCCGCGCCCCGTAATGGGCTTATATTTATTTACTATTGGACCAGGCGTGCCATGAGGGTGCGTCCTTTTCGCCTGACCGAGGGGTTGAGTGGGGACCGATGATTCCCAACGGGCCGCCTGAGTTTTCCAGGCGCTTTCCATTGCGTTGTACTTCTGTACGATAGCTGCCAAGTCAGTGATGAACCACAAGTATAGGGGATCTATCATAGTCCTTTCGATAAGTAAGAGTGTCGAACCCAACGAGGAGCAGAAGGAAATGATAAGCGGTTTTCAGCAAGGTATTCTCTGCAAGTACTGAAATAAGTGGTAACAGATAGTTTTGTGACAAGATAATTTGTAGCGAGCAACAAGTAACAAAAGTAAATAAAGTGCAGAAAGATGTCCCAATCCTTTTTGTAGCAAAGGATTTTCCGAAACAAACTCTTATATAAGGAAAAGTGCTCCCGAGGACACATGGGAATATCGTCAAGCTAGTTTTCATCACGTTCATATGATTCACGTTCGGTACTTTGATAATTGGATATGTGGGTGGACCGGTGCTTGGGTGCTGTTCTTACTTGAACAAGCATCCCACTTATGATTAACCTCTATTGCAAGCATCCGCAACTACAACAAAAGTATTAAGGTAAACCTAACCATAGCATGAAACATATGGATCCAAATCAGCCCCTTACCAAGCAACGCATAAACTAGGGTTTAAGCTTCTGTCACTCTAGCAACCCATAATCTACTTATTACTTACCAATGCCTTCCTCTAGGCCCGAATAATGGTGAAGTGTTATGTAGTCGACGTTCACATAACACCACTAGAGGCTAGACAACATACATCTCATCAAAATATCGAACGAATACCAAATTCACATGACTACTAATAGCAAGACTTCTCCCGTGTCTTCAGGAACAAACGTAACTACTCACAAAGCATATTCATTGTCATAATCAGAGGGGTAATAATATGCATAAAGGATCTGAACATATGATCTTCCACCAAATAAACCAACTAGCATCAACTACAAGGAGTAATCAACACTACTAGCAACATACTCTTACCAATCCCGGACTTGGAGACAAGAATTGGATAAAAGAGATGAACTAGGGTTTGGAGATGAGATGGTGCTGGTAAAGATGTTCATGGAGATTACCCTCTCCCGATGAGAGGAGCATTGGTGATGACGATGGTGATGATTTCCCCCTCTCAGAGGGAAGTGTCCCCGGCAGAACAGCTCTGTCGGAGCCCTAGATTGGTTCCGCCAAGGTTCCGCCTCGTGGTGGCAGAGTTTCGTCCCGAAAGGTTGCCTTCTGTTTTTTTCCTCGACGAAAGACTTCATATAGAAGAAGATGGGCATCGGAGAGCCACCAGGGGGCCCACGAGGTAGGGGGCGCGCCCCCCACCCTCGTGGACAGGGTGTGGGCCCCCTGGCCTTCATCTTTGGCAGGTATTTTTCATTATTTATTTTAAGATATTCCGTGGAGTTTCAGGCTATTGGAGTTGCGCAGAATAGGTCTCTAATATTTGCTCCTTTTCCAGCCCAAAATTCCTGCTGCCGGCATTCTCCCTCCTTATGTAAACCTTGTAAAATAAGAGAGAATAGCCATAAGTATTATGACATAATGTGAAGTAACAGCCCATAATGCGATAAATATCGATATAAAAGCATGATGCAAAATGGACGTATCAACTCCCCCAAGCTTAGACCTCGCTTGTCCTCAAGCGAAAGCCGATAACGATAAATATGTCCCCATGTTTAGAGGTAGAGGCGTCGATAAAAATAAAATACGGACATGAAGGCATCGTGATTATTCTCATAACTGCAACATGTATAGATTTTGTCATATGATTACTTATGTTCAAGTGATGATCTATTCACAATGCAAAAGTAGGAATCAGAAACCTTATTGAGCACCAACAAACTACAACCTCAGTCATTGAAGCAATTGCAATTTATCATAACATCAGAAAGAGTCTATGTCAGAGCTTAAAAGCAAGTCCACATACTCAACTATCATCTAGTCCTTCATAATTGCTAACACTCACGCAATACTTGTGGTTACAGAGTTTTAATCGGACACAGAGAAAGATAGGGGCTTATAGTTTTGCCCCACAACCTTTTACCTCAAGGGTAATGTCAACAATAATAACTCATGCTCCCCTACATACAATTAGATATATATATCAGGTTCTTTCCAATCATGTTGGGCTTGCCAAAGGATAAAATGAAAAAGGAAAGGTGAAGATCACCATGACTCTTGCATAAGGTAGAAGATAATAATAAAAGATAGGCCCTTCGCAGAGGGAAGCAGAGGTTGCCATGTGCTTTTATGGTTGGATGCACAAAATGTCAATGTGAAAGAACGTCACTTTATATTGCCCCTTGTGATATGAACCTTTATTATGCAGTCTGTCGCTTTTATTACTTCCACATCACAAGATCGTATAAAGCTTATTTCTCCCACACCAAGCAATCATACATATTTAGAGAAATTTTTATTGCTTTGCATCGATGACAAATTACTTGAAGGATCTTACTCAATCCATAGGTAGATATGGTGGACTCTCATGGCAAAACTGGTTTAAGGGTATTTGGAAGCACAAGTAGTATCTCTACTTGGTGCTGAGAATTTGGCTAGCATGAGGGGAAAGGCAAGCTCAACATGTTAGAGGATTCATGACAACATACTTTATCTCAGATATAAGAAAACATAATTCATTACGTTGTCTTCCTTGTCCAACATCAACACTTTAGCATGTCATATTTTAATAAGTGCTCCCAATCATAAAAGATGTCAATGATAATATATCTATATGTGAAACCTCTCTTTCCTTATTACTTCCTATTAATTGCAACGATGACCAAAGCTATGTCTGCCAACTCCCAACAACTTTTAATCATCATACTCTTTCTATGTGAAGTCATTACTCTCAATAAGATCAATATGAACTTTTGTTCTTCTTATTCTTTTTCTTCTTTTCTTTTATTCACCCAAGATCATCGCAAGAAAATCAAGCCCTTGACTCAACACTAATCTTTATTATATAGCTCACGGACTCAATTACATAGAGAGATCATAAAGAAAAACTCAAAGCTAGATCATGCCATAAACTTTATTCTACTAGATCAAGATACTACTAATAGGATCGAACTAAGAAAAACGGTAAAGATAGGAGATGTGTTTGTGATACGATACTGGGGCACCTCCCCCAGGCTTGGCAGTTGCCAAGGGGAGTGCCCATACCCATGTGGTTATGTCTCCTTCTTTGTTGTTTGTGTAATATTCTTGGCGATGATTCCTCTCAGGATACGGTTCTCCTCCTCGAGCTTATTGACTTGCTGCTTGAGGTCCATTGTTTCCTTACGAAGCTTTCCTGTAACGGCTAAAGCTCCTTGCACCCAAGGGTGTTGCATAGCTGCGGGAGAACAAGTGACACTCCTCTTCATATTTTCATAAGAAAGAAATCTAACACTGGAAGGGATAACCGAGTTTGGAATGGCTGAGCTCTATAGTTCCCCCATCGTGAACCCAGCTCGGAAGCGCGAGGTGACTTCTTGATCCTCCATGGCATCTACCCTCATCAGGTCAGCCTCCATCTCTTCCTCCGTTGCTGGCCCCAAAGTGGTCAGCGTCGCTGTTTGCCCTTGGTTCCGGTGCCGATTAGATACCCGGCTCTCCCCGACTGACTCTTGAGAAGACATCTTGCTCTAATCTGCAGCAGCACAGCTCAAAACAAAAACAGAGGATGATTGCGTGGTACGGGAGTCAAGACCTTCGAGAGAATATATAACGAATTTTTACCGACCAAAATATGTATCATGCAAGAAAACAGAGTCCAGAAGGCACACGAGGTGCTCACGAGGTAGGGGGCACGCCCAGGGGGGTAGGGCGCGCCCGCCACCCTCATGGGGCCCTCGTGTCCTTCCCGGTCTGCCACTTATTTTTCTATTTTTCTAAATATTCCAAAACGGAGAAATATTGCCTTAAAATTGTTTTGGAGTCAGTTTACTTACCGTACCACATACCTATTCCTTTTCGGAGTCTGAAACGTTTTGGAAAGTGTCCCTTATGTATTCCTCCGGGATTACGGTTTCAATAATATTGGTTTCAACATTTATGGGATTACCTAAGATATAATGTTTAATTCTTTGACCGTTTACCACCTTCGGATTTGTGCCTTCAAAGTTGTTGACTTTTATGGCACCGGAACGATAGACCTCCTCGATGACGTAAGGGCCTTCCCATTTAGAGAGAAGTTTTCCTGCAAAAAATCTTAAACGAGAGTTGTAGAGCAATACATAATCACCTACATTAAACTCACGCTTTTGTATCCTTTTGTCATGCCATCTTTTAACTTTTTCTTTAAACAACTTGGCATTTTCATAAGCTTGGGTTCTCCATTCATCAAGTGAGCTAATATCAAATAACCTCTTCTCACCGGCAAGTTTGGAATCATAGTTGAGCTCTTTAATAGCCCAGTATGCCTTATGCTCTAGTTCGAGAGGTAAGTGACATGCTTTTCCATAAACCATTTTATACGGAGACATACCCATAGGATTTTTATATGCGGTTCTATAGGCCCATAATGCGTCATGAAGTTTCTTGGACCAATTCTTCCTAGACCTATTGATAGTCTTTTGCAAAATTAATTTGATCTCTCTGTTGCTCAATTCTACTTGACCACTAGACTGTGGATGATAAGGAGATGCAATTCTATGATTGACGTCATATTTAGCAAGCATTTTACGGAAAGCACCATGAATAAAGTGTGAACCACCGCCAGTCATTAAATATCTAGGGACTCCAAACCTCGTAAAAATAACTTCCTTAAGCATTTTAATAGAAGTGTTATGATCAGCACTATTGGTTGGAATAGCTTCTACCCACTTAGTAACGTAATCAACAGCAACTAAAATATGTGTATATCCATTAGAGGCAGGAAAAGGTCCCATATAATCAAAGCCCCAAACATCAAATGGTTCAATAACAAGTGAATAATTCATAGGCATTTCTTAACGTCTACTAATATTACCAATTCTTTGACATTCATCACATGACAAGACAAACTTACGGGAATCCTTGAAGAGAGTATGCCAATAAAAACCGGATTGCAATACCTTATGTGCAGTTCTATCTCCAGCGTGGTGTCCTCCATAAGCTTTGGAGTGGCACTTGCGTAGGATCTGTTCCTGTTCATGCTCAGGTACACAACGTCTAATAACACCATCTACTCCTTCTTTATACAGATGTGGGTCATCCCAAAAGTAATGTCTCAAATCATAGAAAAACTTTTTCTTTTGTTGGTATGTGAAACTAGGTGGTATGAATTTAGCAACAATGTAATTAGCATAATCAGTATACCATGGAGTACTACGAGAAGTACTTATAACATTTAATTGCTCATCAGGAAAGCTATCATCAAAGGTAGTGGGTCATCAAGAACATTCTCTAACCTAGACAAGTTGTCTGCAACGGGGTTCTCAGCTCCTTTTCTATCAACAATATGCAAATCAAATTCTTGTAGCAAGAGAACCCATCTAATAAGTCTAGGTTTAGCATCCTTCTTTTCCATAAGATATTTAATAGCAGCATGATCAGTGTGAATAGTTACTTTAGAGACAACAATATAAGGTCTGAACTTATCACAAGCAAATACAACTGCTAAGAGTTCTTTTTCAGTAGTAGCATAATGGATAACATTTAATTTCTTATCAGCTCTTTGCCCTAGAACAGCACCTACAACATAATCACTAGCATCACACATAATTTCAAAGGGTAAATTCCAATCAGGTGGCTAAACAATAGGTGCAGAGACTAATGCTTTCTTAAGTATTTCAAATGCTTCTAGACAATCATCATCAAAGACAAATAGTACATATTTTTGTAATAAATTAGTCAGAGGCCGAGAAATTTTTGAGAAGTCCTCAATGAACCTCCTATAAAATTCGGCGTGACCAAGGAAACTTCTTATACCTTTGATGTCCTTGGGACATCGCATCTTTTCAATAGTAACAACATTCTTTTCGCAATCTATCCTAGCATTAATAGTGTTCAAGAAGGGTCTACCAAATATAATGGGACAAAAGCTATCTTGTGGAGAACTGAGAACAAGAAAATCAGCAGGATATTTAGTTTTCCCACACAAGACTTCAACATCTCTAACAATTCCCACTGGTGATATAGTATCCCTATTGGCAAGTTTAATTGTGACATGAATACCTTCTAACTCAGCAGGTGCAATTTCATGCTTAATTTCTTCGTACAAACTATGCGGTATAACACTAGCACTAGCACCCATATCACATAAGCCATGATAACAATGATCTCCTATTTTAACAGAAATAACAGGCACGCCTACCACAGGTCTATGTTTATCTTTAGCACAAGGTTTAGCAATTCTAGGAGTTTCACAGTTGAACTGAATAACATGCCCATCAATATTATCAAACAAGGGATCTTTAACAATAGCAATATTGGGTTCTACTTTAACTTGCTCAGGAGGTGTATAAGTTCTAATATTGCTTTTACGAACCACAGTTGAAGCTTTAGCATGATCCTTTATTCTAACAGGGAAAGGTGGTTTCTCAACATAAGAAGTAGGAACAATAGGATCATTATAAGTGACAGTCTTTTCTTCAACTTTAATAGGTGCAGCTACTTTTACTTCTATGGGAGGATGATATTTAAACCACTTCTCCTTAGGGAGATCAACATAAGTAGCAAAAGATTCACAGAAAGAAGCTACTATCTCAGAGTCAAGTCCATATTTAGTGCTAAACTTACGGAAAACATCAGTATCCATAAAAGTCTTAACACAATCAAACTTAGGTGTCATACCTGACTCCTTACCTTCGTCGAGGTCCCAATCTTTAGAGTTGTGTTTAATTCTATCCAATAAGTCCCATTTAAATTCAATAGTCTTCATCATAAAAGAGCCAGCACAAGAACTATCGAGCATGGTTTGATTATTATGAGAAAGCCGAACATAAAAACTTTGAATAATTATTTCTCTCGAGAGCTCATGATTGGGGCATGAATATAGCATTGATTTAAGCCTCCCCAAGCTTGAGCGATGCTTTCTCCTTCGCGAAGCCAAAAATTATATATATAATTGCGATCACGATGAACAAGATGCATAGGGTAATACTTTTGATGAAATTCCAATTTCAATCTTTTATAGTTCCATGATCTCGTATCATCACATAGCCTATACCATGTCAATGTGTCTCCCTTCAAAGATAAAGGGAATACCTTCTTCTTAGCAACATCATCGGATATACCTGCAAGCTTAAATAATCCACAAACTCCATCCACATATATTAAGTGCTCATCAGGATGCTTTGTTCCATCTCCTGTAAAAGGATTAGCTAGCAGTTTTTCTATCATACCCGAAGGAAATTCAAAAGGAGTTTCATTTTCAATAGGTTCAGTAGGTTGAGGAGCAACACTTTGCTCTACTGGACGGGGTGAAGATACCCCGAACAAGCCCCTCAGAGGATTACTTTCCATAGTAACAAGTTACAGTAAATTTCAGCACACTATATAAATTTTTCCTTACCAAATTCCACCTACCAAAGGCGCTTCACTCCCCGGCAACGACGCCAGAAAAGAGTCTTGATGACCCACAAGTATAGGGGATCTATCATAGTCCTTTCGATAAGTAAGAGTGTCGAACCCAGCGAGGAGCAGAAGGAAATGATAAGCGGTTTTCAGCAAGGTATTCCCTGCAAGTACTGAAATAAGTGGTAACAGATGGTTTTGTGACAAGATAATTTGTAGCGAGCAACAAGTAAAAAAAGTAAATAAAGTGCAGCAAGATAGCACAAGCCTTTTTGTAGCAAAGGACAATCCGGAACAAACTCTTATATAAGGAAAAGCGCTCCCGAGGACACATGGGAATATCGTCAAGCTAGTTTTCATCACGTTCATATGATTCGCGTTCGGTACTTTGATAATTTGATATGTGGGTGGACCGGTGCTTGGGTGATGTTCTTACTTGAACAAGCATCCCACTTATGATTAACCTCTATTGCAAGCATCCGCAACTACAACAAAATTATTAAGGTAAACCTAAGCATGGCATGAAACATATGGATCCGAATCAGCCCCTTACGAAGCAACGCATAAACTAGGGTTTAAGCTTCTGTCACTCTAGCAACCCATCATCTACTTATTACTTCCCAATGCCTTCCTCTAGGCACAAATAATGGTGAAGTGTTATGTAGTCGACGTTCACATAACACCACTAGAGGCTAGACAACATGCATCTCATCAAAATATCGAACGAATACCAAATTCACATGACTACTAATAGCAAGACTTCTCACGTGTCCTTAGGAACAAACGTAACTACTCACAAAGCATATTCATTGTCATAATCAGAGGGGTAATAATATGCATAAAGGATCTGAACATATGATCTTCCACCAAATAAACCAACTAGCATCAACTACAAGGAGTAATCAACACTACTAGCAACCTACTAGTACCAATCCCGGACTTGGAGACAAGAATTGGATACAAGAGATGAACTAGGGTTTGGAGATGAGATGGTGCTAGTGAAGATGTTGATGGAGATTTCCCTCTCCCGATGAGAGGAGCGTTGGTGATGACGATGGTGATGATTTCCCCCTCCTGGAGGGAAGTGTCCCCGGCAGAACAGCTCTGCCGGAGCCCTAGATTGGTTCCGCCAAGGTTCCGCCTCGTGGCGGCGGAGTTTCGCCCCGAAAGGTTGCCTTCTATTTTTTCCTCGATGAAAGACTTCATATAGCAGAAGATGGGCATCGGAGAGCCACCAGGGGGCCCATGAGGTAGGGGGGCACGCCCTAGGGGGGGCGCCCCCCACCCTCATGGACAGGGTGTGGGCCCCCTGGCCTTCATCTTTGGCAGGTGTTATTCATTATTTATTTTAAGATATTCCGTGGTGTTTCAGGACTTTTGGAGTTGCGGAGAATAGGTCTCTAATATTTGCTCCTTTTCCAGCCCAGAATTCCAGCTGCCGGCATTCTCCCTCCTTATGTAAACCTTGTAAAATAAGAGAGAATAGCCATAAGTATTGTGACATAATGTGAAGTAACGGCCCATAATGCGATAAATATCGATATAAAAGCATGATGCCAAATGGACGTATCAGTCAGCGAAGTGTAATATGCGACGGTGGTTGATGGCGTTAAGGATTCCTTCGTCCGTGCAATTGTTGTGGAACGCTAAGATCGCTTCTTCGTTGCGGCAATCTTTAATCTTGTCTTTGACAAGGAGGAATCAGGCCCAGAAGTGGTGGACCGTTTCCTGATACTGCAGTTGTATGCTCATGAGAGCGCTTATGTCTGGGTGGGTGGGTGGATTTAAATCCGAACCCTGACCCAACTTTGGATCCGGAGTCTGAAGATCTTCCGGACTTAACAGTTCGGGCTCCGGGATATCAACTGACTTTTTAGGCTTGTCGTTCGATTCTATGTTCGGAGGACAAGGCGTGTTGTTTTGCCGGTGGGTGTCTGGTTATTCTAGATCAGATATCCGAACATAGTTCGTCCTCAGTATAGAGGAAGAGTTGTCTTGCTCCTCGACTACCGCTATCTGGTGGGTGATCGGTGGAGTTTTAATTTCTCTCTGGTCGGGTTCAAGCCCAATCCGATCGTAGACTGTAGTGACTCCCAAGGCGGTGATGCGATCTAGGAGTTTGTTTAAAGATGATAACTCCGTCGGATCCATCCGTTTGGAGTATCCAGAATCAACGCGGAGGCGATTTTCGATGACTCGAGAGGTCATCGTCGGCTTAAGGGCCGAACAGGCGGTCAAGATGAAGCCGCCTAGCCGGAGGGTTTGGCATGGGGCCAGGGCTCCTCCGGAGGTGATATTTTCCTTGACGACACGGTGAGCCATCAACCCTTTTGACGACGGCACAATGGAACTCTCAATGAAAGCACCAATGTCGGTGTCAAAACCGGCGGATCTCTGGTAGGGGGTCCCGAACTATGCGTCCAAGGTCGATGGTAACAGGAGACTGGGGACACAATGTTTACCCTGGTTCGGGCCCTCTCTATGGAGGTAATACCCTACTTCTTGCTTGATTGATCTTGACGAATATGGGTGTTTACAAGAGTTGATCTACCACGAGATCGTAATGGCTAAAACCCTAGAAGCCTAGCCTGTATGACTATGGTTATGAGTATTGGCATCTACAGACCTAGCCCTCCGGTTTATATAGACACTGGAGGGATCTTGGGTTACATAAGGTCGGATACAGAGAAAGGAATCTTCATATTCGATCGCCAAGATTGCCTTCCATGCCAAGGAGAGTCCCATCCGGACACGGGTGGAGTCTTTGGTCTTTGTATCTTCACAGCCCATCAGTCCGGCCCATGGCTAACAGGCTGGACGCCCGAGGACCCCTTAGTCCAGGACTCCCTCACCCATCCCGGCGAGGCCAAGCCAGGAATGAGCCGTAGCAGGCGACGAAACGGTGTGCCGCGGCATCGCATGCGGAGGCAAGTCCGTAACATGACTTTCCCCCGCACCGCACCGAGGGGCATAGTAATACTGACACATCTTCCTTGTATGGACTTGCCCCCATTATCTATCGTAGGGGTGTGTGGGTGCGTGTTGGGGGGAAATAGAATAATTGCACTGCGCCTGTCAAACGAGTGCACTACCGCCTTAGCGCGAGGCCGAGTCGGGGGAGGGGGTCGGGACCCCCCTCCCCCTTCCCGGCGAGGCCGAGCCAGAATGAGCCGTAGCACGCGATGACGCGGTGTGCTGCAGCATCGCATGCGGAGGCGAGTCCGTAACATGACTTGCCCCCGCACCGCACCGAGGGGCATAGTTGTACTGACACATCTTCCTTGTATGGACTTCCCCCATTATCTATCTTAGGAGTGTGTGGGTGCGTGCGGGTGGAAACAGAATAACCGCACTGTGCCTGTCAAATGAGCGCACTGTCGCGTTAGCGCGAGCCGGGCCGGGGGGGAGAGGGCCCCCCTCCCCCAGCCCGGCGAGGCCGAGCCAGGAACGAGCCGTAGCAGGCGACGGCGCGGCATGCCGTTGCGTCGCATGCGGAGGCGAGTCCGTAACATGACTTTCCCCCGCACCGCACCGCACCGAGGGGCATAGTTGTACTGACACATCTTCCTTGTATGGACTTCCCCCATTATCTATCTTAGAGGTGTGTGGGTGCGTGCGGGGGGAAACAGAATAACCGCACTGGGCCTGTCAAATGAGCGCACTGTCGCGTTAGCGCGAGCCGGGCCGGGAGGGAGAGGGCCCCCCTCCCCCAGCCCGGCGAGGCCGAGCCAGGAACGAGCCGTAGTAGGCGACGGTGCGGCATGTCGTTGCGTCGCATGCGGAGGCGAGTCCGTAACATGACTTTCCCCCGCACCGCACCGCACCGAGGGGCATAGTTGTACTGACTCATCTTCCTTGTATGGACTTGCCCCCATTATCTATCTTAGGGGTGTGTGGGCGCGCGTGGGGGGGACAGAATAACCGCATTGCGCTTGTCAAACTAGCGCACTGCCGCGTTAGCGTGAGGCCGAGCCAGGGGGAGGGGGTCGGGACCCCCTCCCCCATCCCGGCGAGGCCGAGCCAGGAACAAGCCGTAGCAGGAGATGACGCGGCGTGCCGCGGCATCTCATGCGGAGGCGAGTCCGTAACATGACTTGCCCCCGCACCGTACTGCACCGCACCGAGGGGCATAGTTGTACTGACACATCTTCCTTGTATGGACTTGCCCCCATTATCTATCTTAGGGGTGTGTGGGTGCGTGTGGGGGGGACAGAATAACTGCACTGCGGCTGTCAAACGAGCGCACTGCCACGTTAGCGCAATGCCGAGCCGGGGGGAGGGGCGGGAGCCCACACAAGGCCGAGCCAGGAATGAGCCATAGCAACGGCGCGGCGTGCCGCGGCGTCGCATGCGAAGTCAAGTCCGTAACATGACTTGCCGAGGGGCATAGTTGTACTGACACATCTTCCTTTTATGGACTTGCCCCCATTGTCTATCTTAGGGGTCTGTGAGTGCGTGTGGGGGGGAAACAAAATAACCACACTGCGCCTGTCAAACGAGCGCACTGCTGCGGTAGCGCGAGGCCGAGCCTGGGGGAGGGGGGTTGGGACCCCCCCCCCTCCCCCATCCCGGCGAGGCTGAGCTAGGAACAAGCCGTAGCAGGCGACGACGCAGCGTGCCGCGGCATCGCATGCGGAGGCGAGTCCGTAACATGACTTGCCCCCGCACCGCACCGAGGGGCATAGTTGTACTGACACATCTTCCTTGTATAGACTTTCCCCCATTATCTATCTTAGGGGTGTGTGGGTGCATGTGTGGGGGAGGAAACAGAATAACTGCACTGCGCGTGTCAAACGAGCGCATTGCCGCGTTAGCGCGAGGCCGAGACGGGGGGAGGGGGGTCGGGACCCCCCTCCCCCATCCTGGCGAGGCCGAACAAGGAACGAGCCGTAGCAGGCGATGACGCGGCGTGCCGCGGCGTCACATGCGGAGGCGAGTCCGTAACATGACTTGCCCCCGCACCACACCGCACCGAGGGGCATGCGGAGATGAGTCCGTTACATGACTTGCCACCGCACAGCACCACACCGAGGGGCATGCGGACGCTAGTCCGTAACATGACTTACCCCCATTATCTTATCTTTTTTAGGGGGAAAAACAGGACCGTTATGAATTATTATTTCATTTGTACTGTTTTTATAATGTTTATTGTACTCTTGTGAGTTATTATTTGTACTCTAGCCGTTTATTTTCTCCCTCTATATTAATTTTTTTTATTGTATTTAATTTTGTTTTTATCTTTGGTAACTTCCTAGAGATAGTGGGCTTTGCCATGATTGTGGGCTTTAGCCGTCGGTTTTCTCCCACTCACCTTTTAACCTCCTCTCTCCCCCGTTCTTCTCCGCTCCCCTCCCCAAATCGATTCCTTCTTCATTCCCCTCGTCTTCTCTTCTCGCAGAGAAGTTGCTTCTCCTGTTTCGCCGCGGGAGCGTTGGCCGGCGGGTTGAACCCCAGGGGTGGAGGTCTTGGTGCTCTGTTTGCTCCTTTTGCTCTGCCATCGACTCCCCTTGCGTCCCCTTATGTATAGATTTTACATTTATTTTTAAGCTATTGCTCTCTTGCTGCCTCTGGCTGGATTCGCTAGGGTTCCTTTGCTCTTGAACGAGTGGTTCGCGACAGTGATACTGGATTCTGTGGCGGATTTTGTGTTTGCTGGTAAGAGTTTTGCTTTGTATGGCGTGTTTTGTTTCTTAAATAGGTTAGAGCCCTAATTTTTGTTCATGTGTCTTGCAGATCTGGTTCGGCAGATTTTAGGTCTGTAGATCTCAATGGGTACATCATCCAGTCCGGACAAGTTGAATGCAGGTAATTTTCCCTGTAATTTGCATGATGTTTTAACAAATCTGGTTTTTAGGTTGTATAGGTGTTGTCGTATTGACTTTGTAAGTTGTATGTATTTTGATAGCTATTAATCTTGCCCTAGAATGTGTGGTGTGTATAGTTTTGGCGGTTGATGTGACCTGCAGACAGGTTGTAGTACTGATCACCATGAGTAGTTTGAACTACTGTCCTGGCATTTGAATAGGTTGTAGTAGTCAGTGAAGAACTACTATGATGTTGAAAGAGTTGTCATTTTGAAGTTTGTTGTGCCAGTGGTGGGTTGATATTGTTCTATTGGGTGCACTTGTAGTGTTCATATAGTTGAACCGATTGCTTGTTCATGTAATTTTTTCCTAATTATGATGTTGTTGCAGATGTTGGAGTGCCGGTGCCTCCTGATTCTGACAAATCAGAACACTTTCAAGATCTTCTGAATGTTATTTTTGAGAAACCAAATCCTCTAGAAGAACTTGCGAATGTTGCTGGTGTTTCCCTTATATTTGCTCTTTTTTTATCAGCTTTGAATACAAAAATATGCTTAGCTACAACAGTTGTTCCTTTTGTTTGTGTCTGATGCTATGTGCTTTATTTATCTTGTTTCTGCAATGTTAATTGTGTTTTAATTTTATATGTGCATGCTTATGTTATTGGTTTATGTAGTTAATGACACCCATGGTGCTCCTGAGGACATTTTTTATGTTCTCAAAGATATTAATGATGGAATGTATTCTCTTAATGTTGATGATGGTGATGGCAGCTTGCAGTTGTCTGTTACTCAGTCACAGAGTGTTGATGGCACAAAGCCTGTTACTCAGGCTGAGCATGTTCCTATGCAGTTACAACTCGAGGATGAAAGGATAAGAAAGAAGAAGTGTGATTTCCAGAGGAGAAAGGAGTTGGAACGGCGTCAAAAGGTTGCTTGTGTGCAACGAAGTGATGGGGATGTTGCTCAAGCTCCTGAAGGTGTAGGTGATGAAGGTGGCGACGCGGCCTTTTCAACTGTTGATGGTGGATCTCATGGAAGTGACATGCCTATGAAGACAAACCTGATGCAAGCTCATTTGACGCAAGTGTTTACTCGTGATGCAGTTAAGGAGAAGAAAGTTGTTTTGAAGAGGAAGATGTCAGATCGAAATCCTGATGGCACACAGAGGCGTAGCCCACGTGTGAAAGCTGGTTCCCAACCTGGTAATAGCAAAGCTAATGGGGATAGTGTTGCTGTGAAGATTGGTCCAAGCACACTTGGTGGCTCCCCTGTTCGTCGGAGTCCACGAGTTTTGAAAAATAAGAAGCCTTCTTCGTCTCCTCGTCCAGAGCGCTCTTTGTTGAAAGAAAATAAGAAGCGTAAAGTTGCTCCTGCGAAGGTGAACAAAGGTGTGAAGAAGCGTGCTCATGTCGAAGCTGAAGATATTGTATCTGAAGAAGATGATATCGAAGTTGATTCTGAAGATGAATTTGCAGTGGTACATGTTTGTACTGTATGTGACTTACTAGTTGTACTTGCAATGATTTAATTGTGTATGTGCTAGTATGCTGGCCAGGTGTGAGGCTGGTCATTGTTTGCATCAACTGAGGGTTGTACTGATATTGTTTTAAGAGTTGAACTTGTGCAATCTTTTCTTTTTTCTACTTGCCTTCATATGCTTGTTTTTTTTTCCATATTAATTTATTTAAGTTGTGGCTTCTTTATTTTCATTTACAGCCTGTTAGCGTTATGAGTCCGGTCAAGCCGGTGGGAGGCAGTGCCGGAAAAGTTGCTTTGGATGAAGGTGACCAACGGCGATTGAACTTAACTGTGCGATGTTCGTTGGGAGAGGTTGAAGCTTGTGCTAAATTGCTTGAGAGTCACCATGTGGCTAGGGTTCATGCAGCTGGTTTTGGTTCTATCTTCAAGTAGAAGGTGAAGTCTAACATTTCCCGCCCTCTGATGGGAGCATTGTACCTGAGGATAGATCCTGATACGATGACTCTTGACATGGGTGAGGCTAATAAGAAGCTTCGCATCACTAGCGATGGTATACATCAATTATTTGGGTTCCCTCGTGGTGGTCGTTCTGCACCAAGGCCGTCAGAGGACGGAAATGACAACGCTCTGATGAAGTTAAGATCGGAGCTTGACATTAGCAGGAACAAAGATATTAAGACAAAGGATTTGAGGAATAGGCTCAAGGTGCTCGTCAAGGATCCTAGCAAAGATGACCTTGCTCTGAAAGTGTTCTTCATTATTTTGTTTATGAAGGTTGTGTTGCCTGGTGCCGCCCCACGTGTTTCCAAAGAGGCAGCAATGTTTGAGGGTCTTGTCATTGAGGACATGGCTAATATGGATTATTGTCAGCTGATGGTTGATGAGCTTAGAAGGGCTGTTGTCAAGTACGAAGATGGTGTTACCATGGGGAAGGCAATCACAGGATGTGCTATAGGGCCTGTACTAATGTACCTTGACTGCCTTATCCCTGGCAAGACTGCGGAGCCTGACATGCGAGTCCCCTGCATATGTTTCATGGATCCTGTCAAGCTTTCTGATCTGGTTGATGCAGATTTGATAAAAAAAGGCAACGCAAATCCAAAGACTTGGGTGTTTGGGAAGCTTCCGGTGAGTTTTATTTCTTTCGTGTCTTGTAGACCTTTTTTTATTTAGGTATAGCTATTTTTGCTGGAGTGAACATGTGTTCCGCAGAGTTACCTGTTTAGATTTTGTCATTTCTTAAGCTTTGTGAGGTTTAGGTATGATTTTTAGCAGTGTTGTTTCATGTGTGGTTGAATTGAATATCTTTGTTCAACTGGTCTGTTGGTAAATACTAACAAATTGGCACTGATAGTTAAAGATTGATAGTGTTGTTGATTTAAATCTGTTAATATGATGTTTATTTTTCCCCATGTGTTGCATTGACTAATTAACTCTTTTTCCCCTTGTTTTTAGTGGAAAAATCAAGAGGAGGTTTTTTCGATTGTATAAACGGCCAGTCTTGGAGATGTCGTCGTCTCAGGTTCCCAAGATTTCATCTCTGCACGATGAGTTGAGAGGTGGCCATGGTGTTCAGGGTGCTGGTTATCTTCCCCCTGGCCCTAGTAATGCTAGTACTTCACAGAGGCAGGGTTTTGGTATTGATGTTGTTGTTTCTGCGTTGGAGCGTGCTGAGCATATTTTTAGTAATGTGTGTTCTGAGCTGCAAAAGGTGCCAACTACAGCTGAGCTTCTGAGCTGTATCAATGGTATCCTTCCTGAAGGTCATCAATTTAACGCTGAGGAAGCAGTGGACTATATTGAGATGGAGAGAATTTTAATTGGTGATATGCGTGACGGTGCTGCTGATCTAGTTCAGAGCTCGGTTCGTTTGTTGAACAACATGAAACATTTCAAAACTATGCAAGACTCTCGCTGCAAGCCATATGGAGAAAGTGCAAATGCTGTTATCAGGCAGACTGAGCAGGATGAGGCTGCTGGCACCGACAGCAGGGCTGGTGATGGTACTGAGGCTAATATTTCTGATCACCATACGAATGATGTTGGCTTGGAGCGCCCTGTTGTTGATGTGAGTCAGTCGTCGGTGTTTGCAGTTTTTACTATGTTGTTCTGCTATCAGTATTGTAGTTGAACTTCCTCATCTTCATCTTTTTATTAATTTTTCTTTCATGCAGATTGAGCAGGATGAGGCTGCTCGAACCGACAGCGGGGCTGGTGATGGTACTGAGGCTAATGTTTCTGATCACCATACGAATGATGTTGGCTTGGAGCGCCCTGTTGTTGATGTGAGTTAGTCCTCGGTGTTTGCAATTTTTACTATGTTGTTCTACTGTTAGTATTGTAGTTGAACTTCCTCATCTTCATCTGTTTATTAATTTTTCTTTCATGCAGGAGACCAGTCATAATGTTGAGGTTGCTGTTGACCTGGAGTTAATGATACATCTAATGATAAGTGCAAGGTTATGTTTATTTTTATTGTGTTTATACATATTTCTTGAATTTTCATGCGCACCAATGTGCCTTGCTTGTTCATTTTTTCTATCCCACGCCGTTAAGAGTTTGCAGGTGATACCTACCTTTATGTTACTATGGTTTAATTCCTTGTGTTTATTGTTGCTAATAATAGAATTGTTTTTTTTTTGCTTCATTACATATGAATCAAGGTCCTGTTGTTCGCGACGAGACTTGTTCGACCATTGGTGATGTTCCGTTGAATGTTAGCAGCAGCAAGATCGATGATGTTGATGTGAATGCTGCTAAGGTTTGTTTTTCTGTGCACCTCTTGCTAGCTTATTTTTGATTGTTGGTTTTGCTCGTATTATTCACTTTTTTCTGAATTTTTATTTCTTCAGATGACTGATGTTGAGCGTGAGGCTATCGTTAGTGGTGGAGATGATGATCGTGGTGTTCCATTGAGTAGTGGGTGCGATGTTGGTACCAAAGTTGTTGATGAGGATGTTGGTTCTGCAAGCATACTTGATGCCAAATCTTCTGGTGTTGGTATTGCTGGGAATGAAAATCTTTCTGATTATGAAGATTTGCCGCCGGAGAATTTCCCGCCTGGAGGGCTTGATTACGGTGATGCATTGGAAGATGCCTCTAGCATGGAGGAGGTGCCATCCGAGGATGATGATTTACTTTTGTCGATTTCTTCTGGCCCCTTGACACAGGAGGCGCTCGTGTCGTCCCAGGATTTTCTTTCTTCAGACCCTTTAAGCGCAGCGATATTGGTGTCCTCACAAGATCTCCCATCGTCAAATCCTGAAACTGGAGGCATATTGGTCTCATCACAGGAACTCTTGTCGTCAAACGCTGATAGTGCAGGTAAGTACTTGTAAATGAGGCGTACTTCTCGTTTATGGCATTTTGGACATGTTCACTTTGTAGTGCTTGAACTTATTATTTTTCTTCTTTTTCTGCAAGCAGAAAGTGGTAATGTTGTTAAGGCTGATTTGTTTTTCTTCGCTGTTACGAGGTTGCGCACGAACCGTGCGAAACGGTTAGTTTGGGGTTTTGCCCGTATCATTTTCGTCTCTTTTTTTCTCTCATATGACTATTGTTGTTATTGCAGTAGTTTTAATTCATGTCATCTTTTGTGTTTTCTTAGTGAGAAGCCGATGTTTCAAAATAGTGAATATGATGCTAGTGTTGGTTCTATTATTAAAGCGTTTGTCCCCACTGGCATGCTCAACTCAGACAGTGCTGACGTTGTTTTATATTCTCTACGTCAGAAGTACCGAGACACTGACAACTTGATAGTTACCAGATGGGTGACGGTCAGTATTTTGTTTCGTAGATAGGATGATAACTTGTTTTGGCAATTTTCTAACTGTTGTTGTTCTTTTTGTACAACAGACCAAGATCCATGATGGAAATATTGATGCCAATGTGCTACAATGGTTCACGAGATCAGGGGCTGATGGTTTTGACCAAGTAGGTGAACTTGAACTTTTTGTACTCATGAACTAGAACTGTCATCATTTCTTGCAAGTTTGGGGGGTGGGGGAATGAACTTGAGTAGCATGCTTTTACCCATGTACTTATAAATGATGTGTGCTTCTTTTTTTAAAGCTGCACTTATTGTCGCAAGGAAATTGAACTAATATGTTTGTTGCAAGTTTGGGCGGTGGATATAAACTTGAGTAGCATTTATTTTTTGTAGTGGGTTTCTTACTCAATTAGAACTTATGATTATCTGATTTTTGTTTGTACTTCTGAATTTCAATTTCCCTCTTTTATTTTATTGTTTGGAGGCTGAATTATTTGTTTCATTATGATTTGTTAAATTCATTTTTCCTTTGCGATTTTTATGTCAGCTTCTTTCCCCTACTTTTGATCCACCGTCATTTGCGACTACCATGAAGCCTAGCGAAGAATCTGGGCATTGGTTCTTGATTGTTCTGAATTTGAGGTTCCGTCGTTTCGAGTGTCTTGATTCACTTCGCGATGAAACCTGGAGTGATGCAGTTAGATTCTTAAGGACTATGATAGATAACATAAAGAAGCTTTGGAGGGAGTCCAGCGTAGATAGGGTCAAACCATTTTCGCTGGTGCATATTGATGGTTTCTCTTGCAAGTTTGTGTGGGTGCCGCAGAAGGAAAACACATGAGTATTCGTTTTTAATGATTTTTGTTAGTTGTTTTTGTTGCTGGGAGGATGGTGTTCCTGTTTTTTCGAATTTGTGATGTACCCTTTTGTATTTTCTTTTGTTAACAGGCAGGATTGTGTCTTCTTTATGCTACAAAACTGCAAGACTTATTTGCCGGGAGGATGGTGTGATTGAAATGTTGGATTACAGCCACGAAGACATTCTTGACATTAGGAAGACTTTGTTGTATACGTGCGCAACTAGCGATGTGTTTGATGTTGACTTCCGGGGTTTGTTTGGCATCGAACCATGTACATATGCATGACCTTTTGTAATTTTTCGCATCTTGTACTTCTTGATTAGTACTGTCATGAATTGTGTATTTGAACTTACCCTTGATGCGGTCTTTTCTTTTTATTTTTGCAGGGGAGTGGCTGGATCTTTGTGAGCATGACTACAGGATCTTTGGCAGCCAGTTCTCGGAGCTCGAGCGCGTAGCTATTGATCTTAGCCAGGGGCGTTCTCCCGAAAAGACAAGATCTGGTGTTATGAAGGGGCGGTTGGGAGCTCTGAAAGGTTCTACGGCTACTTATGCAGAGAGCCCCTCTACACCCAAGAATCCCATTGTGGAATTGATAGACAGCGATGATGATGCGTTTGACAAGATTGCTCGCATGAGAAGAGTCACCAGGAGCGCTGCTGCCAAGGGTTTATCTCCCCTTGCTAGAATAGTGGCTCGTAGAGCTAGTGGTGCTAGGAAGGATCCTGCTTTGGATTCTAGCAATGTTGTAAGCACGAAGCGTGCACCTAGAGCTCCTATAAAGTTTTGCTCCCCTGTGCAGCAGCTTCATTCTCATAATTTCCCTCATTTGGACAAGGCTCGCAAGTTGTACAATCTGTTTCTTAGTGATGAAGCATGTGAGAAGTATGCCGAGTGAGTATCTCTCATTATGTTTCCTATTCCTTTCTTCTGTTGTTTGTAACTGCTAGATAAATATGAACTGAACTGTTCCTTTTTATACAACTTGAACTGCTATGAATGCCTTATCTTGCTTCCCCTGTTTTTTGTTCTTGTGTGTGCTGCAGGAATACATTCTCAATGATACCTCAGCCTGATGAAAGCGTAACTAGCTTCACTGGGAAACACATCTGGGAAGTTTTTGCACCTGGGCAAATGATGGAGGGTGATGTAATGGACTTCCTCATTGATGATTGGAAGAAAGATCCTAAGAGAAATGTTGATTTTGCGTCTGGAAAAAGGGTATTGCTGAGTCCATATTTCATCACGGTAATCAATTAGATCCTTTGTTTCTGTTAAACAAGACTGCCTACTGTTTTACGAGTTTTAATAAAATACTTTGCTTGTTGATCCTTTTCCCCTGTCTATTTCTTTTTTGGCTTTTTTGCAGGTTGTGCTTGACTGTACATTTTACGGTGATGAAAATAAAAAGTTTAATGTGGAGAGTGCAGCGAGAGATTTCAAGAGCTATGTTAAAGATAAGGAAGACTTGCTCAGTGCCGACCTTGTGAGATCTACAAGCTGATTTTTGGTTTTATTTGTTTGTTGTCATGATGGTTTTTATTTTGAATATTTAATATCTCTTTTTTGGTCATTTGTTTTCAGATCATGATGCCTCTATTCAAACCTATGATTTTACCAAAGGATAAGAAAGTGAACCACTTTTCCTTATATGTCATGAATCGGTACCGAAGTAGCGTTGACATCCTTGACCCTTTACCTTATCCGAAGAACTATCGTCCTTAAAAGAACACCTATCATAAAGACTGCGAGAAGATTGTGAGTGACATTTATTATCTGTACTAGATTAAGTTTTTCGCATCTTTGTTTCTGCTTTTCTGAGACCTGAAAATGTGTGGTTTATTTTCTTTTTTATAGATTTCTAGACTGGTCCAAGTAATGAAGGCTGTGTATGGTGATGCTCAGTACAATGCGAGCAAGCAGCCCAAATGGGAGCTTTTTGCAAAGAAACCAACGTTTGTCAAGGTTCCACTTCAAGGGCCGAATGAATGTGGCCATTATACTCTGAAGTATGCGGGATCCTATGATGGTGAAAAGATCGTTGAGAACATTCAAAATAATGGCGTGGGTTCTAGTTGAGCTTTTGACTTTTTTGTGTTTGGCTGATTGTGTATTCTTCTTTTTAATGTGTCATGATTTTTGATAAATTATTTTATTGTTTAGCAGACTCCTATTGTTGATTGGGACGTCGAGGATCTGTATAGAGTTGTGTTCAACCGGAATAACCAGCTTCTAGTGACGGAGCTTCCCAAGGAGGTTCAGGCTTTGGCTATTGGTGCATAGAAGAAATGGTCATCATTTGCGTAGTGAAATGGATAGTTGTGTGGTATATCTCTTGAAAGCATTGTAGGCTTTGTTTGTAGTGTTTAGATGTCTTGTCAAGTACTATGTAATAATTGGTATATTTTGTGTTGTATTTAAGTGTGGCACAATGTTTAACAATATTTTTTTTCCATGATGATAGTGTGGTTGAATAGCTGTTTTCACTTGTGTATGTTTCATTGGGAATTCATTTTGGTTAAGTTCTATTTTTTGTACTGAAGTCTTATAAAATAGTTGAACTAAAAACACCTTTTTCCAAGTTCATTACGAGTTGTCGCTGAAAAAGTGAGATTTATTTTATTTTCATCTGTCCCAACCTAGGTTGGACCTTAATAGTTTTTGTACCATTTTTTCTTCTACTTATTGTATAGTTCTGTTAGTACTGAATTGTAATCTCATTCAGCGTAAGGCTTTGAAAATTTGGTGTCACGATAGCAACTTGTGGATCTAGCGTGAGTGGACTGACGCTTCCTTGTTATGTAGAACTGATTTCATATAATGTATTAGAACTGAAGGTTTTTATGGGATTGAAATTATTTACGACGAAGTTGCTACGTGGTCTCTAGCCAGATTTTATTGAAGTATAAGAAATTTAGCAAAATTTGAGAGCCAAATTTTTGTTTGAACTTCTTGAATTTTAGTAGTTGAACATCATAGTAAAAGTTAAAGCACTGGTTTAAATTAGCTACATTTAACAGATAGCCGTATAAAGTTCATAATTACTTCACTAGTCAATGTGGGCTGATGCTTTTGTTGTTTGTTTTTTGTTAATTTTTGTCCTTGGTTGAACTGTAGTCTATTTGGTTGAGTCTTGGCCTTCTTTCTCAAGGCATTAATTGGTATAATCATAGCACTTACCGAATAAACTAAGTTGTACTGAGATTTCAATTGTGCTAGTACTTTGATCATTTTTTTGTTGTTTGAAACTAGTATCTCACTGGTCAATGTGGGCTGATGCTTTTGTTTCCTTTCTTGTGATTTTTCTCCTTGGCCGAACTGATATCTTTTTGATTTAGTTTTGGCCTTCTTTTTTCTAGGCTGTGGTTCTTCTCAAGGCAATGTTTGGTATGATCATAATACTTGTCGTATAGACTAAGTTGTACTGAGATTTTAGTTGTACTATTACTGTTATTCTTAGTGTGTCACTGTTTTAGGGAATGGGAACTGAAACTCCACGTTCATTTTTATATTTTGTAGAATGAATGTACCGTGTGTTCAAGTGTACAAGAACTTTCAGTCCTAGCATGCTAGTGACTAGGAAATACGTACTGATGGTTCTTTGCTTTTCCTGTTGCAGTACTTATGAAATTCCTAACTTCTATTACCACGATGCTGTTAGTACTGAATGTTGTCCTCGGCTGAAACTTAGTCTTTTTAGTGTTCTTCTAAAACTAAAAACTGATTTTTAGTGTGATAGTACTACCGTACATGTCTAAGATGTACTGAGCGTCCAAGGCTACTATTTGTTGTTGTCCTTAGTTAGTCTGCCATTGTTTTTTCTGTGAAAATATACATGTGTGATTTTGTTGCTCCATGACTAGTGATGCGTGGCAGCCATCAAGTTTCAACTTCAACCTACTTCAACTTCAAATGATGGATCAAAAAAATAGGAAGCTAGCAAACTTGTTGAACGACATAAGCAAACGATGTACTTGATAGACATAGGCAAACTTGTTCAAACCCTGACACACATAACATAAGGTAGCTAGTTCAACATAACGAAAGTAAACTACAAATCTGAAACAACAAGATTAAGGACAAGCAGAAGCGCGAGCAACACGAAGGCAAACTTTCATGCATCTTCATCCCGCGAAGTTGCAGTGGTAGTAGGGGTCAGCCTCCTGCTCTTTTGAAATATCCCAACCTGTCACGATGTTGTCGATTGTCTTCCATGACTTGTATGTGGCGTACGCATCTATTCCTGCGTACTCGATGAGCTTGTCTGGCAGCGGGCTGCTCCCCCACAGTTTCTGGTCTTTCTGTGTGTCGATGTTCTTCTTCATTCTTTTGTAGAATGGGTGGATGACGCTGGCTGCAACAATGGCCAAGGAGTCGTAGTATTTGCTGGTGGTTGTATCTTTCCACTTGCGCTGCATGTCAATGAAGTTGTTGGGGTTGATCTCCAAACCAGACTTGTTCAGCATCCGCTTGTCACCTCCAATGCTGAAACCGACAAATGTGTACAATTTCTCCTCCTACAGGAACTATTTGAGGCGCTTGGGCCTGCAAGGGGGAGACACATATTGAAGATTAGTGTTCTTTTTTGAAGATTTAATTCTTCTGCTTTTTCGTTTTACAAGTGATAATCCATGAGGTAGATGCTTATATAGTATAAGTCATGGATGAATGTAGTTCAGAAACTAGTACACAAAGTCCTGAAATTAAATTCAACTACACCATGTTATTTTTCTTTTTTTCTATCTTCAGTGCTTCACCAAATGCTTCACCAAATTCAATAATCATTTTACCAGAGTCAATGATATATGTGCTTCTTGATTCAAGTTTAGTTTTTTTGTTGAATAAAAGACCTATACCAGTGCTTGATACATCTTTGTGCATCAATTCTATATCAAGTTCAGAAATTAATTTGAGAAACATGTGCATCAAGATATGGACCTATACCACTTCACCAAACATCTTTTAATACATCAATTCTATAAACTATACTAGTGCATCAAGATCAGAATATATGCTAGTACATCAAGTTTAGAAATTAATTTGGTGCATCAAGTTCAGAATTCTATAAACATTTTTCAGATGCTAATCTAGTGCATCAGTTTTAGATGCTAATCTGGTGAAACAATCCACTTCACAGTTTCAGAAATGCATGTAACTTGAGAAACATGTACTTGTGCATCCACTTCACAAACTATAGTAGTTCATCTAGTTGGGAAACAAGTTTAATGAAGTTTTTAGGGAGTAGTACTAGTACAATAGATGAATGAACAGTAGTATGGGTTACCATTTGGTGGCCGCTGCGATGTGGTACACCAAGCAGAGTTCCTCGACGCACAACTACAGGATTGCTGCCATCTGTGGAGGTTCATCTTCGCTGGTGTACTCCACATCAACTCCGATGAAGCTCGGATACAAGCCGCCGCCCTTCATCCTGAGCCTGATCATCATCTCGTCGGCCTTGTCTGGTTCGCTGGTGCAGACGATCTCTAGTGTCTCCTTGCCATGGAGCTCAACCCCCGTGAGGGTTCTCGTGTACTCGCGCTTCTCGCCAGGGACGTGAACGTCGACAAGGTTGACGCTCTTGTCCGACGTCTCGCCATGATGACGCTTGGCGAACGGTTCCTCCACCATCGCCTTCCTTCAGTGACTGTGGGCTTGGGAGAGAGAAGTTTGTGGTTTGTGTGAAGTGGAGATGGAAGCGGCAATGGTGGTTCTGTGAATGAGGCGGATATGGAAGACAATGTGGTATTTTGCAGTGTGTCGACGGGGATGTGTGGGAGGCAGTTCGTCCGGGGTGTGGGTGTAGTGGTCGTGGGGGTCGCCGTTTGTAGTCCCTTGTGGCAACCGCCTAGTGGGTGGCGCGGGTGGTGGCCTGGAAGAACTAACCGTCCAAGCCAAGGGTTTTTACTGTCGCACTGAGTAGTCTTGTCAAGCTGTAATTATGATCTGCTTATCCCACTTGCACGTCTCAGGGGTGGTGATGATGGCATTTTGCACTGTTTAGGTGACGTATGCTTTGTGATGTTTTTCCGTGTGGATGTTAAGTATTGTTTTTCCACTGAAGTCTTATACACTAGTTTATCTCAAAACATTTTTCAGTGCCCTGGGAGTTGTTGCTCAAAACTGGTACTTATTTCATTTTCATTTGTACCGACCTAAGTTAGGCCTTTATAGTTTTTGTATTCTCATTTTAGTGCACTTATGGTTTAGTGTTGTGTGAACTGAATTGTAATTTCATACAGCGTACAGTTTTGAAATTTGGTGTCACAGTGGTGTGAGTGGCCTGATTGATCCTGTTTTTAGTGCTGATGTCATATGTATGTTTGAACTGAGTTTTTTTTGGGGGGTGGGGGGATTGAGATTATTTATGACCAAATCGTTCATTGAGGTGTGGACATATTTGATATAAATAAGAAATTTAGCATAATTGACAAAGAAAATCTATTTGAGCTTGTTGCATTTTAGTAGTTGAACTTGTCAGATTTTATATAAATAAGAAATTTAGCATAATTGACAAAGAAATCATATTTGAACTTTTTGCATTTTAGTAGTGGAACTTGTCAGATTTTATATAAATAAGAAATTTAGCATAATTAACAAACATTATATATTTGAACTTTTTTTTAGTAGTTGAACTTGTCAGATTTTATATAAATAAGAAATTTACCATAATTGACAAACATTGTCTATTTGAACTTGTTGCATTTTAGTAGTTGAACTTGTCAGATTTTATATAAATAAGAAATTTAGCATAATGGACAAACATTGTCTATTTGAACTTGTTGCATTTTAGTAGTCGAACTTGAAAGTACTTTTTAATTCGGTTTTTTAAATTATGTACATTTAACAGATAGGCTATTAAGTTCTCTTCTTTTTAGAGGTTCATTGTTTTTGAATCATATCTTTTCCTTTTTTTTGTCATCCGTGGTGCACAGCTAAAATTATTTTTATTTTTATTTTTTGTTTTTAAAGTTATTGCCTGCGAACTAGTATTTGAATTTATATATTTTCAGTTTCGAACATTTTTATTATAGTTTATATTTCTTTGCCCCGCCTTTGGTTTGTTTAACTGGGCTTATTGGTGGGTTGTTTGTAGACGACAGAGGCTATTAGGCTGTTTTCCGGCCCAAATGGCCCGCGCGGCTGTGTAGTGCGGCATACGCGTGCGCTCTAGGTTTAGTCCCACCTCGCTAGTCGAGGGGGCTCTAGACCTGTTTATAAGCGCGGCCGAGGCTCTCTGGTTGAACTCCTATGAATACTTACCTGAGCGCTTATACACGACGCTCACTCTCTATCATGACCTGTGGGCCCTGGTCGGCTGGCCCTGCGTTGTGTGGATTACTAGGGATTCGCCCACGGGCTCGAGTTCAAGTATCTAGCAGTGTCAGGGCCTGCACCTGTCCTAGGACGGTCACTTTTTTCTTTTTTTGTTTGTTTGAATCTAGTACTTGACTCCACCAGTAACTTGGACTGATTCTTTTTGTTCAAGTTCTTGTGAGTTTTGTGTAGGTGTAATCTTTTTCATTTGAGTTTTTTGCCTTCTTTTTTGTCTTTGTTTTTGTGATTATTCTCAAGGGTCTTCTTGTGTCATTTTCAGTATTATGGTACTTGCGTGTCAGACTAAGTTGTACTGATAGTCCATTCATAGTAGCACTTATGTTCTTAGTCTGACATTTTTGGGGGGGGGGGATTACGGACTGATGCTTCTTTGTACTTTTTATTGTAGTAAGTATGTACTATCCGATCAAGTGTACTAGTACTGTCATTCTTAATCTGCAAGTGACCAACATAAGAATGTGCTGATGCTTCCTAACTTTTTATGTTTGTAATACTTGTTAAGTTTCTAGCAGCTACATATGAATGAGAACACTACATGAAGTACTAAGAATTTCTGCTTCAACTTTTGAAGCGTTGTTAAGCAACTCAAATTGTGCTGATTGTTTTGAACGTTATGCTTTCTATACAATACTGAATCGAAACTACCCATGCAACAACGTTGTGTGATTAGTTGCTTCATAACTAGTACTTTAGAGCAGCCACAAAGTTCCATTCAGAAGCTACTTTGAATTTGAAATTGTGGATTAACAACATACGAAGCTACGAAACTTATATAATGAGATAAGCAAAACATTGTACTTGATGACATAAGTAAACGTGTTCAACCATGACAAGCACGACATAATCATACTGGTTCAACCTAACAAGAGCAAACTACTAATTTGAAACAACAAGATAAAAGGCAAGCACAATCGGAAGGAAAACGAAGGCAGGTTCTGATGTATCTTCATCCCTAAAAGGGGCAAAAGGGGCGGTCATAGTAGTTGCCAGCCTCCCACTCTTTTGCAAATTCCCAACCATCTGTGATGTGGTCGATCATGTTCCATGACTTGTACGCAGCGTACGCATCTACTCATGCGTACTCGATGAGGTTGTCTGGCAGCGGGCTGTCCCCTACAGTTTGTGGTCTTCCTGCGCGTCGATGTTATTCTTCATGCCTTTGTAGAATGGGTGGATGATGAGGACATCAATACCATTGTTACACCCACAGCCCCTACTACTACATATACTGGACCAATTACTAGATCTCGCGCACGCCAATTAAATTATCAGGTACTTTCGTTTCTTGGTAATGATTCTAATGTTCATGAGAATATGATGCTGCCTAAATTGGATACATTTGTTTTGCTTACCAATGAAGGGCCTGGCATGGATAAGAGGGATGAACACTGGAGCAAGACCAAGCATGGACATGATGGCATGCGCAAGGGGAACAAGAACGGAGTTACACGTGATGATTTCAGGACTTTGAAGCCACCATAATGAGTGCATGAAGCCTTGGACGAAATATACAAGATGCCACTTCATAAATTTCGTCTAGAGGATATTATAGGTGTTGTGTCACCTTATTATTGGGCCAGGCCCATGTAATTTTGAAATACTTGAGTATAGGCTGTTTTTAGAGTCTGTATGTGTGGGGAAACAAGAGATAGGGTTGGTTTCGGACCCCTCCCCCAGGGGCCACGAAATTCCCCTCCTCTTCCTCCATATATACAGCCCTTAGGGCACCGTTTAGACTTTGGGTTTTGTTTAGATTAAAAGTTTGCCATAGCTACAACTTCGCGTACTGCGTTTGTGTTCAACGACCAAACAAAGGCATCACAGAACCCCACCTTGATCAATAAAGCTTTCCTCTTATATTCGCAATATCCAAATTGCAATCTTAGTTTCTTGCTTGTTCTTCGTTTGCCTGCAGGAAACGGACCTTCGTGGTCAAGTTGATCGTGCTCCGGCGTGGTCAATAACCTCTCGGAGTTGGTTTAGCGATTGCTAAGGCGCGACTTCCTCGCACGTTCGTAGTCGGATTGTCAAAGTCGACTTCCTCCAAAAACGATAGCCACCATCTCATCGAAAGACGGGACACCTTTGCCTCTATCAGTGGATGACGCTGGCTGCAACATTAGTCAAGGAGTCGTACTCTTTTCCGGTGTATGGAACTCTCTAGAGGCACTGAATGTCGATGACCTTGTTGGGGTTGATCTCCAAACCATACATCTTCAGCTTCTCTTTGTCGCTTTCAATGCTGAAACCGGCAAATGTGAACAACCTCTCATGCTGCAGCATCTTGTTCAGGCGCTTGGGCCTGCAAGGGGAGAGACATTTTGAAAATTAGCATTACTTTGATGTTTGAATTATTCATTTTTGTTTTGTTTTACAAGCGATGAATCCATGAAGTAGATGCTTATATAGCATAATTAATGGATGACTATACTTCAGAAACTAGTAAACAAAGTTCTGAAATTAAATTCAAGTACATCATGTTTTTTTTGTTTTTGGATTATACATAGTTTCAGTCAATGTTGTATGTATTGCTTTAGTACTAGTTTAGTTTACTTTTGTTGAATAGGATAACAACCAGTGCTTCACCAAGTCCTTCGTTTTTTTTGGTTATGAAAATCACTACATCAAGTTCAGAAACATCTTTTTAATACATCGAGTACATAAACTACACTATTGGATCAAGTTCAGAAACTACACTAGTCGATCAACTTCAGAAATTAATCTTCCACAAGATTTTCCAAATAGTAATCCAGTGCATCAGGTTCAAAAATACATTTATAGTGTATCTACTTGAGAAAATGCAGTAGTGCATCCACTTCTCACAAACCACACTAGTACATCTAGTTGGGAAACAAGTCTGATGAAATTTTCAGGATACAGTACTAATAAAACAGATGAACCAAATAGGGCAAATGAGTAGGATGGATCACCATTTTGTGGCCGCTGTGATGTGGTACACCAAGAAGAGCTCATCGACGCACAACTGCAGGACTGCTACCATCTGGGGAGGTTCATCTTCACTGGTGTAGTGCACACCAACGCCGATGATCTTACGAAGCTTGTCGCCGGCCTTCCTACAGAGCCTAGAGATCATCTCATCGGCTTTGTCTGGTTCGCTGGTGCAGACGATCTCTAGCGTCTCCTTGCCGTGGAGCTCAACCCCTGTGAGTGTTGTGGTGTACTCTCGCTTCTCGCCGGGGACGTGAACGTCGACGAGGTTGATGGTCTTGTCTGACGTCTCTCCATGATGACGCTTGGTAGACGGTTCCTCCGCCATCGCCCTCCTCCGGCGACTGTGGGCTTGGGAGAGAGAAGTTTGTGGTTTGTGTGCAGTGGAGATGGAAGCAGCAATGGTGGTTTCTAGGAATGAGGGAGAGATGGAAGAGTATGGGGTTTTTTGCAGTGCGTCGACGGGGATGTGTGGGAGGCGGTTCATTAGGGGCGTGGGTGTAGTGGGTGTAGTGGCGTGGGGTCGCCGTTTGCAGTCCCTTGTGGCAACCGCCTAGTGGATGGTGCGGGCGGTGGCCTGGAAGAACCAATCGTCCAAGCCAATTTGTTTGCCAAGGTATTAATCGGGTCGCACTAAGTAGTCTTGTCAAGCTGTACTTACTAGCTGCTTATCCCACTTGCTCGTGTCAGGGTCGGTGATGATGGCATTTTACTATCGTACTGATCTGTCTTGTCAAGTTGTACTTAAGAGCTGCTTATCCCACTTGCACGTGTCAGGGTTGGTGATGATGGAGGTTTGTACTCCTCTACTGTGGGTACTTGGACTGGTGATTGAAGTGTAACTGAACTTACCAAATACCAGACAGACTATGTGTGTCATGCTAATGTTTTTTAAAACATTTTTTGCTTTTTTTGAAAGGATTGTTTATATCAAGATAATCTCTGAAAGTATTTTTTATAGATAAATTAGATTTTTCATCAGTACAGGTGTATTATATTTGCATTTTTCTTGAGGTAATTATTTTTATGTACTAATGGTCTTTCTGAGCTAGGACTGGCAGAAGCAGACATAGCTTGTTTTGACATAGCTTGTTTTTTCAAACGATGTTTTCTTAGGTGTTCACGGGTGTGTTTTGGTTACCCTGCCTTGTACTGACAAGTGAGAATTATCAGTACTGATGTACTATAAGAGTTTAAATTTTCCTTAACATATTGTTGCTGAGTTACTCATCGACAGTAGTGTTGGCGTCAGATAAATCCAGATAAGTTTTTTCAAATATATTTGTGACTACATTCAAAAAGGATTATCAAACGATTTACATAATGATGTCACTTGTCTAGCTAGCACAAATCACAAATTATATCTTAACTATAGTACTGATCGAGAAATTGATGATAAAGCTAAATAAGTTTTGGTAACGACAATGTTTATGATATGTTTCCTCATTGTGTACCGAGGCAACTGAGAGTACAATCTTATCTTTCAGTTGACGCAGCAGCATAACCACTATGGATTTTTCAGTCTTGAGCTCCTCCTAACTGGCCCCGAATGTTGTCCCTTGCCGGCGCCCTTTCCTGCTTGAGCTTTGGCAGCTTCATCGTCAGTTTCAGTTTCCTCGTCCCCAACACTGTCATCTTCATTGTGTTCTTCTAATTGGTCGTCATTCTTGTCAAAATCTTCTTCTTCATCCTCTTCTTTTGATTTTTTGGAACTCTGGACTTTGCTCTGTTTTTGTTCAGCGCCACTGACTTCCTTGCCCACTTTGCACGTGCGGGCATTATGTCCGTCAGTTCCCCCACACTTGCGTCAAGTGTAGCTGTTATGTGTGTCGTCTCCATTGGTAGAAACCTGGGCAGCTCCAATCTGCTTGTGCAGCGTTTGCTTGTTGACAGTGGCATCTGTGCGGAGTGAGCATGTGCGGTAATTATGGTTGCTCACGACGTTGCAGAATCCGCATGCCCTTACCCCGAGAGGTTTACCGTCCGGGCCAAATTCCACGCGCCTGATCGGGTGTGGCGGCTTTTTGGCTGCTGCTTACGCTGCTTGCGTCTTACTCTTCCTCCCCTTTGTGTTTGAGAATATGGGTGGTTTAACCACCCTTTCCTGTTGTTGCTGGTAGTATGCCCTATTGTCATGTCGTTCGCCTACAGCACCATCAAGCTCATGATCTTGCATGTGAGCATGTTGCTACTCTTGAGTGTGCACATGGGCAAGCTCTGGTTGTTGTTTCTCATCTTCCTCGTTGTCGAATTGGTCAATAGCTCCCAGATGGTTCATCTCGGATAAGATTGTAGCAATATCTTGCTCAATGGTTCCATTGTCCGCGACACCTCCGTTTCCAGTAGAATGCATGGCGTCGAGTTCTTGTTCAAGTTTGTCCATGACAATCCGTGACCTCGTCATTTGCTCTTGGCTTCTCAAGCTTTTTCTGTGCACCCTCATGTTCTGCTGCAGCAATGCGCTTTCAATGCAGTATTGGGAGGCCTTGTTTTACGCTACTACCCTCAAGTCATTTCTGTTGAATGTTGGTTGGATCTTCGGGCATTTGGTGTATCTCCTGAGGATGTATTTCTCTGGAACATTGTCAGCCTTGATTGTCTGCATCATGCACAGGACATGCACGCAGAAAATACCTTTATTTTTTGGAAGAGGTGCATGTTTTTTGTCATTTCATTCGAACAAAAACTTTGCAAAAATAAGTAGTACAACATGTAACATCTTTTTTTAGTGCTCACCTGTGTGGTCCCATAGCTTGCACTCGCAGTCATATATTTCTCCCACGGGGTCTGCAACCACCTGGAACGCGTGCTGAGCCCACGCAGACCGTTTTTGCGGCTTGTTGTAGCACACGAGGTACTTTGTGGGATCTTCCGTCTCTATCGCCGTGAAGAGTGTGCTCAGTTTTAGCCTTTTCTAATCTCGCTGTATACAGCTCATGAGTAAAGCTTTGCCATCTGGGTGTCAAACCCATAGAAGGTCAGCGTGTTTTGTTCCTTCTGCCCAAGTAAGAGTGATGACCAAATTATTAGTTTTCACGCAGCAAAACTTGTCTAACTAATAAAGTTTTACTTTAAAAAGCATGTTATTTTGTCTCAACACAGGTGATAGAGCTATACCCGGTTACCCATTGTCTCCTGGTTCTCTGTCTGCCTCTTGGTTTTGACGCAGGAATTTACCTGGCTGACAAACCAGTGGAGGTTTTGTCTCTCACTTATGAAGTTCCTCTTAAGCACATAGTTCATGCTCTCACTTTGTTGTGTGGATGTCATTTTGGCGCAGAAAATTTCTTTGTAGTAGGCTGATATCCATCTCTCACGCTCGTTCCACATGGCCACCATCGTGGCATCATCATGGAGGTTGTACTTATCCATGAGTCTTTTCCAGGCAGCCTCAAACTCAGTTGGCATGAGGTGCCAGTTGAGGATTGATGTGAATTCATCCTTAAAGTCTTTGTGCAGGTTGTACAGGTATGCGAGGTGTTCCCTGTACTTCTTCATAATGTGCCAGCAGCATAGCTTGTGTACTGTGTTCTTGAAAGCATATGGGATCGCGAAAGCCATTGTCGGGCACTAGTCTGGTAATGAGAAAAGAGACGTGGAGTGGTCAGCAGATGGTAGTGCATATATACAAAATAGAACTGACACGGGGTTTGGCGGTTGTACCTGTGACGATGCATGTAGGAGCCTTCCCTCTCATGCACCTTAAAAATTTCTTGAACAGCCATCTGAATGAATCTGCATCCTCATCTCTTATCAGGGAGAAACCAAAGAATGTAGTCTGTAAGTGGTTGTTAGTACCCACAAACACCCCAAGTGGCATATGGTACTTGTTGGTCTTATATGTGGTGTCAAACGTTACGCAGTCACCGAAGTCCTGATATGCCCCTCGGTAGCTTGCGTTCGCCTAGAATATGTTCTTAACTCTGTCGGACTCATCAAGTTGCATGTCACACAAGAATTCCCTGTTTATAGCTTTCATCTCCCTAAAGAAGTTGACAGTCTTTAGGACATCGTCCACATCATCCATCCTTGAATTCTTTAGTTCGCTGCATATTAAAAGTGAACAGTCATTCAAAAATGCATGTTGAATTGGCGTCAGGTCATGCGTTGCATAATATGTTTGTACTGACAGAGAAAAATAGACAGAGGGGGTTTATGGGAGGATAACAAGTTTGTACTTACAGGTTAAGCAGGTCTTTGGCATTCATTTCGAGGAAGTAGCTACCAGGGTCATCACCGCCCAGTATGCTCATGATTTTCATGTGTTCAATGCCTTGGAACTGCAGGTACTTGACGTACTCCAAGATTGTTTTGTCAAAGTTTTTGTGGGAGTGCAAGAAGACAAGCATTTGGGGGTGAGTTGTAGCATGTGGTTGTGTTCCCAGACTATCTCTTTTACGACAAGTGTTCCATCCTTTTCCCTCTTCAGCCTCATTTTAGCCCCCCAGTTAGTCCTGGTTGTCGTCTTGTTCTGATGTCTATTTGCTTCTGACACCTTCTATTCATACACTCCATGGCACGTGCAATAAAGGTAGACTCTGGTCTCAACCTTGGAGCCTTCCCTGAAAGCAAAACCTGCGTGCTTTGCATAGACGTTGTAGAAGTCCTTTGCTTCTTTGAAAGTTTCAAAGCGCATCTCTAGCCTTGGCAGAACGTAAGCTTCAATGTTAGGTGGTTGCAGGCAACAGTGAGCAAACAAAAACACAGTTATGAAAATGTTAGATGGTGTGGTCATAGTACCATGGTATGGACTGTGCTTGTATCTTTTTTTCTGAACGGATACTTACATGTGTATAGCTCTGTGTTGCCTCCGGTGTTTGCTGTTCACCCTGGTGTATGGGCGCGGGTGGTGTCACCCTTGGCACATGCAGCAATGCATCTCTTAGAGGGAAAAATGTTGACGAAGCTCTCCGTCTCTCATTGCACGGGCGTCTCCTCTCATATTCGTTGTGAGGTAGCTCCTGCCTATATGGCTCATATCTTGTACTTTGGACCCTGCTAGAGTGGCCAAAAGATCTATCTCTTTGGCATGGTCTTCCCGTCGCAACCGCTTTTGCAGCACGAATGATTGATGTTGACGGAGCGACTGGTCGAAGCCTGTGTGTCCTTGCCTTTCTGCATGCGCTAGGGAAGGAAAACATTTGTTGTTGGAGAAATTGTTGGCCTTGTTGCAACCCAGCAGTGGCAAAGCTTGTATTCCCAAATATCGGTGTTTGCTGCATAGAAGAACCTATTTGTGCTTCTAATGATTCCAGTGTAGCTTGAAATCTGCCTGTATTGTTGAAATATCTAGCTGCTATTTTTGGTGTTACCCAACCAGGCGGTGCCCCATATCTGCTTGGCTCATCAAACTCTCGCTGCGTGTGCCGCCTTGCATGCTTCTGCAATGACATTCAATAGTTTTGGGATTAATCTTTTCTGCATTTTTCTCATATACATGCTATGGGTAACATGTCATGCACTGAAGGCAATGTACAAGTTGAACTTGCATCGCTGGCCGTTATTAAACTTTGTTCTCTGTTTCGTATCTGGTTTAGTTTTCAGTCGAACTAATGAACGTACATGTTCAGCACTGATGTACTGATTTTTAGCACTGCTTGTTAAACTGAACATTGAACTTCATCTGTCATAGAAAGTTTTTTATCTTTTTTCCCTATAACTGATGCATAAACATTTGGTGCACTGCTTGCAAATTGAACATTGAACTTCAGAGATGTATGGATATGCATATATATATATATATATATATATATATATATATATATATATATATATATATATATAACTGATGCATGTCTTCTCTTTTGTTCATCTATAACTTATGCAACTACACTAGAAGTACTCCTAGTTTATGTATCATTGAACTTACTGTGTAACAAGTGTATTCTTTTTTCAACAACATTCTTTCAGTAGTTCGAACTGACGCAACTACACGGCATGTACTATTAGAAATAACATCATACAACTTGCAGTGGTAGCTGAACCTTATATAAAGCCTAGTAGCTACTTGGACTAATGCATAATTTTATGTTTTTTGGCTTGAACTGAAGCTAGCATATTGGAGGTACTGATAGTAACCTCGACATCCAAATTGTGCATCAAGTGGCAGGGGTGTAATGAACTAATGCAACATTTGCAATGTACTATCGGGTTCTGCATCGTAGGAACATGCGCCACTGATGCAGCACACATGTAGTACTGATGAATCTGATAGTGTAACATGTAGGCAGAGCATAGTGTGTGCATTTTTTAAACTGAATCTCCTTCATAGCAGGACTGATGAACTGATACAATTTTTGAGGAAAATTAGGGTGGGAAGTAGACATCACCTCCATTGGCATGTTTTTGGATCTGACTTCTTCTTCTTCCTCTCGTGGGTGGCGTACTGGCATGTTCTTGGGAGGCGGCGCCATTGATGCAGGCAAGGAGCTTGGGGAGACGACGGCGCTGCTGCTTGTGGTGGACGTCTAGCGATGAGGTCAGGGGAGGCAGCGGCCAGCGGGGACCACGGGTCCGGTGAAGGAGCCCCGGCGATAGAGGGAGGCAGGAGGCGGGGACCACGGGCCCGGTGAAGGAGCCCCCGTGACGGAGGGAGGCAGGAGGCGGGGACCATGGGCCCGGTGAAGGAGCCACGGCGACGGAGGGAGGCAGAAGGCGGGAATCACGGCCCCGTCATTGGATCCGTCACCGAGGAAGGGGATGGCGGCGGCGGATCCGTCGCCGGCCAGTCACGGCGCCACGGGCTCCCTCGCTCCGGTTGCCGCCGTCACTCGCTCGCCCACAATGGCTGCCTCCGGCGGAAGAAGGCGGGTTGGGTTCGGGCTGGGTCGGGGGATTCTACGGTGGTCTGCGTGTCGCCCCTATATAGGGCCGAGGGGTAACAGAATAATATTCTGTTACTGGTAACATAATAGTCCTTATATATATATATATATATATATATATATATATATATATCAATCTTTAGCTCCGGACTATTCCGGAGCTAATCGTCATGTTCGTTATCTCATTCAGGACTCCGAACAACATTCAGTCACCAATACCATATAACTCATATAACACTATATCGATAACGAATGTTAAGCGTGCGGACTCTACGGGTTCGAGAACTATGTAGACCTGACCGAGACACCTCTCCGGTCAATAACCAATAGCGGAACCTGGATGCCTATATTGGCTCCTACATATTCTACGAAGATCTTTATCGGTCGAACCTTATGACAACATACGTAATTCCTTTTGTCCATCAGTATGTTACTTGCTCGAGATTCAACCGCCGGTATCTTCATACCTAGTTCGATCTTGTTATCGGCAAGTATCTTTACTCGTTCCGTAATACATCATCTTGTAACTAACTCCTTAGTCACTCTACTTGCAAGCTTTTTGTGATGTGCATTACCGAGAGGGCCCAGAGATACCTCTCTGATACTCGGAGTGACAAGTCCTAATATTGATTCATGCCAACTCAACAGACACTTTCGGAGATACATGTAGATCATCTTTATGATCACCCAGTTATGTTGTGACGTTTGATAGCACACAAGGTATTCCTCTGGTATCCAGGAGTTGCATGATCTCATAGTCAAAGGAATATGTATTTGACATTAAGAAAGCAATAGTAATAGACTGAATGATCATATGCTAAGCTAACAGATGGGTCTTGTCAATCACACCATTCTCCTAATGGTGTGATCATGTTATCAAATGACAACGCATGTCTATGGTTAGGAAACCTAAACCATCTTTGATCAACGAGCTAGTCTAGTAGAGACTCACTAGGGACACGGTATTTGTTTATGTATCCACACATGTATTTAAGTTTCCGGTCAATACAATTCTACCATGGATAATAAACTTCTATCATGATTAAGGAAATATAATAATAACCATTTTATTATTGTCTCTAGGGCATATTTCCATCATCCAAAAGTCCATCTGCATGGAGTTTCTTCATGCGCTTTACACCAATTATTCATGTATATAGAACAACAATTATTCTCTGACTTAAATGAATAACCGTATTGCAATAAACACGATCTAATCATGTTCATGCTCAACGCAAACACCAAATAACATTTATTTAGGCTTAACACTAATCCCGAAGGTAGAGGGAGTGTGTGATGGTGATCTTATCAATCTTGGAAACACTTCCAACACACATCGTCACCTCGCCTTAACTAGTCTCCGTTTATTCTGCAACTCTTGTTTTGAGTTACTAATCTTAGCAACTGAACCGATATCAAATACCCGGGGGCTACTATGAGCACCAGTAAGGGACACATAAATAACATGTATATCAAATATACCTTTGTTGCTTTGCCATCCTTCTTATCTGCCAAGTATTTGGGGCAGTTCCGCTTCCAGTAACCATTTCCTTTGGAGTAGAATCACTCAGTTTTAGGCTTGGGTCCAGCTTTGGGCTTCTTCATGGGAACGGAAACTTGCTTGCCATTCTTCTTGAAGTTCCCTTTCTTTCCCATGCCCTTTTTCTTGAAACTAGTGGTCTTATTAACCATCAACACTTGATGCCCTTTCTTGATTTCTACCTCTACCAATTTTAGTATCGCGAAGAGCTCGGAAACCGTTTTAGTCATTCCTTGCATATTATAGTTCACCACCAAGCTATAGTAGCTTGGTGATAGTGACTGGAGAACTCTGTCAACCACTACCTTATCTGGCAAATTAACTCCCACTTGATTCAAGTGATTGTAGTACCCAGACATTCCGAGAACATGCTCACTGGCTGAGCTATTCTCCTCCATCTTGTAGGCAAAGTACTTTTCAAAGGTCTCATACCTCTCAACACGGGCATGAGTCTGAAATACCAATTTCAACTATTGGAACATCTCATATGTTCCATGGCATTCAAAACGTCTTTGGAGCCCTGATTCTAAGTTGTAAAGTATGGCGCACTAAACTATTAAGTAGTCGTCAAATCGAGCTTGTCAAACGGTCATAATGTCTGTATCTTCTCCTGCAACAGGTCTGTCACCTAGTGGTGCATCAAGGACATAATTCTTCTGTGCAACAATGAGGATAATCCTCAGATCACGGCCCAGTCTGCATTATTGCTACCATCATCTTTCAACTTAGTTTTCTCTAGGAATGTATCAAAAATTCGAGGGAACAATAGCACGGGCCATTGGTCTACAACATAGATATGCAAAAAGTGTTAAGATTAAGTTCATGATAAATTAAGTTCAAGTAATCAAATTACTAATGAACTCCCACTTAAATTAACATCCCTCAAGTTATCTAAGTGATACATGATCCAAATCAACTAAACCATGTCTGATCATCACGTGAGATGGGGTAGTCATCAATGGTGAACATCTCTATGTTGATCATATCTACTATATGACTCATGTTCGACCTATCGGTCTCTGGTGTTTCGAGACCATGTTTGTACATGCTAGGCTCGTCAAGTTTAACCCAAGTATTCTGCATGTGCAAAACTATCTTACACCCGTTGTATGTGAACGTAGAGTCTACCGCACCCAATCATCATGAGGTGCTTCAAAACGACGAACTTTGGCAATGGTGCATACTCAGGGAGAACACTTTTATCTTGAAATTAAGTGGACAGATCATCTTATAATGCTACCATCGTTCTAAGCAAAATAAGATGCATAAAGGATAAACATCACATGCAATCAAAATATGGGACATGATATGGTCATCGTCATCTTGTGCTTTTGATCTCCATCTCCAAAGCATCGTCATGATCTCAATCGTCATCGGCTCGACACCTTGATCTCCATCATAGCGTCGGGGTCGTCTCGCCAACTATTGCTTCTACAACTATTGCTAACGTATATCGATAAAGTAAAGTAATTACATGGCGCTTAGTGATTGACACGCAGGTCATACAATAATTAAAATACAACCCTAAGGCTCCTGTCGGTTGTCGTACTCATCGACATGCAAGTCGTGAACTTATTACAAAACATGATCATCTCATACATCAACATATATCACACCATAGCTTGACCATATCACGTCACAACATGCCCTGCAAAAACATGTTAGACGTCCTCTACTTTGTTGTTGCAAGTTTTACATGGCTGCTACGGGCTTCTAGCAAGAACCGTTCTTACCTACGCAAAACCACAATGGTGATTATCAAGTTTGCTGTTTTAACCTTTTTCAAGGACCGGCCGTAGTCAAATTCGATTCAACTAAAGTAGGAGAAATAGACACCCGCTAGCCACCTTTATGCAAAACAAGTTGCATGTCAGTCGGTGGAACCGGTCTCATGTGCGTGGACATGTAAGGTTGGTCCGGGCCGCTTCATCCCACAATGCCGCCGAATTAAAATAAGACGTTGGTGGTAAGCAGTATGAACCTCACCGCCCACAACTCCTTTGAGTTCTACTCGTGCATATCATCTATGCATAGACCTAGCTCATGATACCACTGTTGGGGAACGTTGCACAGAAAACAAAAAAAATCTACGCACACGCAAGATCTATCCATGGAGATGCATAGCTACGAGAGGGGAGAGTGCATCTATGTACCCCCGTAGACCGTTAAATGGAAGCGTTTATCAACGTGGTTGATGTAGTCGTACACCTTCACGATCTGCTCGATCAAGTACCGAACGTACGGCACCTCCGCGTTCAGCACACGTTCAGCTCGATGACGTCCTCGCCTTCTTGATCCAACAAGATGGCCAAAGTAATAGATGAGTTCCGGCAGCATGATGGCGTGGTGACGGTGGTGATGCAACTATCTACGCGTGGCTTCGCCGAGCACTACGAAAATATGACTGGGGATGAACTAGAGGGAGAGGGACGCCGCACACGGCTAGGGAATCGTGGTGTGTGTTGCCCCTGCCGCTCCACACATATATATAGGTGAAAGGGGAGAGGAGGCAGCACTAGGGGGGGCCCAAGTGGCCGGCGGCTGCCCTATTGCCTGCCTAGCCACGCCCCCCCCCCCTCCATATTTCAACATGGGGGGAAGGAAAGGAGGGTTCGCTTCCTTAGGCCTCACCCTTCCTTCCCTCCCTCCTTGATGCGTGGGCAGGGGTGGAGAAGTGCGCCAGCCCCCTTGTGGGCTGGTGTGCTTCCCCCCTTGGCCCATAAGGCCCACTGCTTTACCGTGGCCTCTCGGAACCCCTTCCGACACTCCGATAAATACCCGGTTCTTTCGAAACCATTCCCGTGACCAAATAGCATCATCCTATATATCAATCTTTACCTCCGGACCATTTTGGAGCTCCTCGTCCTGTCCGTGATCTCATCCGGGACTCTGAACTACATTCGGTCATCAACTCACATAACTCATATAATACTATATCGTCGACGAACGTTAAGCGTGCGGGCCCTACGGGTTCGAGAATGATGTAGACATGACCGAGACACCTCTCCGGTCATTAACCAATAGCGGGACCTGCATGCCCATATTGGTTCCTACATATTCTACAAAGATCTCTATCGGTCGAACCTTATGACAACATACGTAATTCCCTTTGTCTGACGATATGTTACTTGCCTGATATTCGATCGTCGATATCTTCGTACGTAGTTCAGTCTCGTTACCGGCAAGTCTCTTTACTCGCTCTATAATACATCATCTCATAACTAACCCCTTAGTCACTTTGCTCGGAAGCTTCTTGTGATGTGTATTACCAAGAGGGCCTAGAGATACCTCTCCGATACACAAAGTGACAAATCCCAATCTTGATCCATGCCAACTCAACAAACACCTTCGGAGATACCTGTATAGCATCTTTATGATCATCCAGTTATGTTATGACATTTGATAGTACAAAAGGTATTCCTCCGGTATCCAGGAGTTACATGATCTCATGGTCGAAGGAATATGTATTTGACATTAAGAAAGCAGTAGCAATAAACTGAACGATCATATGCTAAGCTAATGGATGGATCTTTTCCATCACATCATTCTCCTAATGATGTGATCCCTTTATCAAGTGACAACACATGTCCATGGTCAGGAAACCTTAACCATCTCTTGATCAATGAGCTAGTCTAGTAGAGGCTTACTAGGGACACGGTATTTATTTATGTGTCCACATATGTATTTAAGTTTCTGGTCAATACAACTCTAGCATGAATAATAAACCTTTATCATGAATAAGGAAATATAATAATAACTTTATTATTGCCTCTAGGGTATATTTCCATCAAAAGAATATTACATCGGATAGAACTCCAAGAACAAAGAGGGGAACATTGTATTGAAGATCACAGAGAGAGAAGAAGTCATCTAGCTACTATAGGTCTGTGGTAAACTACTCACGCTTCATCGGAAGGGCGGCAAGGTTGATGTAGAGGCCTTCCGTGATCGAATCCCCCTCCGTTAGAGCGCCGGAAAAGGCTCCAAGATGGGATCTCACGATAACAGAAGCTGCGGCGGCGGAAAAGTAATTTTTTGGAGGCTTATGATGTTTAGGGAATATTTGAGAATATATAGAAGTCGAGCTAGGGTTAGGGAACTCCCGAGGGGCCCACAAGCCAGGCCCCCCTGGGGTGCGCCCTAGAGGCTTATGGCCTCCTCGGGACTCTTCTGGCCCTCTCTCCAAGTCACGTAGGTGTCTTCTGGTCCAAGAAAAATCATCATAAAGTTTTATTCTGTTTGGACTCCGTTTGATATTCCTTTTCTGTAAAAGTCAAAAACAAGGAAAAAACAGAAACTGGCACTTGGCTCTAGGTTAATAGGTTAGTCCCAAAAATGATATAAAATAGCATATTAATGCATGTAAAACATCTAAAACAAATAATATAATAGCATGGAACAATAAAAAATTATAGATACCTTCGAGACGTATCAGTGCCGCGATCTTCTTGAAGGTGTCGTCGTGGTTCTCCTCTTCGTGGCGAGTCTCTGGGTGAAAATCCTTATCCTTTTGGGCTCGGTAGTTTGGTGCTTGTGTTCCCCTCTTGAGGGCGTTGCCGTGGAGGTTAGGTGTCCTAGGTCGTGTCGTATCATTGTATTCTGGTCGTCCTGTAACTCATTGTTCTACAACATAGTCCTGTGCGACTATGTTGGTCGATATTTAGGGATCTGTTGTATTGGAAGGCTACCTCATCACACTGTATCATTTTGCTGTGTAACGTGGGTGATGTTGCTTTATATATAAAGCGGGGTGAGAGCCTATTTCGAGAATAGACATCAAATCTGAATAGCAGAGATGGGCCAAGTGTTGGAAATATGCCCTAGAGGAAATAATAAAGTGGTTATTATTATATTTCCTTGATCATGATAAAGGTTTATTATTCATGCTATAATTGTATTGAACAGAAACTTAAATACATATGTGGATACATAAACAAATATCGTGTCCCTAGTGAGCCTCTACTAGATTAGATCGTTGATCAAAAGATGGTTGAGGTTTCCTAACCATAGACATGTGTTGTCACTTGATAACGGGACACATCATTAGGAGAATGATGTGATGGACAAGACCCATCTGTTAGCATAGCATATGATCGTTTAGTTTATTGCTACTGCTTTCTTAATGTCAAATACATGTTCCTTCGACCATGAGATCATGCAACTCCCGGATACTGGAGGAATACCTTGTGTTCTATCAAACGTCACAACATAACTGGGTGATCATAATCTCCGAAGGTGTCTGTTGAGTTCGCATGGATTGAGATTGGGATTTGTCACTTCGTATGACGAAGAGGTATCTCTGGGCCCTCTCGGTAATACATCATCACAATAAGCTTGCAAGCAAAGTGACTAAGGAGTTAGTTACGAGATGATGTATTACAGAACGAGTAAATAGACTGTCAGTAACGAGATTGAACTAGGTATGAAGATACCGACGACCTTATCTCGGACAACTAACATACTGGCAAACAAAGGGAACTACGTATGTTGTCATAAAGCTTCGACCGATAAAGATCTTCATAGAATATGTAGGAACCAATATGGGCATCCATGTCCTGCTATTGGTTATTGACCGGAGAAGCGTCTCGGTCATGTGTACATCATTCTCGAACCCGTAGGGTTTGCACGCTTAACGTTCGTTGACGATATAGTATTATATGAGTTATGTGAGTTGGTGACCGAATGTTGTTCGGAGTCCCAGATGAGATCACAGACATGACGAGGAGCTTCGGAATTGTCCGGAAGTAAATATTGATATATAAGATGATAGTATTTGGTCTCCAGAAAGGTTTCGGAATGCACCGGGTATCTATTGGATCACCGGAAGGGGTTCCGGGAAGGCCACGGGAGTTACTGGGCTTATTGGGCCAACGACGGAAGCACACTAGCCCACAAGGGGCTGGTGTGCCCCACCTCTAGGCCGCCGGCCCTAGGGAAGGAAGGGAAGAGGGCTAGCCGCCTCTTACCTTCTCTTCCACGTGAGAAAAAGGAAAGGGGGGCTCCTCTCCTGCCTTCTCCACTACGCCATAGGAAGGAAAGGGGGCGCACCTAGGGCAGGAGCCCAGGGCGGCGGCCGCCCCCCTTGGGGGCGCCCTTAGGGCTTCCTCCCCGCCTCCCCGCCTATATACTTGTGAGGAGAGGAGGGGGCAACACACACCACGATCCCCAAGCCGTGTGCGGTGCCCCCTCTCCCTCTAGTTCTAGTTCCTCCTCCGTCCACGTCTGTTGTGCTTGGCAAAGCCCTGCGGAATAGTTTCACCACCACCGTCACCATGCCGTCGTGCTGCCGGAACTCATCTACTACTTCGCCTGCCTTGCTGAATCGAGAAGGCGAGGACGTCATCGAGCTGAACGTGTGCTAAACACGGAGGTGCCGTACGTTCGGTACTTGATCGGGATGAATCATGAAGGTGTACGACTACATCAACTGCGTTGATAAACGCTTCCGCTTAGCGATCTACAAGGGTATGTAGATGCTCTCCCCTTCTCGTAGCTATGCATCTCTATGGATAGATCTTGCGTGTGAGTAGATTTTTTTTGTTTTTTCATGCAACGTTCCCCAACACCAAGTGCACCTAGAGAAGAAAACACATGGATTGTGATGACATGTGGTCCAACTGAGAGTGGTTCAAGCGAACTCCCACATGATGTCCGGACTCTCACAAAGCTCCACCAAATCTGCTTCTGGTCTACATGTGGACTGGTCTATGGACGTTTAGAGGGACGCGTAGAAAGGCAAAAGGTGTCTAGACCGTGTGGCCTGGACCTTTATAGGTGCTTTTGGGGTCTGGACCTTTACAAACGCTTTGGATATGCCCTTAGCTGGGCCTGGTTTTTTCCCATAGTCTTTAGGTATGTATGGTAAAAATACCAATTGCTAGTATGACATATCCAAAAATAATCCATAACACAAGGGGTAAGAGAAATCATGACGCGGTAGAAAGAAGTGATTTCAATCATAGCACTAATACCAAGCGACATGTTGCAGCAGATGTTGTCGACGTCGGGGAAGAAGTCATCCGCACCCATGGTGAAAAAGAGTCCAGCAGTCAAGCGAACAACGATGCGCGGGCGAGGTGGATGGCGCCGGAGAAGGAGCGTGTGTATGTGCATCTTCACAAGCTCTTAGTGGTGTGTGTGAAGCAACCAACCTTATATGTTGGTATCCCACACCCTCCACTAGTACGACATGACTAAACTTTTCACGCACATTGTCATGTATGAAAGGGCCATACAAGCCTCTGGGATTTTTTCTAGGAATTATTTGAAATAATAATGCAATAAATCTTCAATAGTTCCAACAAAAGATAGTTTTTTTTAGATATTTTATGCCATTCGCCACACGTCATGCTTCATTCAAACCAGTGACTACTCTCCCCTCCTCCTCTAGCGGTTTCACCTTCCGGAGTGAGTGAGGAGGTCGGGCCTCATTACAAGGTAGTTATAGGTGTAGACTTGCCCATGCGCAACTGATGTTATGTCGTTACATTGCAAGGCTCCGGTGCTTGCATGCATCGCCCGATGCTCGTTGGCGTTGTCCTCGGCCTCTCCTCCATGGTGGAGGTGGACCGATGGCGGTAGATCCAGCACTTCCTGCCTCAATAAGCACTGGGTTGCGCCAGGTGGTGTGGTTGTTGCCCTCTTCTTCTGCAGTCGCGGTGCCGGCAAGGAGAGGTGTTGGAAGGTTCACCTTGACCTGGCCTCGTGATGCTTGACCTCACCAGACCCAAGCTTCCGGCACAGGCGGAGTCATCCCAGAATTTGGGGAGGAGCCCCTAGCGTCCTGCTAGACAGTGGCGAAGATAGGAGGGCCAGCAGTGGCATTGCCCCCCTAACATCATTGATTTGCTCCTAATTTAGAGATGAACAGTGCCAAATTTAGAAAACATTACATGCATTACCGCAATTTGTCCAATGAAATGAAAAGTTTGTGTCATTTGCCCCCCCCCCATCTTTAGTTCCTGGCTCTGCCACTGCTACTGGAGGCATACTATGGGATCATACACATCATCGTCGATGGATTTAAAGAAGCCATGGAGCCCATGTCGGCTGGCTAGCTGACTCTGACGATCCGTCGCATCCTCGGGTTGAAGGGCGGTGAATTTCATTCGTCCTAGCCATGATGTCATTTGGGATGCATTGATGCGTCAAGGTGGTGTCTACGACGACCTGATGTAAAAGTTTCGGCGGACCAACTGGTCTCATCCCTGATGCCGGCGAGGTTGGAGCCATGAGGATACAGCTTTGGAGGCGATCGCTATTTTTTTTCTATTCAGGGTCTTCTTTGTAAATTTCTGAGACATGTTCAGGGTCCTGTGTGAGAGATGCTTGATCGAACAAAGAAGATTACCGGACAATATATTTTGCAAGAGCAAGGTGCGTAACACTTAGGGCGAAATAATAGGCTTGTGTTGGTTACCCCGTTCCGGTTGGGTGCAATGGACCATCTTGGCAAATCACATCACATCAGTGTTAATTACCTCCATCGCGCGAGAGCATCTCAGCTAACGTACCAGGAAGGTGCGTCAAGACCGTGACTGTCACTGCCTTGGCACGCATTAAGCATGCATGACGATGGCCATGCGACCGTGTGTTTTTCGTTTTTGGTGAAAAATGGCCTCCCGTTTTTCCATGACATGTGACAACACGAATTGTTCCTGAATGTGGCGTACCGTGAAAAAGCTCGACCCGTGCCTTCGCATAGTAGAATACTGCAATCGCAACGAATACCTGTCCTGTTACAACCCATAGAAAGAGCCTAGGTCCCCAATCACGCCTCCCCTCCTTCTGGACGCCATTACCGACCCACTTGACAAGAACTGGCCAACACATCCACGGGTACGGGGTGCACAATTAAGCAAGGAATGCTGGTGTTGGTGTGTTCTCAGATGAGATCACCCGATCGATCGATATCCTTCCATGCAAAGACTTACACCTGTTCAAGCGTACATGCACATTTATGGGCAACATTGTCATATGAGGTCAGCAGCTGACCGTGCCAGTGCCACGGTCGACATCCTTCCATGGAACGACTGTTCAAGGGTGCGCACACATTTTTCGGTAATGTTGTCATATGAGGTGGCCTTACAGTTGTGTAAACTTCTCCGGCAAGGCTAAGCTAGGCTAGCCCGGTGGGTCGTACTGAACTTTTGTACGGCCCGTCCCCCGTGCGTGCGTGTGTTTTTTCGCGGTGGGTCGTACTGATCTTTTGTACGGCCCGTCCCTTGTGCGTGACGTGTGTTTTTTCGCGGATACTCTTTAAAGTGTATCTTTGCATTGATAGAGAGAAAAGGAAACAACAGGTTGACGTCACAGTCACGTACACAGGAAGGCGTGTCCGTGGCATGCGTGTGTGGCCGCGTGGTGGAACGTCTTGTTAGTTGCTCGTGCGCGGCCGCTGATTTGATTTAGGTCTTGTGATATTTGGGCGTTCGATGTGGCACTCTGTGACAAGTCACAACGATGCCCAAGAATGATTTCTAGAAGCAGATGAATGGATCCCGAGGGACACCAGTTCCATCAAATATCAAGATCATAAACATGTGCCTGTGGGAGTCCGTAGATATTCTACAGACAAATTACAAAATGAATTAGGTTTGAGAGCAAAGTTTGTTGTATTAGACATACAAATGTGTGTGTGGGATGTTTTTAAGGCAAAACAGCAGCTATTTTCACCGCAAAGTTACAAAATTTAAATCTAAATTTCGGAGCCCTGCATGGCAGAATGGGTGGCAGTTCCTATTTCCCGCCTACCGTGGTGAATAACATGGAAAAGCGCACACGGTATGGGCCAGCCAATGTACGGGCTTCAGTCGTGTCTTTCTCCAGCGGCTTTGGAAGGGTTCTAGATCCTTCCTCAACCCGTTTTTTTTTCTTTTTTCGTTTTTACTTAATTTCTTTTTTGTTAGTTTTGTTCTCTTTTATTTTTTATTTTTTTAGTAATTTTCTAATGCATTTTCGAATTCATGATTTCTTGAATACATCAAGTTTCTTAAAAAATTAGAAGGTTTCCAAAAATCAAAGATTTTTTTCGTATACAGAATTCTTGAAATAAAATTGATTTCCGTACATTTTTCAAAATTCACAAACTGTTTTCTAATTTGCCAACATTTTTAGAAAGTCAGAAAATATTTTTGAATTGGTCACATTTTTAAATCCGAGAATAATTTTGAAATTTCACGTACTGTTTTTGAATTCGCAAACATTTTTAAAAAGTAACGAAAAACATTTTGAACTCGTGAATGTTTTAAAAAATTCACAAAAAATTGATTTCGTGAATACTTTTTAAATCCTCGGACATTTTTCAAATTTATGGACAGTCTTTGAATTCATGAACATCTTTTGAAAGTGAATCATCAAACTTTTTCTTGGAATAGTTTGAACATATTTTATGAGTTTCAAAAAAAGTAGTATTTGCTACTAATAAGATGCGTATGATTTTGTATTTTGGCAAAGAAAGAAGGGAAATTCATTTATACTCCCTCCGTTCCAAATTACTCGTCGCAGAAATGGATGTATCTATAACTAAAATACATCTAGATACATCCATACCTGTAACAAGTAATTCAGAACGGAGGGAGTATTTGTTTATAAAATCTGTCATTTTTCTGTACTAATAACTTTAGCTTGTCACATTTTACCCAGTCCTTATGGATGAAAATTATTTACTTAGATGTCAGAAACTAAGAACAAATGATCACTTATGGAAATAGAAGTTTTCCAAAATGTGTTCTAGGTGAGATAGATTTTATTGTTTAGTGACAACGACCTCATGACTATTTCTGCATTTCGTACTTATTTTCATTTGTGTCGATGGACTGATTTTAGTAGGTTTGCGCAGGTAGTTTGCTATTCCAAATATACAAAAAACATACTAACAAGTTAATCTTTTATTTTACTTTTTATGAACAATTCTCCTGTTACTAATTATTTTAATTTCTTGTTGATAGAAACTCGACTTGCACCAATGCATGCGTATTTATGTACAAAAGAATAAAAAAATCAAAACTCTTAAGCAACATTTTAAGGGTTTTTTGTCAAAAAAAGTCCTTCCAGCTTAGATGGCTAGCCTTGTCATAACCGGACCGTACTGAAGAACTTATCAACCACAAGGACCCTGTTGGACCTATCCAGCGACTACGAGGACGATACGTGCCATAATCTCACATTTTGAGTACCCGAACATATTTTTTTAATTTATGAACATTTCGCAAAAGGCATGAACATTTTCCGAAAATGCGAAACATTTTTTGAATTGATGATTTTTTTTGAAAATTTGGGAACAACATTTTTAAATCCCCAAACATTTTTTATAATTTACAAAACCTTTTTTGATAGATGAACATTTTTAAAATCTATGACCATTTAAAAAATTTACAAAAAAAATTCGAATTGAACACTTTTTATATAATCGACAATTTTTCAAATTGATAAACAATTTTTCAGTTCATGAACATCTTTTGAATGCGTGAATCATTTATGAATCAGAAAACACTTTCTTGAAATTCATGAACATTTTTCTGACTCAACGAATATTTTTTTGAAATGAGGAACATTTTTTGAATTGGGGAACATTTCTTGGAAGGCATGAACATTTTTCGAATCAGCGAACATTTTTTGACTCGATGTTTGGGGATAATATTTGCATATTCACGGACACTTTTTCAATTCTTGAATAGTTTTAAAAATTTCACGTGAAAAAAAATCAATTCGTGAACATTTTATGAAATCACGAACATTTGCAAAATTCGTATACAATTTTCAATATCTGTAACATTTTTCAAATTCATGAACAATTCATCAAATTAAGACTTTTTTTAAACCCTGATTTTTGATTTGAGATTCGTTAACAGTGCTCAAAGTAAAAGAAAAAGGAAAGCGAAAAAAAAGAAAAAAGAGTGCCCCGCCCCCACACGGGCCGGAACAAAATAGCTCGGCGGAGCAGGGGCTGCGTGATTGGCGGCTATTTGTGGACGTACGAGCGAAATAGGGGCTCCTGCAATGGGTCCTACCGGGCGCTCCTGTTGTCGATTAATCTATATCTATACTTCTATACTATTATTAAACAATCAAACTAATTCTTTCTTAATGCCACTCCGCATATGTACCCAGCCTAATTACCACCGTCAGATTAGCCCTACTAAATAAAATCTAATGATTACAGTTAGTTTAATCCCGAGCTATGTGTGCAATTAGCAATTTACTAGGACTGAACGCGCTCCACCCGTGGAGGAATATTCCACGCCGCGTCCGCATACAACGCTTCGTAAATGCAAAAGGGCTCTCCATATCACAGCCACTGCCTCGCCTCCATGAGTCTCGTGGGAGAACCCTAGCCGCCACTCCTTCATTCCCCTACCTCCTCCCTGTCTCACCGCCGCCGCCGGAGTGCGCCCTGGGCGAAGCTAGGGCCTCTATATCTATACTTCTATACTAATCTATACTAATATTAAACAATCAAAGTAATTCTTTCTTAATGCCACTCCCCATATGTACCCAGCCTAATTACCACCGTCAGATTAGCCCCACTAAATAAAATCTAATGATTACAGTTAGTTTAATCCCGAGCTATGTGTGCAATTAGCAATTTACTAGGACTGAACGCACTCCACCCGCGGAGGAATATTCCACGCCGCGTTCGCTTACAATGCTTCGTAAATGCAAAAGGGATCTCCATATCGCAGGCACCGCATCGCCTCCATGAGTCTCGTGGGAGAACCCTAGCCGCCACTCCTTCCCTCCCCTACCTCCTCCCTGTCTCGCCGCCGCCACCGGAGTGCGCCCCTGGGCGAAGCTAGGGCCAGCTCCTCCATGCGTCTCGGGGAGAAACCTAGCCACCACCCTTTCCCTCACCTAACTCCTTCCTGTCTCGCCGCCGCCACCAGAGGGCGCGCCGGGGCGAAGCTAGGGCCAGCCCCAAGGAGGGCGAGGACGTGGCACCTGGTTCCTACCTGCTTGGCGCGGTTGCGCGGCGAACGCTTGGTGCAGCAGCGCTGAGGCACGGACTGCGTTGCCCAGGAGCGCCGCCGACGCTAGTTGCTGGCTTGCTACGTGGCTTACCCGCCTTGCTTCCGCCGGATGCGGGCTCTTTCCACTCCTCAGGCATCCGCCATGTCGGCCCAAGCAGACGACGAAGTCCAGCCCTGGCCAACAAGCTGTTCGTCACACGCCCATGGTAATATAGTGACGCTTCCTCTTTTCAATCAACATTTTTTTTCCTGTTCATCGAATTTCCAAGGAGTCATTTGCATTCCCAATTTTAATATGTGGGAGAAGGAATTGAAGAACAATACATCAGCTAATATCTGTGAATTTCATATTATATGACGATGGATGCATTGATTTTTAGATGAAAGTGAGAACAATACATCAGCTAGCAATTGATACCCAATATCTCATATATACCAGAAAAAAAATTGTTGTAAATAAGTAGTTCACTACCAAGTGCAAACAAGATTTTTGAGACATGTGATCTTCATATTGATTCTATTTCAAGGTCGGCAGCTTCCCTCATCTTGGTTCTTATTTTAGGTTCAAGCTGACTGAGTAGTATTTGTGATCCAAATGACTGGTTTCAGGTATCAACTTGACATATGTATGTAGCCCATTTCCTCATTCTCTGATTCTTTGGGTCATTTTAGAACTTCTGATGGGTTAATTTATTTGCAGTACAGTGTCGGTACTGCTCTAGAACACCTCCCACATTAGTTTTCCGTTGCAATTGTTCACCCAATGGACAAGACGGACGTCTGTGTGCTCGTCCACCATTATTTGACCTGATACAGTCACCCATAAGATCAGTATGCCCCAACTTATATTTTTTCTAACTTCATTATTTTGGATTATTAGTTGTCCTTACTGCTATCAATCCATGGCAAGAAGTAATGCAACTAAACTACTTCTCTGAGTTTGGTGGGCAGTAATGTAATAGGATTATTGCCGCATAGTTAATTATCAGATGAATATTGTGTTCATGGTCAGATAATTCTCATTGGTTATTTGAATAATAAATGTAGAATTTGGCGTGTTACGTATATCATCAAGCAAGTACTTGTTCTTGATATGCCATCCATATATTTTAAGGTAGTTGTTTTAGTTGGACTGTTAATTTGGTACTGTAGACAAAGCACGTAATAATTGGGTACATTGAAAAGCATTTTTAAAAGGCATGTAGTGATTGACTTCATGTTAGCAGTAAAATAACCTTTCACTGCCATGATGTCATCAGTTTACAAAGTGTGCAACCTGCCCTGCTGATGCCTGGGTTTTTGTATGCTACTATGTTATTATTTACCTTGGTGATGAGGCAGGGAAGGTAAGTGGGGCTAACCTGTTTGTCGGAGCAAGAATAATGACCAAGTTTTTCATTAAAGTTTAGGGGGCAAGTGGGGCTAACCTATTGGCCGGAACAAAAGTAATGACCAAGTTTTTCATTAATGTTTGAGGGGCGTATGGTCTTGGTGCTGCTCAAGCTCGGCCATACGATTGTCACCGTAGGTGCTTCTCTGAGCATTGTCATCTTCTTCGCCACTGGTTTGGTAACCATCTGGGTTTCCTTCTCTGCTTCTGCATGTCTCGTGTTATAATGAGAAATGGAGAGGAAGTTAGAGAAGTTAGTAATCATCGATAATAATAATGTGATGTAGAAATGCATGTTTGCTGCACAGGTGTACCCTGCAAGGAATTATTTTACAATAGAAATGCATATATTGTGGATTGATGACTAAACAAGTTTGCAGGTACATCCCTGAAAATACAGCAGAGCCTTCAATCTTGAGAGTTAAGAATTCTTCCGGTGTTGCTTTGGAAATGAATGTCATATCTAAATGCTTGCTTATTTAGGTGTATACGTAAAATCTAAAACTGATCAATATTGTTTTTAATAACATATTTGTATAAATGGATCTTAATTATATACATAATTTAAGATGGATGTAAGGTAGTAGCATATGTTTAGGTTGAGGGTACTAATTAGGTAGTAGCATATGTTCAGGTTGAGGGTACTAATTATAACAAACGTTGTGCTTTTTCACATATGATTGTAATATTAGTTGAGACGTGTTGCACGTGCATATTTACTAGTGCATCAAAATGTCCTACTGGTGCTCTAGATTAGGCTAGTGCACTGGCATAGATCGTAGCAACTTGGACTATAGCTATCACAGTTTCCCCTGTGTTTTTCTGTTATATATTTTTAGTCAATTTTCATTTCCTTCCCTATAAAAACGGGTTGAGAAAAATGAGAACATTACTTGAAATTTTTTGAGAGTTTTAAATCATTATTAAAAATGTTTTTAAAAAGGTATACAGTTTCTGTTGATATATTTTATAAAATCTAAACATTTTTTTATGTTATTAAAAATGTCATCATATTTCAAATCTGACTATTTTTTAATTTGTTTTTTTGGAAACGCGAATATTCTTTTCGTTTCCAACGATGTCTATTTCTGGTTTAATTTATGTTCATAATATTATTCTAGTTTCTTTCACATGTTTCAAAAAAGTTCTAAAATTTCAAAATATATTCAGATATTTTTCCAAAAATGAACTAAAATTGTTTCTCAATTTGCCCGGAAAATTGAAAAATAAAACAAGAAGTCTGGATTTTTGATTGAAAAATTGCTTTAGGAAACGCGCGAAACTTTTAATTTTTTTTCCATTTTTCTTAAGATATTCACGTTGTTTCAAACAAAAGTTTAAAGCTCATGTTTTTCATAAATATTCTAAACATTCAAATAAATTAACTTAACATACTTCTATTGTATTTTCCATAGTCATATGAAAAACAGATTGATACTGTAACAGAAAAGAAAACCGAACCATAAGCAACTTGAAATAAACCAACACGCATGGTGTCTATCGTGCGTGACGAGAGAAACCTGAATGGGCCGACCGAGCTCGCACACACTGTTTGATTGCCCTCATGTATAATGAAGGGCCAATTAATGTATTTTCGTATTTCACGCTTTGGGTAGTGCCAATTACGCTACTATTGGTACTGAGCGCCCACTGCTATCTAGGTCCAGGGCTTTTAGGAATCTTTTACAAGGTCCTCTTTGGGCACCGCTATGTCTAGCCTAAAGCGACACCTAGCATGCTCCACGGGCGTGTTTTTCTTATTCATGTTTTTATACTTTATTTTTCTTAGTTTCGTAAACATCCAAGTATTCTAAATATATGTATTACAAATTTTTTAACAAACATTATAAAATTTATTAACCAAGTATTTTAAAAATATTAGATGTGTATAATGAATATGCTTTCTCATGTATACAAAAAATATACAATATGTGTGAGAAAAGTTGACATGTATTTAATAAATGTTAAAAGCGTATTTGAAAAATGTTAATCAAGCATTTGCAAAATGTGAAACTTGTATTTGCAAAATGTTAAATATGTGAAGAAAAAATGTTGACTACGTACTAAAAAATATATTAAGCTTCTATTTGAATTTTTTTAATGAATCATTATAAAATGTTAAAATCTGTATAGAAAAAAGTTGACCATGTATTAAGAAAGTTGATAATCTTGTATTTATAAAATGTTAATTAAACATTTGAAATACGTTAAAAATGTTTATAAAAATGTTGACCATGTATTAAAATAATGTTAAACTTTTATTTGAAAACTATTAATATAGCATTTGAAAAATATTAAACGTGTATAGAAAAATGTTGACCGTCTGCTCAAAAGATGTAAACTAGTATTTGAAAAAAAATGTTAATCAATGATTTAAAAAATGATAAATGTTTATAAGAGAATTGTTGACCAGGTATACAATAAATGTTAATAAGTTATTTGAAAATGTTAACCGAGCATCTGAAAATGTTAACACATATGGAAAAATGTGGACTATGTATTCAATTTTGTTGATCTTTTATTTGAAATATGCATTAGATAAAAAAAGGTGTATAGAAAAGTAGTGAAAGCCAAAGAAAGAAATGATGAAAAACAAGAAACAAACAAACAAAACCAAAGGAAGTGAAGAAAGAAACAAAAGAAACACGTCGGCTATGAAAAAAACATAAACCCAAAGAAAACCGTGAAAATCCATAAGGAAACAAAGAAAAACCAAGAAAAATTGATAATATAACAAAAAAAACCAGACAAAACTAGTGCAACATAGTAAAGGAAAACAAAGAAACAAGAAAAACGATGAAGAAACCAAAAAAATAAAGAAAAGAAAAACCTAGGGAAAATCAATAAATAAATGTAGAAAACTGCTGAAAAACAAAATAAACAAAAACAAAAAAACCATGAAGAAGCCAAGAAAACCGGTATGAAACTTGTAAAAAAAACTAAAAAACAAAGGAAATCGTAAAGAAAATTAAATTAAAAACAAGAACCGGACCGAGCGAGCAAGGAGAAGAAGAGAATGGACCGGCCTGATTCGTACACGAGAGCAACTATTGTCTCGCTATAAGTGAGGCATAGTTCTGGCGGTTCTCTTTAGTATTTTGCTCTCGGTTTTCTACATTTTCTGTTTTTACTGGTTTTTGTTTGACTTTATCAAGTTCTTATTTATTTTTCATTTAACTTTTTTCATGAATATTTTTTAAAATTGGCAAACTATTTTTTATAACGAAGTATAGTTTTTAAATTCAGGAATATTTTCAAAAATTCATGACCATTTTTCATCTTCGGAAGCTTTTCAAATATGTCAATAATTTTTATATTTACAAATAAATTTCTAAATTAATAATTTCTTTATATCTCTGGTTGTACTTCAAATTCTTGAACATTCTTAAAATATACGTACTATTTGAATATTGTTTAAACTAATGATATTTTTTTAATCCGCAAATATTATTCAATACCTATGAATATTTTTTAATACATTTTTTTATTTTGTGCACATTTCCAAAAAAATATATTTTTCAATTTCTTTAATTTTTTAAATTTCGGGAATATTTTCAAATTCATAAAATATATTCCGGATTTGCAAAGTTTTCTCAATTTTGTAATATTTACTGAAGTTTATGAAATTTTAAAAGAATATTTGATTATTTTTCAATGTATGTTTTGTTTTATCTTGAAAAAAAATGTTTTTTGAACACTTTGTTTTTATGTGGCTACCGAGTGATTGAGCGACAGAGGATCACGCGACCGAGTGATCCAGTGACTCGGCAAAGCGAGCGCTATTGGACCATGCAACCCATGTAACATCAGCGTGGGCGTTGGGGTTTGAATCGGTGCCTTCAGCGCGGGTCAGAAGATCTACCGGTCAATACCATGCACAAATGCGCACCCTTCCAGCTGTAGCCCCGCTATAGTAGACCGACCCATTTTGCTACCGAGAAGACTCTTTTTCCTGTTTCTTCTGTATCCATTCCACTTGCTTTGGGAGGTAACACTAAGAGACCTGCATTGGAAGGTTCTAGAACCATCGTTGAACCAGTTTATCTGCTTTTGTCCCTATGCTTTCTTTTTTGCCGGTTTTATTCTGCTTTGCTTATGGTTTTTTATTCGTTTTTCCCTTTATTCTTTTATTTGATTTTTTAAATTTGTGGACCTTTTTGAATCCATGAACATTTTAGCTTAAAAATATATATGTATATTTTATGAATTCAAGAATAATTCTTAAATTCACAAATATTTTTTCAATTGGTGATTTTTTTATTTCACTATTTATTTTTGTTATACATGAACATTTTAAAATTTTGCGAACAATTTTCAAGTTAGCAAAGGTTTCTAAATCTATGAACAATTTTTAAATTTGTAACTTTATTTGATTTGCCACTTTTTAAAAAATCAAACTTTCTTTTGAAACTCACGATCCTTTTTTGAATTCGTGAATATTTTTTGAATTTGCTATTATTTCTTGAGATTCGCAAACATTTATGAGTTCTCATTTTTTTTCTTTGGACTTACGTTTAAAATTCATGAATATTTTATGAATTCATGATCATTTTTGTGTGATTAATGGACATTTTGAACTTATTTTACATTCATGAGCATTTTTAAAACTCTTTATATTCCCGAATCTTTTTATAATTCCTGAATATGTTCTACCTTTTTTCTTCTTAAAGTGAGTCGAAGGCAGCGAACGACACACAAGCAAGGGACATCAACTAATGCTGCATGGGGTAGGCTCAACAATTCTTGCCAAAGTGTGACAGGGACATTTGCCCTGTATCGGCACGTAGCGCATGGAACAAAAATACTATTAACGCAATTCCGAGTTTGTTTGTTTAGGGGTGCGTGCGACGGTTAATATGGTTCAACGGCGCCCGTTTGGCTACTGGTGATGGTTACCACACCGATCTCCGTCTATATATACGAAGCAAAGCCAGTTGCACCATCCCTCACTGCCTCTCTCCCCTTTCCCCCTGGTGTCGTCTCTAGCTGACCTCTTCTTCACCTTCCTCTCGGTTAACCACGTACCAATGGCACGCCGCCATGTCATTGAAGCAGAGCCCGGGGCAGTCCTGCTGGATAGTGGAGCATTTGTACTTTGAGCCGCATCCTGGGCTTGCCGTCGACGAATACGACGAGGAATCAAGCAAGTTGTGGGCCACTCAAGAGGCCTTTATGGCTGGGAGAAGCGCGTACAAGAGAAAGCCCGTTGATGTGATGACATGATCGTGTGCTTCGAAAAGTGCTAGCTGAGTCTATACACGTAGAGACCAAGGCTCACACCCCCCGACCACCTCCCAGCCGCATACCGCTACATGCACGCGATCAAAATTGGCCCGTTTGTGAAAGAACACTCATCACTGACCCGAAGGCACATGTGGGACACTCATGCATCAGTAATGATATGATTTGACCAGCCAGTGCTATTCACACTTGTAGTTGTGCCGCCGGTTGTAGGTGCCCCAAAAATTTTCATCAAAAAGCTTCTCGAGGTCTCCCCGGCTCTGTATGCAGCCCACTAGGAGGCTAGTGAGCCAAGCACGGAGTGACTCAGCTAGGTGTAGCGTAAGGTGTCTTGCTTCCATGAAGTCATTTGCTACCGATGGTGACACACAGTGTGTGATAACATGTCGGCCAGGTGTCTAGCCGAGTCTCACTGGTGCACTTGTCAATTTTGCAGACCCGAAAGCGTGGGGAAATTAGCATCATGGATGCAAGTTCTTAAAGCCTTCGGTCCAACATAAGTGAAGCAATGACCTTGAGCTCGGCATTCTAGGTCCCAAGTTGCAAGATCCTCGCTCCTGCTTTCATATGGGTTGTGGATTTGATGCCAATCATCCTATGGAGGTCTTGCCTTCGAGATAGGGACGGGAGGTGCTTCGTACTGTCTGTGCCGTTGAGGGACGAACGATTTTTTTTCAAAATGGGGAGCGCGACAGGGGACCGAAATGGTGAGGCGAAGAACATGGGATTTATCCAGGTCTGAGCCTTTCGAGAGGAGGTAAGACCACACTCCTGCCTCTAGTGTTGTATTGCATGGAGGCTATGTTTCTTGGATTACAAGCCTCTCACCCTAGCAACGGAGAGAGGTAGGTGGGGAGGACCTAACTCTAGGGTTTTCACGGAGTTGATTTTTCCTTGCATCGTGAGGCCCCTTAGTTTGCCTTATATACTTGGCCAAGTTAGGTGTTAGGGTTACATGCCACGGGTAGTGCCCCTGCGCTCAGGATGGCTCTATCGCATAGTGTCGAACCACATCTTGTCCTTTAGGCCCGCTCAAACTGTCAAAATCCTGAGCCTCCAGGTCTTCGACGTCAAAATCCCGGGACCTCCTGGTTGTCAGTATCCGGGATCCTCGTCAATCCCCTTGATGCTTCAATATAAGTTATCGTCATTTACGAAGAAAAAACTTGAGAATAGTTGTTTTTCCATCTTCTATTTTCAGTAAAAACATTGATTAACTAGAGAATGCCCCACTTGTTGCTACGAGTATTGGTTGATTAAAATTTGGATTGATAACATGATAACCAAAAGTTAAAAGACATATGACTTACTATATTTGATTATGTGTAGTTGTAATAATATTGAATGTAAGTAGAATAATCAAATGGAAAATATTTTCCCCATGCATGGTTGAATGCTATAGTGGGTATTTTCCCATGCATGGTTGTATGTTAAAGATGAGACGCGTAGTACTCAAATGGTCCTTGATGAATAGTAAAATTAAAAAAAGAAAAATAAAAGAAATCTGATTTGTTTTTTGTAAAGTTTGACAAATGTTTTGTGTACTTGCAAAAGTTTATCATGAAGTGACATTTCTGGAAGTCGTCAATAAAAATCAATGCTCCAAAAATGCTATTTTTTAAAAGCAATTTGGGTGTCGATTTTTTCCATGACTTCCACGAATGTCATTTTCATGCTAAAATTTGTCAATCACACAAAATATTTGTTTGTTTTTTCTTTGTTTTGGATTCTACTGTTTTACTGTTCATCCCGAGCTCATTATCGGGAGAAAAAGAGGACTTTTGGTTACGATGAGTCTTATCACATTTGTAATTGTATGGTGAGGTGACGTGCTTGTATGGTGAGGTGACGTGCTTGTATGGTGTGATAAATAAATTTGTATGTAGGATATTATGATGTGAAGAGTGAGATTATGACTTAGGCAAACTTTGATATAACAATCTGCTTTACAATTGTCTGTCTTTGTCTTTGTTGTTTATTTTTATTTTGTTTTTCTGATGTCTTTTACGTGATCGGTCGACTCAGCCTGCCCGGGAGAAACAAAAATACTGAGAAGTCTTGATCACGACGATAGTTTATTTAACACTGAAGGCAGATGCGCGGCATGTGGTGTTCTTTTCCGGGCGGGTCAGGTTTGGCGATGGGTGAGAGCCAAGGCAGGTGCCAAAAGAACCCTGGAAGACGATGGATCAGCATTGTAAAAGCAACAGGAACTCGGTGTTTTCTTTAATCTCAAACAGTGCAGGCAGAAACAAATATACCCCAAACAGGGACATGGAACTAGTCGGTGAGTGATTACAGATTTGTGACCGACCGAACCCCGTGATGGAGGCCTTAGCAATAGGATTAGTGGCCATCATGCAACAGCCAGTGCACGACTATCTCCTCGGATTTGATATTTGAGTTGGCCTGACACGGGCACAGGTGCATTCGGACAGGCACAGCTCTAGATTTAGATTTCCCGTTGTAAATCCGTAATCACAACACAAAGGCGGTTTAAGCATGGCTAGGCTATAAGGAGACACTGTGATTGAAGGGACAAATAATCTGATCAAACATGCCACAGACTTCTATAAGGAGCTTTTCGGGCCTGCCTCGGGGAATACTTTTCATTTAGATCCCGACACTTGGGGACAGGATGAAAAATTAACAGCTGAGGAAAATGAGTTTTTGACCAGACCTTTTAGTAAAGAAGAAGTTAAGAAAGCTTTGTTTTCCATGAAAAGCAATAGAGCACCTGGCCCCGATAATATTCCAGCAGAATTCTATCGATTTTGCTGGGATATTGTCAAACAGGATATTATAAATCTGTTTGCTGCTTTTCATGAAGGCTCCCTGGACGTTGAAAGACTGAATTATGGGGTGATTACCCTAATTCCTAAAGTCAATGGGGCTAAAAAAATCCAGGAATTTCGGCCTATCTGTCTGTTGCGGTGCCCTTACAAACTCATTACCAAAGTGTTGGATAATCGAGTGGCAATATTTGCTGATAAGCTCATCAGCCGGCATCAAAACGCTTTTATCAAGAAACGTAATATTATGGATGGGATACTTACTTTGCATGAAGTATTACATCACACACATATTAAAAAGAAATGTGGGGTTGTCCTAAAACTAGATTTTGAGAAGGCATATGACAAAGTGAATTGGGATTTCTTTTTGGAATGTCATAGATTGAGAGGCTTCAATGAGAAGTGGTGCGACTGGATTAGCCAAGTTTTACGAACTGGCACTGTTAGTGTCAAGATCAATAATACTGTAGGCCCCTATTTTCAAAGTAGTAAGGGGGTGAGGCAAGGGGATTCTATATCTCCCTTTCTCTTCAACTTAGCGGCTGAATGCCTTTCGAAAATGATTTTCAATGCCCAGAAAAATGATCTGTTTAAAGGACTGGCAGCAGACCTTGTTCCAAACGGTGTTGCTGTCCTGCAGTATGCAGATGACACTGTCCTTTGCATTGAAGATGATATAGATAAAGCTGTTAACCTCAAACTTCTGTTGTACTTGTTTGAACTTATGTCTGGCTTGAAAATCAATTTTCTTAAAAGTGAAGTGCTGTGTGTGTGTGTGTGGGGGGGGGGGGACGATACAACTCTCCAAAAATATGCTGATCTATTTGGGTGCCAAATAGGGCTGAGGTCCTCTGACCATGCATGGATAGAAGCCCTGAGCTATGGCTTCAGCCTTCATCTTTGTAGGATCGAAAGTATGTCTAGAGGGGGGTGATTAGACTACTTAACCAAATAAAAACTTAACCTTTTCCCAATTTTAGTTCTTGGCAGATTTTAGCTACTTTAGGACAAGTCAAGCAACCATCACACAATTCAAGCAAGCATGCAAAGAGTATATAGGCAGCGGAAAGTAAAGCATGCAACTTGCAAGAATGTAAAGGGAAGGGTTTGGAGAATCCAGACGCAATTGGAGACACAGATGTTTTTCCCGTGGTTCAGATAGGTGGTGCTATCCTACATCCACGTTGATGGAGACTTCAACCCACGGAGGGTAACGGTTGCGCGAGTCCACGGAGGGCTCCACCCACAAAGGGTCCACGAAGAAGCAACCTTGTCTATCCCATCATGGCCATCGCCCACGAAGGACTTGCCTCACTAGCGGTAGATCTTCACGAAGTAGGCGATCTCCTTGCCCTTACAAACTCCTTGGTTAACCTCCACAATCTTGTCGGAGACTCCCAAGTGACACCTAGCCAATCTAGGAGACACCACTCTCCAAGAAGTAACAAATGGTGTGTTGATGATGAACTCCTTGCTCTTGTGCTTCAAATGATAGTCTCCCCAACACTCAACTCTCTCTCATAGGATTTGGATTTGGTGGAAAGAAGATTTGAGTGGAAAGCAACTTGGGGAAGGCTAGAGATCAAGATTCATATGCTAGGAATGGAATATCTTGGCCTCAACACAAGGGTAGGTGGTTCTCTCTCAGAACATATGAGCTGGAAGTGTAGATGTGTTCTAATGGCTCTCTCCACGAGTGAAGAGGAGGTGGAGGGGTATATATAGCCTCCACACAAAATCCAACCGTTACACACAATTTACCAATCTCGGTGGGACCGAATCAACAAACTCAGTCGGACCGAAATAGTAAACCTAGTGACCGTTAGAGATTTTCGGTGGGACTGATATGCAACTCGGTAGGACCGATATGGTTAGGATTAGGGCATAACGTAATCTCGGTGAGACCGATTACACAAACTCGGTGAGACCGATTTGGTAATAAGCTAACCAGAGGGTTGGTCAGGTAAACTCGGTGGGACCGATTTGCTGTTTCGGTGAGACCGAAAAGTTACAAAAAGGAAACAGAGAGTTTACATTGCAATCTCGGTGGGACCGATCCGCTCTTTCGGTGAGACCGAAAAGTTGCGAAAAGGAAACAGAGAAATTGCAATCCCATCTCGGTGAGACCGAGATCCCTATCGGTAGAACCGATTTGCTTAGGGTTTGGCAGTGGCTTATGACATGTGAAACTCGGTGGCGCCGGATAGGAAGAATCGGTAGGACCAAGTTTGGCTTAGGGTTTAGGTCAAGAGTGGATATGAGAAAGTAGCTGAGGATTTTGGAGCATATCATTAAGCACATGAAGCAAAGGGCTCATTAAGCAACACCTCATCCCTCCTTGATAGTATTGGCTTTTCCTATGGACTCAATGTGATCTTGGATCACTAAAATGTAAAATGAAGAGTCTTGAGCTTTTGAGCTTGAGCCAATCCTTTGTCCTTAGCATTTTGAGGGTTCCACTTTCATCATCCATGCCATGCCAATCATTGAGCTTTCCTGAAATAATCATCTTGGAATAGCATTAGCTCAATGAGCTATATGTTGTTATGAATTACCAAAACCACCTAGGGATAGTTGCACTTTCAATCTCCCCCTTTTTGGTAATTGATGACAACATATAGATCAAAGCTTCGACAAATGATAATAAGAATGATATATATCGTCGCTTTGAGAAGTATGTGATAAGTAAGAGCTCCCCCTAAATTTGTGCATATTTAAAATTTGCTTTGGACTGCAAATGCACAAAGAGTTAGAATCATGGGTTACTCTTCCATGTCACATACATCTTGGTGGAGCACTCAAAATGATAAGAATGAAATACATGCACTCATCACCAAGAAAAGTGAATGATCACATAAGATAGATAGGATATATCAAGCATGCATAAGTGTAGCTTATGATCAAACACATGATCATCAATGTCTCACAAGCATATCAAAGTATCTCAACCAAAAGCAAACAAAGTTTGAAAAACCACCAAATAAAACAAGAGAGAATACAAGCAACACTCTCTCTCTCGAAGCCTACGATCTATACATTTTTCTCCCCCTTTGGCAACAAGTTACCAAAAGTTCCTAGAAAATGCATAGTGCTAGATCGACTCTCAGGCTTGATCTTCTGGTGGTGGTGGAGTCTGGATCACTCCAAGGACGAAGGCTTCTGTAGACGTGGTTGGATCTGGAGCTGAAGTAGATGCTGGAGCTGGTTGGGTTGGTGCTGTGGCTGGAGTTGAGGTGGTGGCTCTGGTGTCAGGAACTGGCACTGCAGACGACCTCTGAGCTCGTGGCACTCTGGCAAATGCATCAGTTGTAGTCTTCCCTTTCCTCTCCTGCATATCATCTTGAAGTTGCTCCACTACAGACTGAATCTGTTACTTTGACATCCAAGTCATAGAACTTTTGTTCTACGATTCTCTCTAAGCTCTCCTGATTCTGAGTGAGGGTGGCCAGTCCTTTCTCAATCCTCAGCGTGGATGCAATCAAGTAACTAAGCTGCTTTTGCTTGGTTTTCAAGAAATACTCAGATGCCTCCTCTTGAGTTGGCATCTTGGCAGCTTTCTCCTTCCTTGCCTTCTCCTTTTGTGCTTGAGCATGAGCTGAAGATGGTTCATCCTTGTTCATCACAACTTGATTGTCCTCGAAATCTGGAAGAATAGGCAAATGTTCCTTGTCCAATAAGTATATGCCTTTAACCATCTTGGAGTTTATCAACTCTTGGATGAGGGGCATATCCACAGCTCCTCTTCTGATCTGCTGCAGTCCTCTTGATTGTTTCTACCATGAGGCTCATGACTTTGAATTTTTGTGGCACATCAAATATATGAAGCAAGTTGATTGCATGGCCTCTGATCATCTTGTGATCACCTGACTTGGGCAACAGAGCGTGCCTCAGAATCCAATTGATGGTTGGCAACCCTGACAGAAGATAATGTACTGATCCAAATTTGAAAGTATCAAGTGCCTTGTTTGGGATCTCCTTGTACATGTTGGACATAGAGTTGTGGTCCATCTTCTTCTTGGCATATATATCTAGGTCATCCTCATGCTCCTCTGGGGCATTGATGAGCCGTGCCCACTCAGCAACTGTTGATTGGTACCTCGTACCTTCTGACATCCACACAATCCTTCCATCTGGATAGAAGTGTGCTGTGGAGTAGAACTGCATGATCAGCTCTTCATTCCACTTTGTGAGTGTAAGTGCATCTAGTGCCCCTTAGTGATTTTGGTGTATTGAAGACTTATAGGTTAAGTATCTAATGCGTTTATGAGTGTACACAGATCTATAAGTCTATGAGGAGTTTGATATTTACAGAGAAAGTCGACCCCTAAAAATGAAGTTCTTCAACTGAAGACTTTGATATACTGAAGACTTTCTGAAGACTTTGAAAGTGAAGAAATTGGTGTGACCTTGAAGACTTGGTATTCATTCGAGGAACATGAAGCGTGAAGACTTTTGTTTTCGTAGTTTCATTTTCTCTTTCTTGAGTCATAGGAAACATCGTACTGTTAAAGGGGGTCAAGGAAATACTAAGGAGAAAATTTCCATGTGATGCTCAACTCAAAGCCTACACCCAGCAATCCCTTCGAGTGAAGCCATTGGAAATCTCATACAGTTCAGTCAAATTCTTCAATGACAGAGACGCAATTCTTCTGGTCACTTAGGACTTTGCTCTGACTGAGGAGTTAGGAATTCGCCAGTGCGAATTGCCTACACAGTGAGGAACATGATAGCCCTGAGGAATTTGTACCTCAAATTTCCGACCGTTGCTGTGCTGCGCGCCAGCTGTCCTAAAATATCTTGTCCACCTAACGGTCATATCATTGAAGGGCATTTATGTATTATCATGTCGGGCTGCTCCCTAGGCTATAAATAGCCGCCCCCTACAACCACTAGCTGGTTGGCTGCTCCGCGAGAACTTGACACTTGTCATTTGAGAGCAACCCATCCTCCGAAGACTTTGAGCGAAAATCGTCAAGTGAGGAAAATCCAAATCCCAAACCCAAAACACCTACACACCCAAAGTGATTGAGCATCACTGAAGAGATTGATCCTGCGTGGATCCGACGCTTGTTACCTTTGAAGACTGTGCTTCTTCCAGACGGTTAGGCGTCAAGGTCTAGAGCATCCAAGAGGAATTGTGGATCGCCGAGTGACCAAGTCTGTGAAGGTTTGGAAGTCACCTGAAGACTTACCACGAGTGATTGGGCGAGGACTGTGTGTTCTTAGCTCAAGGAGAATACGGTGAGGACTGTGTGTCCGGGACTGGGTGTCCTCGAGTTTAAATACTCAGCCGCTCCAACCAGATGTACAACTGAGACAGCAGTTGGAACTGGTCTACCAAATCATTGTCTTCACCAAGCTTACTGGTTCTATTTCCTCAACTCTTTCATTTCCTCAGTAGTGTGCTGTTTGTTTATCATATCTGTGTTTGAAGACCTTGACTGAAGACTTTCTCAATTTCCTTAGTTCAATTTCTTCAGTCTGTTTGTCTTCAACTTGTGCTATCCTGTGTTTACGCTTTCTGTACTCAGTGTTTGTCTTCATTTCATCATGATGACTATGCTAGGACTCTGTTATGTTTTCATCTGAGTACTTATTCCGCTGCTAGTAGTTCTTCATTAAGGAATTTCCTCACGAGCAAATTCCTTAGTGAAGAATTTCATAAAAATCGCCTATTCACCCCCTCTAGTCGATATAACGCACTTTCAATTGGTATCAGAGCAAGGTATTCCCTTGTTCTGTGTGATTTTGGTTTAACCGCCTGGAGTTTCAGTTATGACCGCAGGTATGATCAAGGTCTCTGTTGGGTGTCCTACCTTCGATGGGACAGACTACCCCTACTGGAAGAATAAGATGCGAATGCATCTTGAGGCAATTGATAACAATCTCTGGTACGTTGTGGAAAATGGTGTTCCCTCCGTTACTCCCTCGCTGAACGCTACCGATGTGAAGAGATTCAAGCAACTCGACTCCCAAGCGAAGAATATCATATGTGGCCATCTGAGTAAGGGTCAGTATGGTAGAGTAAGTGCTTTGGAGACTGCAAAGCTTATCTGGGATAGGCTATCCAAGGTCAATGAAGGAGTTTCAAATCAGCGTGACTCTCGAGTTGATGTTCTTCAAAATCTCTTCAATCGCTTCAAAAGACTCGACAATGAAAATGTGCAGCAAACCTTCGATCGCCTCACTGACATCTCAAATGAGCTTCAAGCACTTGATGCCACTGACATCACCGACCATGAGGTGGTGAAGAAATTGCTTAGATCGCTTGATTCCTCATTTGACACTCTGGCACTGATGATACAAGAGCGTGGTGATTACAAGTCACTTGACCCCGCTGATATCCTCGAGAGGCTAAACACTCATGAGTTCCAGCTTGCTGAGAACAGATCTCTACGGTACAAGCTATAGCAGATCACGTGCACTGAAGGCCAAGGTAGTATCTGAGTCCAAAGATGAAGACTCTGGTAGCAGCCTTGGTGATCCTGAAGAACTGAGTCGTGATCTAGCACTGCTTGTGAAGAAATTCCAAAAGTTCTCAAGACATGGTCGCTTTGGAAAACCCTCAAGGAGCAATGATTCCTCATCCAGTGACTATAAGAAGAGGCTCTATCACAAGTGCAAGAAACCAGGACATTACATCCAAGACTGTCCTCAGTGGGAAAAGGATTCAAAGAAGAAGAAATACAAGGATTACAGTTCTGATGATGCGAAGAAAAAGAAGAAGTCCTCAAAATCTTCATCATCAAAATCCTCAAAGTCTTCGTCTCACAAAAAGAGCAGCTCCAAGAAGACTCGGGCATTCATTGGCAAGGAAATGGACTCTGAGGCTGAATCTGAAGAAAATGAGGAAGAGGAACAATCTGAAGATTCTGAGTCTGGTGTGGCAAGCCTAGCCCTCGCTACTGCATTCGTCAGCAAATCCATCTTCAACACTGAAGAAAGTGAACTCACCAACAAGGCTGATGAAAGCAGTGATGACTACGCTCCCACCTATTGCTTCATGGCAAAGGGTGCCAAGGTACTCAAATACGCCTCCTCTGAGTCTAGCGATGATGAATCTGATGAAAATCTTAAGCCTAGCTACTCTAAACTTGCTAAGATTGCTGTGCAACAACAAAAGGCTTTTGAAAAGGTTCAAAACATGCTAGACAAAAGTGATGATATGTTGGGTGAAGAATTGGATCGCACTAAGGCCTTAACTGAAAATCTTCAGAGACTTCAGACCAGGTTTGACAACCTTCAAAATCATCATAACACTCTCTTATCTGATCATGAGAAGCTTTCTTATGAATATCTTCAAAAGAAGCAAGATCTTGAGAAGCTAAGAGAGAGTTATGAAGATCTTCAGAAGGAGTGCGATTCATTATTTGCTCAACAAATCAGCGCTGCTCAGGAAGAATTTATTCCTCCATGTTTAAAATGCATTGAACGAGAACCTGCTAATTCCTCACCTGAATGTTCAAATGCTTCAAATGTTACAAATTCTTCACCTGCCTCTGCTATCACTAATTCCTCATCTAAGGACATTGCTAGTATTACTGACGATGCAGGACTGAAGGAATTGTACATAACAGGCATGTACAAAAGCCTCAAAGGGCATTAGACTCTTTGTGATGTGCTTAAAAAGCAGATCCTCAACAGGAACCCTAGGAAAGAGGGTATTGCCTTTGAGAGGAAACTCAATGCTGATGGTACATATTGGAAGCCTGAGCAGTACCCCAAAACCTCATGGGTTGCTGCAAAGGGACCTCCAATTGATCCATCTAATTTATCTGGCTATACATGTGAATCCTCTCATTCTTCTGATGAGTCTTTTGACTCCAACTATAAACTGTTCAAAAATCAGAATGGAGAAGTATTTGCTAGATATGTTGGCACTAACTGCAGGAACGGTTCCCCAGTGAAGAAAATCTGGGTTCCCAAAAGGCGCCTTGAAAGTCTTCAGGTGAATGTCCTCATGACACCACCTGTGAAGAAAAGGAACCTCAGATCAAATTCTTCATATGGACCAAATTCTTCATATGGATCCAAGTCCTCATACGGACCAAATTCCTCAAGGGGATCAAATTCCTCACATGGATCAAAGTCCTCATATGAACATCATCGTGCTAACAACTCTGTTTCGCAGGGAAGAGCCAAGGGCTATGAATATGAGCATTATTCTTCAAATTATTATGTTCATAAGTCCTCGAAGAATTTCTCTGCTTATGCATATGCTTACCCTAACCCCTCTTATGTGAAACGAAATGGTCTGGCTGCTTTGCCACCATTCTCATATGGAGCTCGCAGAGTGATGAACTCTTTGCCACCCCTTCAGATGTGGGTGGTGAAGAAAAAGAACTAATCCCTTCTGCAGAGTCAGGTGTCCAAACGTGCAATAACGTCTGAAGAATTTGCTGGGGACCTGACAAAAGTGCCTGAAAGGACGCATGCTAACCATGATGAAATGAACTTTCATTTCACACGTCCTCCCTCTGTTTTATCTGTCTACTACTTGATGAAATTGATCTGATGAATTGTGATATCATATTCTTCACTGATGAAGTATATGAGGTCGTAAATTGCACTAATTCATCTATAGGATGATCAACCCAAAGCCACTGAATGGGTACTTGATAGTGGATGTACAAATCACATGACTGGTGACAAGAATCTGTTGATGGATGCTCCCTTATCAGCGTCACACATGAAGCATATCATCTTCGCTGATAAAAGCAAAAGTCAGGTATTGGGTCTTGGTAAGGTCGCTATCACAAAGGATCGACACATCGACAAAGTCATGCTTGTTGAGTCCTTAGGATATAATCTTATGTCTGTCTCAATGCTTTGTGATCTTGATATGGTTGTTGTCTTTGGCAAGTATCTTTGTGTTGTGATTATGGAAGCTGACAATTCCAAAGTCTTAGAAGGCTTTAGGAGAGGAGACTTGTATATTGTTGATTTCTCTGCAGATTCACAACCAGCCGTGTGCCTACTTGCAAAAGCTTCAGAAGGATGGCTATGGCATCGACGACTTGGTCATGCAGGCATGAGGAATTTGAACACGCTTGCAAAGAAGAAGCACGTCATTGGCATTGAGAATGTCAAATTCCTCAAGGATCACTTGTGCGGTGCCTGTGAAGCTGGAAAGATGACAAAGGCCAAGCATCCAGCCAAGACTATCATGACTACTACTCGTCCATTTGAATTGCTTCACATGGATCTCTTCGGTCCTAACCATTATTCCTCTGTTTCGAATGAAGCATCTCAATATGGCTTTGTTATTGTTGATGATTACTCTCATTACACATGGGTACACCTTGTCACTTACAAAACTGAAGTGCAGGAAGTCTTCAAATGATTTGCCTCGAGGGCTTCAACCAACTTTGGTGTGAAGATTAAGCACATCAGAAGTGACAACGACACTGAGTTCAAGAATTCGGGTCTCGATGACTACCTTGATGAACTTGGTATTACTCATGAGTTATCTGCTCCTTATAATCCTCAACAGAATGGCGTCGTGGAGCGCAAGAACAGGACTCTTGCTGAGATGGCTCGCACTATGCTCGATGAGTACAAAACCCCTCGTCGTTTCTGGGTTGATGCAATTGATACTGCGTGCCATATCATCGACAGAGTATATCTTCACAAATTCTTCAAGAAGACTGCATATGAACTCCTCACTGACAAGAAACCCAATGTGAGTTATTTCAAAGTCTTCGGTGCTAAATGTTGGATTAGAGATCCTCATCACAACTCTAAATTTGCACCGAAAGCACATGAAGGTTTTATGCTTGGTTACGGAAAGGACTCGCACACCTACAGAGTCTTCAACAATGTTCTTCACAAGATTGTTGAAACTGTAGATGTGCGGTTCGGTGAAACTATGGCTCGCAAAGAGAGCACCTACCTTTTGTGTTAGATGAACCTGCACCTGAGGATTCAATCAAGCACAAGGCTACTGAAGATGTCATTCCTACTGAAGAATCTGCTGAAGAATTCATTCCAGAACGTGAAGAACGTCGAGCTGATGCACCTGAAGAAAATGCTGAGGAAATTGATGGTGAAGAAAATGCTGATCAAATTCCTCAACGACAACCAGCTCACCCTCGCGTTGCAAAAGAAGTGCAAGTGGAGAAGATCATCGATGACATTAGAGCACCAGGTCCTCTCACACGCTCAAAAGCTTCACATCTATCTAACTTTTGTGGGCACTTTCCTTTTGTCTCTATCACAGAGCCCACTAAGGTAGATGAAGCATTTCTGGAGCCTGAGTGGATTCAGGCCATGCAAGAAGAATTACATCAGTTCAAGCTCAACAACGTATGGGAATTAGTCGATCGTCCCGATCCTCGCAAGCATAACATCATTGGCACAAAGTGGATCTACCGCAACAAGCAATATGAAAAGGGTGTTGTGGTGAGGAATAAGGCACGACTCGTAGCTCAAGGCTACACACAGGTTGAAGGAATTGATTTCGATGAAACTTTTGCACCTGTTGCTAGACTTGAGGCTATTCGCATATTGCTTGCTTATGCTAACCATCATGATATCATCTTACACCAAATGGATGTGGAAAGTGCATTCCTCAATGGTAAGCTTGAGGAAGAAGTATATGTTGCTCAACCACCAGGTTTTGAAGATCCAAAGCATCCTGACAAAGTCTTCAGACTTAACAAGGCCCTCTATGGCCTCAAGCAGGCCCCACGGGCGTGGTATGATACTATGAAGAAATTCTTCATGAAGAAAGGCTTCACACCCGGTTCACTCGATCCCACTCTCTTTACTAAATCATATGATGGTGAACTGTTTGTGTGCCAAATATATGTTGATGATATTACCTTTGGATGTACTGACCAACGTTATAGTGATGAATTTGCCTATATGATGAGAGAAGAATATCAAATGTCTATGATGGGAGAGTTGAAATTCTTTTTAGGTCTTCAAATTCGCCAACAACGCAATGGCATATTCATATCTCAGGAGAAATACCTCAAGGATGTCCTGAAGAAATTCGGCATGCACTTGTACTTGTACTCAAGGTGATCTCATTGGATATTCAGACTCTGACTATGCTGGTGACCGTGTGGATCGCAAGTCAACATCTGGTACTTGTCATTTCCTCGGATGATCCTTGGTCTGTTGGTCCTCGAAGAAACAGAACTGCGTATCACTGTCTACTGCTGAAGCTGAGTACATTGCTGCTGGTTCTTGCTGTGCTCAATTGCTATGGATGAAGCAAACGCTCAAGGACTATGGCATCAACGTGAAGAATGTGCCTCTCCTCTGTGACAATGAGAGTGCCATCAAGATTGCTCACAACCCAGTTCAGCACTCGAAGACAAAGCACATTCAGATTCGTCATCATTTTCTTCGTGATCATGTGTTGAAGGGCGACATTTCTATTGAGCATGTGAAGACTAAAGAACAGCTAGCCGATATCTTCACTAAGCCCTTGGATGAGAAGAGATTTTGCAAGTTGCGGTGTGAGCTAAATATCTTAGAATCTTCGAATGTACTTTGAAAAGGCACTCATCCTAACACTTATGCAAAATTGATGACTTAGATGTGCAACACATGAAGAAACGTTTTTCTTCAATCAATGAAGAATAACACTCTAAGTGTGAAGAAATTAATGAAGAATTTGATTCTCAGAACCCTACGACAATTGTACGTGGTGTCTGAAATCATCATTCTTACACGGTGGATCGCGCCACCACAAAAGTTGAAAATCTTCAATTTGAGTTTTTCCTCAACTTTTGAAATTCTTTAGTTTTTCAAATTCTTCAAACTTTACAAAGTCTTCACTTGTGCCGTCGTTTTTCTTCATTGGCTATATATATATATGTATGAATTTATGTCCTCTACAACATTCACTTATAGATATTTCTTCAAGTTGGAACTTTTCTGCTAAGTGAATGTGATCGGACCCTTCCCCTCTATGCTATACTCAATCCAATCTATTCACAAATTCTTCATGTGCGTTCTATTTGAAACTCGTTCAAATTCTTCACTGTGTCATTGTCAGCTGAAGAAATTGCGAACGGAAAGTTAAAACTAATCTTATCCAAACTTTCGGTTTTGCCGCTCAAACCGTTCCGCATCCCACGATGGATTATTTTATCCACCCACGATCTTACACGATCTCCACCACACAGTACGTGGGTGACACATGTCGCAAGAAGGAGAATGGCCAGGGGCACGTTCGTCCCAAATCTTCGGACAAACAGTTTTTCACCGCGGCTATAAATACCCCCTTTGCCATCCTCACTTCTTTTACCCCGCTCGATCTCACTCCCTCGCTCGAGCTCTCCAAACCCTAGCGCCGTCGCTACTCCATCGTCGCCGGTGAGGAAGAGCTTCACTGCCTCGACCTCGTCGCCGTCGTACTCGCGCCGACCGCGGAAATCTTCACCTCCGCCGCCGCCGTAGACGTCTTCCTCCGCCAAGTTAGGGCATGGAAGATCTGCATCGACGAACTTCACTGTTCCAACTCCTAGTTCGTCGTGTTCTTCGCTCAGGGTAATTAAAAAGCTAATTTTACTGCCCTCGTTGATTCGAAATTTTTCTACAAAATCTTCAAAGGTGTTTTATTCTTCAAATCCTCACACACAAAACACCTCACATGTTATCTGTTCTTGATTCATTTTCCTAAGCCTCAATTTCTTCAAAGATTCCTCAATTGTGTGGATCATCGATCTATACAACTCTGGAACCTAAGATATAAAGCGCTTAGTGAAATTCCTCAAGACGAATCTGGTCAAACTCCTCAAACTTGTTCTTTATGAAAAACCCTCTGAGAACGCATATGACCTCTTCAAATTCCTCGCAACTATACTCTGTTCACAGGTACACATGTCCGCTGCTGAATCTTTAGGTTCTCATCAACTTAACTCGTTTGCAGCATTCCTCGAAGAAAAGTTGCATACTTCTTCAGAGAATTCAATTGTTCAAATTCCTCATCTGAAGAAAATGGCTGAAGGTAAAAGGCCACAGAAAGGAGGAAAGAAGCCTGAGGTTATGATAGCTTTTGAAATACCTGAGGACATCTATGATGAGTACTGCACGCCTGATGAAGCCAAGTTTGGCAAAGAAGATAAAAATCAGCGCAAGGTGCGAATCCAGAGGATTGAAAGGAGATGGGCACGTGAATGGAGGGAATACAGACATGTTACTCCAAAGTACATGAAGAAATTTGTTGTAAACCCTCCATGCCAAAGACCTCCATTGGCACCTGGCCAAGTGGTTGATCCCACCAGCATTAAGCGTGGTGAGGAATTTCCTAAAGAATGGGCCAAGCGCCAAGCTAAACTGGCAAGGCAAGCCAGAGAAGCAGTGAGGAAATTCAATGAAGACTCTGCTGCTGCTACTGCCACTGAGGCCTCGGTCAAGCCGAAGAAAGCGATGCTAAAGAAGCCCGCTCGCAAGCCAAGTGCTTCATCTTCAATGCCCTCACGGCCAAGTTCCTCAGCTGCGCCCTCACGGCCAGAATCTTCAAAATCTTCAAAGCAAATTCCTCATGCTGCTCCTGCTCCACCAAAGTCCTCAGCTATCCCGACAAAGTCCTCAGCACCTGTGCATCTGGCCTCATGCCAAAGGACGACTAGCATCTCTATTGCCTCTGGTGTCTCAGCTAGTTCTTCAGCTGCACCAAATTCCTCAGCAAGACCCTCACTACTGAAGAAAAAGGCTACTGCTGGACGCGTCACTTGCACAAGTCCTCAGAAGAAATAGGTAGTCTTCACTGTGCCATCTGATGATGATGAAGCTGATGAGGAAGAACTTACTGAAATCATCAGGGACCGACAAGAACGGGCTGCCAAAGCCAAAGGCACACCTGTGCCCCTGCTATTGGATCCAAAGGCGATCCTAGATTATATTGATCTCTGGCATAAGGATCCTCACACACCTATGCCTGATTTCAAGCTGACACCTGGTCAAAGTCACATGTTGACTCACTTCATCCAAGAGGAGAAGTGGAAATATGATAAGGCCAGAGAGATCAAGAAATCGCAGTACCGCAAGGAGAAGCTACTGAAGAAAAATGTTCTCACAATGAAGCCTGAGGAACTCGTCAAGATGCAGGCTGACATCAAAGCCCTCAGCGACAAATTTGACTCCTACTATGCTGATTGGCAAGGAGCCAAGGTCAGATTTGTAAGGCTGACTGATACCTTCACCAAGGGTGCAGCCTCAACACCACAAATTCCTCAAGCTGAAGCATCTATTCAGCAAACTGAAGAACATGCCAGCACCGCTGATGAAGTCCAGCCGTTGATGAAATTGCCAGGGCATCCACTAGTGGTGCGCCTGAAAAAATTGAAGAAACCAGGGCAACTGCATCAGTTGCGCCTGAGGAAAATCAACCTGATTCCTCAGCTCCACCTGCGCCTACGCCAACTCCAATTCTTCCATCTGCATTGGATGTGAGGAAAACAAAGGCTGCAGAACAAGCTGCTGTGAAGAAAAGGAAGGCATCCAATGCTTCAGAATCTTCAGCTCCCAAGAAGATGAAGCCGATGACAAGCTCTTTTGCAAATCCCATTGATGCCGTTCCTATCTCCTCCATGCCATCAAAGGACCTTGTTCCTTTTGGTGAAGATTATGAGATCCCTAGTGGATCAGATGAAGAAACTCAATCTGCTGCTTCGTCAGAGCAGATTGATGAAGAAATTGAAGCGGATACAATCCCTTCAACCCCAATGGTCTCATCACCAATGCCTCAGTTTGATGCTGAAGAGGCTGGTGTTGAAGAAATTGATGAAGATGTGGATATTGGAAGCACCACTCCAGTGATGAATGACAACTTTTGGGAAAGTCAGCATCCCAATTCCCCACTCTTCACTCTCCTGCAGCAAATTCCTCACTCTCCTTCACCAACAGTACAATTGGGCTCTGAAGAAACTCATCCCACTACATCTGTGCATGAAGAAATTCCAGCCACTAGTGCTGAAGAAACTACTGCTGAAGTAGCCAAGGTGACTGCACCTGAGGAAAAATCTTGAAATTCCTCAGCCTGAAGAACCTGAGATCATGATTCCTGAGGTCGTGATGCAACTCACTGACACTCCTCTGCCAAGGCCAAAGGATCCGTTCTCATGAAAACAAAAATTCAAGGCTGAAGACTTCTGTGGCGAGCACGTGTTCTTCATTGAATACAACCCATATGACTCTGCTCGCATAAGGAAGAGGCGTTTCTGGACTGCCAGCCAAGCAAATTTCTATTCCTCAGTGCTTTACAACAAAGACAAAGTCTTCGACCGTGCTCATATTCCTCACGTGTATATGGAGTCTTTGCCGTGCTTCACGCCAGTGCTCAGTGTTCTTCACGACGCTGGGCTGCTCAATTTCTGCACAGATATACGCGATTGGAATGAAGAACTTATTCTTCAATTCTATGCAACGTTGCACATCACCGGCAACTCTGAAGATATCAATTCATGGGTTTTGGACTGGATGACTGACAACACCCACCATAAGGCCCCTGCATCTGAATTGCTTCGGGTCCTTCCTCTGAGTCCACCCACTGAAGATGCTCGCTGTGTGTACAACGAACTGAGCTTTCAAATCATTATATACAAGTGCTGATGAAGCCTTTGAAGCCAGGGCAAGCTCCTAGAACCAATTTCCTCGTCAAGGAATTGCTGTATGTGCCAAGGACTGTCTATCGCATTCTGACGAAGACAATGAGTCCCATCAAAGGCCACGACTCGTCTAATGAAGAAGTCGTTGGCATCATGAAGAATCTGCTTTTCAACATCATCCATGGCATTCCCGTCAACTTCCATGATTTCTTCATGAGGACTCTAGCCAACATTGCTATGTCACCATTTGAGCTGAAGCCTTATGCACCTTGGATAATGAAATTCATCAGGATAAGGTCTTCACTCAACTACAAAGCTGAAACGCTCAACCACTGCAGCTACTTGCCTCCCATTGAAGTCCTCAAATGGACATTTTCCTCGGCTGAAGAAAAAGGCAAGGCCACTGCTGTGATAGATGAAGGCATTCGTCCATTGGATGGCCAATTTTGCAAAGCTGCATCTTACTCCACCAATGATGACTCTGCCACACATGACTCTGCTGCTAACACTACCAAGCCAAATCCTCAAGCCACAGCACCCAGGGTGACGACTGACCGTGAGTTACTCCTCAGTCTTCATCAAAAGGTTGATCGCAATCACAAATGGGTCAAGCGTCAGTTTGGTTCAATTCTTCACAACATGACTTCCACGCACAATGCAGTGAAGAAAAACCACTACTACCTTCATGAAACCCTCAACCGCACCTGGGCTGTTCTATCTCAAGTGTACAGTGCTGAAGACTTGGAGAAAATGGGTCTCAAAGAAGACTTTGACTGGTTTGCACCTCCTCCGAAGAAATACAAGAAGGTCAAGGTTCCTTCTTTGGTGGCCAGTTCATATTCTTCATCGCGTGCGACTGATGAAAATGAAGACTTGGACGACACTGCAGCAGGCCCTACTTCAACGACCGACCCCAACAACACTGGCGCTCCTTCATCAACTTGAAAATCTTCAGGGGCGTTAGTCCTCAGATTTTCGATCCTTTTGGTCACTTGATGACAAAGGGGGAGAAATCTGAGTTAGTCTTCAAGTGGGTCTATAATAAGGGCTTATTCGTTTTTTTGCTAAGTTACAACTCTCGTTCTTCCGAAACTTTTATTGGATCGAGTTGTAATCTTAAGTCCGATGGTGCGCTGATACTTTTGTTGCTCTATGCTTTGATACTTTGATGCACTATTCTGCATGCTTATTCCTCGTTAATATTATTGCACGCATGCTGAATTACATCAGGCATCATATTTCATCATGCATTTCAAATTCTTCATGTTATATATCAAATGCGTGTATGAATTACAAGATATAGGGGGAGATCTCCATGATTCAACTCTTCAAGTGTGCATTGCTTCAAAAGCAAAATCCTCACTATGCACATCTTCAGGGGGAGTTCTTCTATATCTTGCAATCAAATTCCTCAATATCAGTATTTACACTTCATATATTTATCCCCGTTGAAAACTTAACCTATGTTGTCATCAATCACCAAAAAGGGGGAGATTGTAAGTGCATCTAGTGCCCCTTAGTGATTTTGGTGTATTGAAGACTTATAGGTTAAGTATCTAATGCGTTTATGAGTGTACACAGATCTATAAGTCTATGAGGAGTCTGATATTTACAGAGAAAGTCGACCCCTAAAAGTGAAGTTCTTCGACTGAAGACTTTGATATACTGAAGACTTTGAAAGTGAAGAAATTGGCGTGACCTTGAAGACTTGGTATTCATTCGAGGAACATGAAGCGTGAAGACTTTTGTTTTCGTAGTTTCATTTTCTCTTTCTTGAGTCATAGGAAACACCGTACTGTTAAAGGGGGTCAAGGAAATACTAAGGAGAAAATTTCCATGTGATGCTCAACTCAAAGCCTACACCTACCAATCCCTTCGAGTGAAGCCATTGGAAATCTCATACAGTTCAGTCAAATTCTTCAATGACAGAGACGCAGTTCTTCTGGTCACTGAGGAGTTAGGAATTCGCCAGTGCGAATTGCCTACACAGTGAGGAACATGATAGCCCTGAGGAATTTGTACCTCAAATTTCCGACCGTTGCTGTGCTGCGCGCCAGCTGTCCTAAAATATCTTGTCCACCTAACGGTCATATCATTGAAGGGCATTTATGTCTTATCATGTCGGGCTGCTCCCTAGGATATAAATAGCCGCCCCCTACAACCACTAGCTGGTTGGCTGCTCCGCGAGAACTTGACACTTGTCATTTGAGAGCAACCCATCCTCCGAGGACTTTGAGCGAAAATCGTCAAGTGAGGAAAATCCAAATCCCAAACCCAAAACACCTACAAACCCAAAGTGATCGAGCATCACTGAAGAGATTGATCCTGCGTGGATCCGACACTTGTTACCTTTGAAGACTGTGCTTCTTCCAGACGGTTAGGCGTCAAGGTCTAGAGCATCCAAGAGGAATTGTGGATCGCCGAGTGACCAAGTCTGTGAAGGTTTGGAAGTCACCTGAAGACTTACCACGAGTGATTGGGCGAGGACTGTGTGTTCTTAGCTCAAGGAGAATACGGTGAGGACTGTGTGTCCGGGACTGGGTGTCCTCGAGTTTAAATACTCAGCCGCTCCAACCAGATGTACAACTGAGACAGCAGTTGGAACTGGTCTACCAAATCATTGTCTTCACCAAGCTTACTGGTTCTATTTCCTCAACTCTTTCATTTCCTCAGTAGTGTGCTATTTGTTTATCATATCTGTGTTTGAAGACCTTGACTGAAGACTTTCTCAATTTCCTTAGTTCAATTTCTTCAGTCTGTTTGTCTTCAACTTGTGCTATCCTGTGTTTACGCTTTCTGTACTCAGTGTTTGTCTTCATTTCATCATGATGACTATGCTAGGACTCTGTTATGTTTTCATATGAGTACTTATTCTGCTGCTAGTAGTTCTTCATTAAGGAATTTCCTCACGAGCAAATTCCTCAGTGAAGAATTTCATAAAAATCGCCTATTCACCCCCTCTAGTCGATATAACGCACTTTCAGTGAGCTTCTGCCCAACAAAGTCAGCTACTCCACAAGCCTTGAAGCTGTCTTGCACTCCAGGATAGTGCTCTTCATTGTCCTTGATGTATTCCCAATCAACCCATCTCATGTCACAGACATAATGGGCTTCTTATCCAACAAAACTGTCTCATAGAAGTCCTGCTGTTCCTTAGTGTGGAACCTGTAGTCAACAGCAATTCTTCTTCTGGTAGTATATGAGTCTTCTGCTCTCCACTTTCTCAGCCCTGAGTCTCTTCTAATCTTCATGTCCTCAGCCACAGGATGAGCATCATTGTGGTCTGGGACCTTGGGCTTTAACTTTCTGAGAACTTGTCCTTCTTCCTCTTCTGCAGTGTCAGACACTGGGGCCTTGTTCTTCTCAGCAGCTGGTATGCTCCTTGTGTTACTCTTGGGAGCTGTCTTGGCCTTTGATGCAACCTTGGGTGCTTCCTTGGGCTTGGATGCAGTAGCCCCTGATCTTATAGCATCACCCATCAGCTTTGGCATCTTAGGTGCTGGTGCAGCAACCTCTTCTTCTTCTTCTTCTTCTTCTTCTTCTTCTTCTTCTTCTTCTTCTTCTTCTTCTTCTTCTTCTTCTTCTTCTTCTTCTTCTTCTTCTTCTTCTTCTTCTTCTTCTTCTTTCTTCTTCTTCTTCTTCTTCTCTCTTCTTCTTCTTCTTCTTCTTCTTCTTCTTCTTCTTCTTCTTCTTCTTCTTCTTCTTCTTCTTCTTCTTCTTCTTCTTCTCTTCTTCTTCTTCTTCTTCTTCTTCTTCTTCTTCTTCTTCTTCTTCTTCTTCTTCTTCTTCTTCTTCTTCTTCTTCTTCTTCTTCTTCTCTTTCTCTTCTTCTTCTTCTTCTTCTTCTTCTTCTTCTTCTTCTTCTTCTTCTTCTTCTTCTTCTTCTTCTTCTTTCTTCTTCTTCTTCTTCTTCTTCTCTTCTTTCTTCTTCTTTCTTCTTCTTCTTCTTCTTCTTCTTCTTCTTCTTCTTCTTCTTCTTCTTCTTCTTCTTCTTCTTCTCTTCTTCTTCTTCTTCTTCTTCTTCTTCTTCTTCTTCTTCTTCTTCTTCTTCTTCTTCTTCTTCTTCTTCTTCTTCTTCTTCTTCTTCTTCTTCTTCTTCTCTTCTTCTTCTTCTTCTCTTCTTCTTCTTCTTCTTCTTCTTCTTCTTCTTTCTTCTTCTTTCTTCTTCTTCTTCTTTCTTCTTCTTTTCTTCTTCTCTTCTTCTTCTTCTTCTTCTTCTTCTTCTTCTTCTTCTTTTCTTCTTCTTCTTCTTCTTCTTCTTCTTCTTCTTCTTCTTCTTCTTCTTCTTCTTCTTTCTTCTCTTCTTCTTCTTCTTCTTCTTCTTCTTCTCTTCTTCTTCTTCTTCTTCCTTCTTCTTCTTCTTCTTCTTCTTCCTTCTTCTTCTTCTTCTTCTTCTTCTCTTCTTCTTCTCTCTTCTTCTTCTTCTTCTTCTTCTTCTTCTTCTTCTTCTTCTTCTTCTTCTTCTTCTTCTTCTTCTTCTTCTTCTTCTTCTTCTTCTTCTTCTTCTTCTTCTTCTTCTTCTTCTTCTTCTTCTTCTTCTTCTCTCTTCTTCTTCTTCTTCTTCTTCTTCTTCTTCTTCTTCTTCTTCTTCTTCTTCTTCTTCTTCTTCTTCTTCTTCTTCTTCTTCTTCTGCTTCTCCTTCTGCTTCTTCTTCTCCTTCTTCTCCTTCTTCTCCATAGACATAGAAATGATGCACACACAAGATGATGTCTATGAAAGCTTTTAGGTTACCTTGTCCCTTGACTTACCAACAAGAGGGTTTGTGACTCCTTAAACTAGTGCAAGATGTGGAAGTTGATTGCACTTGTTCTTGCCAAAATGTTAAGAGTGAAGTATGTTGGCGGAGTCACCCTCAAGAACTTTCTAGTTCTTATTCTTTTGGATCCACACCATCTTGATGGGAATCCTTGGAGTTGTAGTCGTACTTGATGAAGTGGAACTTGAAGTAGTCTTGGGAATCCACTTGACTAAGGTCTTAGGAGCTTCTTCAAATGCATCAATTTCCTCTTGAAGCTTGTCCTTGCCTGCTTGTAGTCTTGTGGTGGAAGATCATCTTGAGTTTGTGTCCCCTTGAAAGAAGTAGGATCATACTTCTCTTGTTGTGGAACAAACTTTGTCTTGGGGTATTGATCTTCTTCCCACTCAACTCCATTGGCATTGAACTTTCGTTCAAAACCAACACCTTGATTCTTCCGGTGCCTTCCTTGCTTGCGTACATTTTCCTCGAATTGCTTACTTCCGGCAAGGCTTTTGTACACTCCTTTCTCTATAATTCCCTTCAATAGGCTATTTTATTGCTCAAGTGTAACTTGGCTAAGAGAATCATTAGTGGAATCAAGAGAACTACTAGAAGCAACAATATTGGATTTAACATGATCATTGTTACTACTAGAGGAAGAATCTTTCTTGTTCTTGTTACCAGACTTGACTTGAGGCATGTAAGTGGATAAGAGTAAACGCTTGGCAATGTAAGAAGAACTTTTCTTGCGGAGATCATCATTGATTGCCTTTAAAAACTCATGCTCTTGCTCAAGATTGAGCTTTTCAAAGCGTAACTTCTCATGAGCTCTTAAAAGTTCTCGATGATCTTCGAAGATAGTTTCATGAGCTAACTTAAGAGTGTTTAGTTCTTTAGTTAGAGCCTCAATTTTCTCCTTATCATTGTCATTCATTTTATCTTGATTAGCATGATTTATTGATGTTTCATCATAGTATTCATCACTAGAGTTGTCAACAAGTAAATCATCATCACCTAACAACTCATCTTCATCACTATTAAAATCAACATACTCGGGGTGTGTTACCTTAGGACCTTTGGCCATGAAGCATCTTCCAATTCCTTCATTTGGTGAGTCAAATATGTCGTAGGAGTTGGTTGACACAAGTGCTAGACCGGCAACACCTTCATCTTGAGTATATTCGGAATCGGAGTGATAACTTCTCTCGGAGTGGTTGTCGGAGTCGGAGCCGGATACCCATTCACCAACATGAGCTTGATGTCTTCGTTTTGTGTAGCTCCTTGATGATTTTTCCTTTCTTTCCGAATCCTTGCTTCTCCGTGACTATCTTCGTTCATAACGATCATCTCTACTCCTTCTCTCTCTTGGCGGTGATTCTTCTCTTTTGCTTCTTATTTTTGGAGAATCTTCTCTTCTTTTGTAGGGAGCCGTACACTCATTGGAATAGTGTCCGGGTCTTCCACAATTGTAGCAGTTTCGCTCTCGACTAGAAGATCTTTTGTCATTGTAGGACCTTGACTTGGAGCTTCTATCTTTGCTTCTACTCTTGTAGAACTTGTTGAAGTTTTTCACCATTAAGCTCAATTCTTCATTGAAGTTTTGTTTCTCACTTGATGATGTGGGGGCTTCACAGGAGGCTTTGTAGGCACCACTTGATTTGTTGTGAAGTTCCTCTTTATCCTTGAGTGACATCTCATGAGCAAAAATTCTTCCAATGACCTCCGTTGGCTTGCGATCTTTGTAATTGGGCATCATTTGGATCAATGTGCACACAGTATCATATTTTCCATCCAAGGCTCTTAGGATCTTCTTGATGATGAATCTATCGGTCATCTCTTCACTCCCTAAGCCGGCAATCTCGTTTGTGATGAGAGCAAGCCTAGAGTACATTTCAGCGACAGCTTCACCATCCTTCATTTTGAACTTGTCAAGTTGACTTTGAAGCACATCCAATTTGGATTCCTTGACGGAGTCGGTACCTTCGTGCATATCAATCAAAGTATCCCAAATTTCCTTTGCATTCTCAAGACGGCTGATTTTGTTGAATTCTTCGGGGCACAGTCCGTTGAAGAGAATATCAAAAGCTTGAGCGTTGTATTGCAACATCTTCAACTCATCCGCGGTAGCTTCACGGTTTGGTTCTTTCCCATCGAAGAAGTCAGCTTGCAAACCAACACACAAAATAGCCCAAATGGCGGGGCTATGTCCGAGAATATGCATTTTCATTTTATGCTTCCAACTAGCAAAATTAGTACCATCAAAGTAAGGACCTCTACGGTGATAATTTCCCTCGCTAGACACCATACTCTCCTAGGTTGTGAAACCAAGTCTATGACCACCAAAAGCTATGGAAATCAAAGCAAATGGAGACCAAAGCTCTGATACCACTTGTAGCATCGAAAGTATGTCTAGAGGGGGGGTAATTAAACTACTTGACCAAATAAAAACTTAACCTTTTCCCAATTTTAGTTCTTCGCAGATTTTAGCTACTTTAGGACAAGTCAAGCATTCATCACACAATTCAAGCAAGCATGCAAAGAGTATATAGGCAGCGGAAAGTAAAGCATGCAACTTGCAAGAATGTAAAGGGAAGGGTTTGGAGAATTCAAACGCAATTGGAGACACAGATGTTTTTCCCGTGGTTCAGATAGGTGGTGCTATCCTACATCCATGTTGATGGAGACTTCAACCCACGGAGGGTAATGGTTGCGCGAGTCCATGGAGGGCTGCACCCACGAAGGGTCCACGAAGAAGCAACCTTGTCTATCCCATCATGGCCATCGCCCACGAAGGACTTGCCTCACTAGCGGTAGATCTTCACGAAGTAGGCGATCTCCTTGCCCTTACAAACTCCTTAGTTCAACTCCACAATCTTGTCGGAGGCTCCCAAGTGACACCTAGCCAATCTAGGAGACACCACTCTCCAAGAAGTAACAAATGGTGTGTTGATGATGAACTCCTTGCTCTTGTGCTTCAAATGATAGTCTCCCCAACACTCAAGTCTCTTTCACAGGATTTGGATTTGGTGGAAAGAAGATTTGAGTGGAAAGCAACTTGGGGAAGGCTAGAGTTCAAGATTCATATGGTAGGAATGGAATATCTTGGCCTCAACACAAGGGTAGGTGGTTCTCTCTCAGAATATATGAGTTGGAAGTGTAGATGTGTTCTGATGGCTCTCTCCACGAGTGAAGAGGAGGTGGAGGGGTATATATAGCCTCCACACAAAATCCAACCGTTACACACAATTTACCAATCTCGGTGGGACCAAATCAACAAACTCGGTCGGACCGAAATAGTAAACCTAGTGACTGTTAGAGATTTTCGGTGGGACTAATATGCAACTCGGTAGGACCGATATGGTTAGGGTTAGGGCATAACGTAATCTCGGTGAGACCGATTACACAAACTCGGTGAGACCGATTTGGTAATAAGCTAACCAGAGGGTTGGTCAGGTAAACTCGATGGGACCGATTTGCTCTTTCGGTGAGACCAAAAAGTTACAAAAAGGAAATAGAGAGTTTACATTGCAATCTCGGTGGGACCGATCCGCTCTTTCGGTGAGACCGAAAAGTTACGAAAAGGAAACAGAGAAATTGCAATCCCATCTCGGTGAGACCGAGATCCCTATCGGTAGAACCGATTTGCTTAGGGTTTGGCAGTGGCTTATGACATGTGAAACTCGGTGGCGCCGGATAGGAAGAATCGGTAGGACCGAGTTTGGCTTAGGGTTTAGGTCAAGAGTGGATATGAGAAAGTAGCTGAGGATTTTGGAGCATATCATTAATCACATGAAGCAAAGGGCTCATTAAGCAACACCTCATCCCTCCTTGATAGTATCATTGAGCTTTCCTGAAATAATCATCTTGGAATAGCATTAGCTCAATGAGCTATATGTTGTTATGAATTACCAAAACCACCTAGGGATAGTTGCACTTTCAATCTTGGGGTGCAATTTCCTGTCAACAATGTTGGCCTAGGGTGGCCTTACTGCATTCTTTTTCGCATATTCATCTATGACAAAGTTATACGGAAACCATTGCTCAGCCCAATACCTTTGAATCCATCGGACTCGAGTCTTGCGTTCTCCTTATGTTTCCTCTGGGTCAGACTTGTATTGTTTATAGAGATCTGGAGGCAGATCCAAAGTAGTATTACCACGACGTTTCCTACCACCTTTCCTTGCAGATTTGTCAGTTGCCATTGTATTTAGACTCAAAGGCTTCAATACAGTGAATGGCTTCCGACGACCGGTTAGACAAGAACTAGCTTCAGGAGATTCAATATGATGTTGTAAGAATTCTGCAAATGAATGCAGACTATGAGAACCAAGGGATTCTCCCATGGACATGTACCTGTGACAGCATTAGAGATGCGAGGGAAGGGGAAGAGGTCATATGCATTCTCACAAGATTTTGAAGATAAATCAGTTTGAAGACATTGACCTCATAGTGCGAAGACATTCACTTATTTGAAGTGAGTTGGTTTCAGATTTGTACGAATCCATGAATAAGTACAAGTGAGGAATCTAACTCGTTGTGAGGCACAAGTGAATATACTTGCAAGTTATGAGATGTAGAAATAGAAAGATCCAGGTTTGAAAGTTTAGAAACCACTTTTGGGTGAAGTGGACGGATTGAATAGATCAAAAGAGCGGTAAAAAGAGAGTTTATTTACCGCACGAAAAACTGTTAGACGAGGCGGAGAGGATGCCGAGCAGTCCCATCACCCGCGCCTAACTTGGCGGCGGCAGACACCTATGCCAGCGACGGAGAAGACAAAGTCCACGGCCGGCGTGAAGACGACGTCGAAGCGGTCGCGACACCTAAGCGCTTCGTCTCCAGCGTCGACTGGAGCTAGTGGTGGCGCTAGGGTTTGAGCGAGATGGCGAGGTGGGAGAGGAGATAATGACCGTGCGGGTGGAGTATTTATAAGGTGGGGGAGGCATAGCGCAATTACGCAGATGCCCCTGGCGGTTCACATCTGGTGGACACGTGGTGTGCATGCAACTTATTGAGAGCTGAGCCATGTTCCCACATGCGCCTGGTTTGTCGGGTGGTCGTTCCGGCTTCTCTGGTTTTCAGGCAAAAGAGATATGGCATTGAAAATAGTTTTAAACGTGTGTCTCTGTATCTTCAGCTGACAAGGATACAGTGAAGACATTCGACACATGTCAACAGAATGCGTATGAAGAGACAGAAAGAATTTGAGGAAGAAGCACAAAAGGGGTTAGGGTCCAACCACATTCACTTAGTTCAGAAAATGGGAAGTTTGAAGACATAGCTATAAGTGAATGTTGTAGAGGACAGAACACACACACACACGCACGCACACACACACACACACACACACACACACACACACACACACACACACACACACACACACACACACACATATATATATATATATATATAAACACTATTCTGATCACGGGATGAGAATAATATTCTGATCATAACCTGAACTTCCTGAGTTACCAAACCTGGACTTCCCTATGTAGGAACCCGACCTTCAGTCTATCTTCGCAACCGTGCCTTCCCCCGCGAATTATTCTGGTCAGTCGTGTTGTTTGTGGTGTGAGTGTAATCCAAATACCCTTGCTTGCATCTAAATGGTCGTTTTGATTCGGAATTTTGCATTTTGGCGGATTTGCTCTCGGGACGGATGAACTTGTGTGTGTTTACAAGTTTAATGCATGGACAGGATGTTCTCGAACCTCTAACGTGACGGGAATTGGGTGTAGGTACGAGTTTCATGGACAATTTGTCGTTAATTTCAACGAATTTGATTTTGGGTTTTGTGTTCTTCGTCCGTGAGAGTGGTTTCCGCAGCTTCTGTGGATTTCTTGTTTTTCTGTGAAGATAGACGGCGGATTAGGTTGAAGTAGTGAGATTTAATCCTTCATGCGTTGTTATTTGGTCGGTCAGGAACATACACTCTGAAATCGGGCGATTGGTTCTCGTTTCCGCCCGCGTTGGTTCGGTTCTTCGATGAGACAGCTTGGTGGCGCATCATTTTGATGTTATGGGGAGTAAGATATCGTTCGAGGTCGCGGACTGAGAAGGTGTTGTCACCCAAATGATTAAATATGGAAACCAAATTTGATAGTGTGTATTATTTTAATGATTCTATGATCTTTTTTACAAGTTGGACTTTTGCACCTTTTGTGTTAGAACTTCCGCCGTTTTTATGCATGTTTTTAGGTGATACTGCAATACGATCTGTTCGGTTGGTGTTGTTATAAAAAATTTGTGTATGTTTTTCTGTTTTTCACAGTACTCATATGTGTAAATGTGGAGCTGGTCCATAGACACACGCATCCTCTTTTATCTTTAATATGTCTTTGGGGTTAGTTTTTTTGGATCATCCATGGTTTGTAGTAGAACTTGGACTTCTATGGTACCAGTGATTGAACTTCTGGGTTTCCACATTGCAAGGCAGTGCAGCATTGCGCTCTATATTTCTTTGTTATTTTTGTAATTTTCAATTTTTGATTTGGGTTTGAGTTTGTTCTGTGGGAAACCATGGGATTAGTCCCAAGTATGCATGAATACATTCTTTTGTAACATGTTTGCATACTTCGAACAGTGGTAGAACTTAAGTATGTGTTTAACCTGAACTTACTGGATTTTTGCTCCTGTATAATTTGCTTTTTTTCGACATGTTCGTGTGATGTTTTTTCATACCCCTGAATTTCTGTGTCTTTACAATTTGAACTTCATCAATACATTTTGATAATTTTTTTTGGATTTAAAATATTTAATCATTGAAAACCGCATTGCGTCCTGTCAAAACCTAGGGTACAACAATGTGGTAGCGCGAGGCCGAGCCGGGGGAGGGGGGGGTCGGGACACCCCTCCCCTCCCCCTGTGAGGCCGAGATAGGAAAGCGCCGGAGCAAGCAACGACGCTGCGTGCCGCGTCATCGTATGCAGAGGCGAGTCCATCACATCCGTGACCCCACTATCTATCTTAGGGGTGTGGCTCTCGGGTGCGTGCGGTGGGGGTGGAAACAGAATAACCGCATTGCGTCCTATCAAAACCTAGCGCGTAGAAATGCGGTAGCGCGAGGCCGATCCGGGGGGAGGGGGTTGGGACCCCCTCCCCCTGCGAGGCCGAGACAGGAACGAGCCGGAGCATGCGACGATGCAGCGTGCTGCGTCATCGCATGCAGAGGCGAGTCCATCACATCTGCGACCCCACTATTTATCTTAGGGGTGTGGCTCTGGGGTGCGTGCGGTGGGGGTGGAAACAGAATAACCGCATTGCGTCCTGTCAAAACCTAGCGCGCAGGAATGCGGTAGCGTGAGGCCGAGCCGCATGTGTACTTTGTGTGTATTTAAATTTTGAACTTCTATATTCTTTCTAAGTTGTGTATTTTAGTTAGATATGGACTTCGTATGTTTTTGTATTTGAACTTCTTCTTCTTGTTTCTTAGTGTTTATTTATTCATATGCCTTTACTTCGCTGATTAGTGTACTAGAACTTATGTTCTTTATTTTTGAACTTCTTTCTTTGTTTGTAAGTGCTTATTTGTGTATGTACTTTTCTTCCCTTTATTGTGTACTTGACCTTTCTGTATGCCATCAATTTTTGGTTTGAAGGATACCAACAGATTTGTTATGTGATCTTATCTTTTTAAAACAGATGCATTCAAATGGTGCATTCATTTATCAATAGATGCATTTACTTTTTTAGTTTTTGGGGGGTAAAACTATAATTACGCCGGCGCTTCAACACCCACTACAGAGAGGCATTAAGTGTCCATCTCTCTCGCCATCACCTGTCAGAAATCCCCCCTCCCTGTCGCTCTCTCTCTTCTCCCTCTCTGTCGCTCCGCTGCCTTCGTCGCCTCCAACTTCCCCCAATTTCTCCGCCGCTGTCTCCAGCCCTCGTGAGTGGAGTAACCGGCGCCCGCCCCGCTCCTATTTCTACCCCACGCCCCGCTCTCCCTCCCTTAGCCCGCTCTGTTCTGCTCTGAAGCGAGGGCGGCAACTTCCTACGCGGTTCCAAGGTGCGCGTGGAGTCCTGGGGAGTGGAAGAACCGCCGCGGATTCGTGCGTCGAGGTAGTTTGGAGAGGTACAAATGCTGCCTCCCCCAATCCTTGCTCTTAGTGTTCGCCAGATCTGACGAGGCCTCTCTGTTTCTTTTGTGTGCTCTCGCATCCGCCTACTACCCTTTCTTCTGATGGTTGGGTTGGATATTAGGTAGGGTTCTTATGCGTGTGGTGGGTGGATTCCATTCCCCTGTGGTCAGATTTATCTGTGAGATGCTTGTGTGTGCTACTTCTCCCTTTAGACTTGTGTGGATTTCATTTCCCCTTCGATGATTTCACCAGTGAGATGCATGTAAGAAGGGTGTGATGTTACGGTTGATACTGGATCTGATGTATCTAAATGCATTAGTGCTATTGATTTCATAGTCTAGATTGTGTGTGTCACATGCTAGTTAGTTTATGAGTACTTTTTTTGTTGTGCTTGCCTAGATGTGCTTATGTTCTTCTTTCATAATTGTTGATGTGTTTTAGTTGTTTCATCCAAGGGTTTGATTTAGTTGCTTTTTTGTATTGTTGTATGATTCTGTACTTGCTAACTAAATGTAATTTCTCTATTTTTTGTAGGTTGATCTAGGGTTCGGAGTACCATTCATCAAGGGGGTCGTGTTGTCATGGCTGAAAGGATCGAGAAGAGTTGTCTAGAGCGGGGGGGGGGGGGGTGAATAGACTCTAAGAAGAAAAGTTGTTGTTTTTAATTTCCTTAAGTTGATGTGGAGTTTTGGCACAAGTTTAAACATTCACAATACATATCAAGCAAGCATGGCAAGAGTATATGAGCAGCGGAAAGTAAAGCATGCAAGTTGCAAGAATGTAAAGGGATGGGATTGGAGTGTGCAAACGCAATTTGGAGACACGAAGATTTTTTATCCGTGGTTCCGATAGGTGGTGCTATCGTATATCCACGTTGATGGAGACTTCAACCCACGAAGGGTAACGGTTGCGCGAGTCCACGGAGGGCTCCGCCCACGAAGGGTCCATGAAGAAGCAACCTTGTCTATCCCACCATGGCCATCTCCCACGAAGGACTTGCCTCACTCGGGTAGATCTTCATGAAGTAGGCGATCTCCTTGCCCTTACAAACTCCTTGGTTCAACTCGACAATCTTGACGAAGGCTCCCAAGTGACACCTAGCCAATCTAGGAGGCACCACTCTCCAAGAAGTAACAAATAGTGTGTTGATGATGAACGCCTTGCTCTTGTGCTTCAAATGATAGTCTCCCCAACACTCAACTCTCTCTCATAGGATTGGATTTGGTGGAAAGATGATTTGAGTGGAAAGCAACTTGGGGAAGGCTAGAGATCAAGATTTATGTGGTTGGAATGGAATATCTTGACCTCAACACAAGTGTAGGTGGTTCTCTCTCAGAAAATGTATGTTGGAAGTGTAGGCATGTTCCGATGGCTCTCTCCACGAATGAAGAGTGGGTGGAGGGGTATATATAGCCTCCACACAAAATCTAACCATTACACACAATTTACCAAACTCGATGGGACCGAATCGTGAAACTCGGTCGGACCGATTTGGTTCATAATGTGACCGTTAGGATTTTCGGTGGGACCGACATGTCAACTCAGTGAGACCGATTTCATTTGGGTTAGGGCATAACGTAATCTCGGTGAGACCGATTACCCAAACTCGGTGAGACCGATTTTGGTAATAGACAAACAGAGAGTTGGTCAGGCAAACTCGATGGGACCGATTAGCTCATCTCGGTTGGACCGAAACGTTACGAAAGGGTGACAGAGAGTTTGTATTGAAATCTCGGTGGGACCGATTGCATATTTCGGTGAGACCAAAATTATTGCAATAGGAAACAGAGAGTTTGCAATCCCATCTCGGTGAGACCGAGATCCCTATCGGTGAGACCGAATTGATTAGGGTTTCTGGCAGTGGCTATGTCAAGAGAACTCGGTGGCGCCGGATAGAAAGTTTCGGTGGGGCCGAGTTTGACTTTTGGTTTGGGACATATGTGGATATGAGAAATGGTTGAGGGCTTTGGAGCATATCACTAAGCACTTTGAGCAAGCAAGCCATTAAGCAACACCTCATCCCCTCTTAATAGTATTGGCTTTCCTATGGACTCAATGTGATCTTGGATCACTATAATAGAAAATGTAGAGTCTTGAGCTTTGAGCTTGAGCCAATCCTTTGTCCTCAGCATCTTGAAGAGGTTCCACATCCTCTAGTCCATGCCACTCCATTGTTGAACTTATCTGAAACATACTAGGTAGAAACATTAGTCCAACAAGAGATATGTTGACATTAATTACCAAAACCACCCAGGGAGCACTTGTGCTTTCAATGGCTTCAAAACCTTCTCCAGGTATTTTAATGTAGTTGCATCTTGTATTTTAAATAGAAGTTTTCTTATATATGTCTGCCCATATCTTCACTTGGTTGTCTTGTTGGACTGCCCATTCTTAAAAGTGTGAACTCTAGCAAAGGTGATGTGTATGCATTTTACCCTTAGTTTAAGTTATTAGAGTGTTGCTTAATTTTTATTTGATGAATTGCTGGTGAACTATGTCACCAAGTGTTGTTGGACTTCCCAAATGTTTCATATTTATAGTGTATATCTTTGTTTTTTTGTGACCATTTTCATGGTATTGATAATTAGTTTGTGTGTGAAATAGTATTTCTGCTCATGCTACATATTTTTTATGTGCTACTTGCTTGGGTCACACCGTTGAACTTCTCGTTTTAATTATTGTTTGTTTATAATGAAATTTGGTTGAACTTCTATTCTGCTCATTTGTTTTACTACTTTGTTATATATTGTTGAACTTCTGGACATTCATCTTATATGTAGTACCCCCTCTGGTGTAGATTGTTATATTTTTAGTATGTAAATTGTAGATTGTTCATTGTGTTTACTGCTTTGTTAGGTATTGTTGAACTTCTGGATATTTGACATTCATGTAAAAGTAGAACTTCCTTTGGTGTAGGTTTGCGGATTAGAACTCAACTGCCTTTTTACTAGCATTTTTTGTAGTTTGTGATGAATTGAATAGTTCTAAAAAAATGCCGGTGATCAAGATGGAGCTTCAGAAGTTAATACTGATGCTCCAAGATCTGATGCAGCTAAATCACCTATTATTCCTTTGATTGTGATTGCTAAGGTTGCTTCGAGCCTTGAGAAAAATTTAAGCCTCGAGGATCTTGCTCCTGCAGCTCTTGCTTCACCTAGTATGTGCAACTCCTTTTCTTTTTATTTTAAATTCTCGAGCCATGTTTTTTTAACTTGTTCCTATCGTGTGTTTTAGTATTTGTTCCTGACTATTTTCTTTTTTGCTATGTTTTTTGTGTTCTTGCAGATGTATCCACACAGGAGGAAGCTATGAAAACCATCAACGATGTTCTATCTAAGTTGGGTGTGTCAGAAAACACTGCTGCGGCCGAGCAGGGGGCTCCATCAGTCGAAGGTTGTGATTTCGTTCCAGAGCCTTTGTGCTCTCTTCAGATGTCAGAGACGCAGTCATAGTCTGTTGATGGCACTGAACCTGTCACGCAACCTGAGGATGTGCCCCTTCATCTTCTTCTAGAGGACCAACACAAGAGGAAGAAGCAAGAAGATTTTGACAAGAAGATGGCGGCCCGCCTTCAGAAAGGTTTTATTGTTCCTGAATCTATTGATGTTGCTGACCTCACGGTTGGGCATTGCTTTGTTGCTAAAGAAGACGTGCCATGTGGCACTAATGGCATGGTTGTCCCTGTGAAGAAGAAAATCGAGAAGACCACTGCGAGGAAGCATTTAGTTGGTGAAGTTACTCCTCGGAGGAGCCCACATGTTTCATGGGCTGCAGAACTTGCTGAAGAGGAAAGGCAAGCCCTCGGTGGTACGCCATGTCGTAGTCCTCGTGTGCTTGCCACTGCGACACCTACACCTTCTCCACTTGGTGCTGGTGCATCTAGTAAGGGCAAGAAATGAGGCGTTAAGCGCAAGGTTGCACCAACAAAGGTTAACAAGGGTTGCAAGAAGCGTTCTTGTGTTAATCCATAGGAGAAGGATGATGCTCATTTCAACGCTGATGATGAGGATGACGAGGATGATGCTGCTGCTGCTGATCATGTATGAATCTCTCATGTTTACTGCTTTGAAATTTTGTAGATTTGTTGTTATATTTGAGTTTGTTGCACTGCCTTGGCGTACGTAGCTGACCTTCTGCTTCATATACACGAATAAATTAGCTGAACTGCTTGGCTTATATGGTATTACTGCCTTTGTGTAGATAGGTGAACTTCTGGATATATACATGAAGAAATTAGCTTAACTTGTTGGTATACATGTTTTTGAATGCCTTGGTGTACATGTTAGAACTTCTGCTCTGTAAATTTCTAACATTTTGAAAGCATCTTAACTTCTGGTCATACATGATTGTACTTATGTAGACATGGTTGGACTTCTGAAATGTACTACCTATGTAGACATTAGTGGAATTTTGGTGTAGTTTGTCTATCTCATTGTTCTGCCTTTTTTCCTTGTCATTGTATTTTTTCAATATCAACTTGTGGAGCGGCCTGAGAGGAGGAAGAGAGGAGGCAAAGTGAAAGTGCGTTATATCGGCAAGAGGGGGGTGAATAGGCGATTTTTATGAATTCTTCACTAAGGAATTTGCGGGTGAGGAAATTCCTTAGCGAAGAACTACTAGCAGCGGAATAAGTACTCAAAAGTAAACATAACAGAACACATGCATAGTCATCATGATGTAATGAAGACAAGCACAGAGTACATAAAGCGTAATCACATGATAACACAGGATGAAGACAAACAGACTGAAGAAATTGAACTGAGGAAATTGAGAAAGTCTTCAGTCAAAGTCTTCAAACACAGATATGACAAGCACACAACACAATAATGAGGAAATGAAAGAGTTGAGGAAATAGAATCAGTAAGCTCGGTGAATACAATGATTTGGTAGACCAGTTCCAACTGCTGTCTCAGTTGTACATCTGGTTGGAGCGGCTATGTATTTAAACCTGAGGACACACAGTCCCGGACACACAGTCCTCACCGTATTCTCCTTGAGCTAAGGTCACACAGACCTCGCCCAATCACTCGTGGTAAGTCTTCAGGTGACTTCCGAACCTTCACAAACTCGGTCACTCGGTGTCGGTGTACTAAAGTAGGGGTACCTTAGTACCCCGAACTTGTGCACGGGCAATCGTAGCACCCCGTGGCAAGGCTTGCCAGGCGATCGCCAAAACTCTCCATGGTCCCTTTTTGGGCCATCCAAGAACAAAGTATTCGAGCCAAGGCCCCGGCAGGAGGAGCTTGCCGGGAAGGCCACCCGAAGAGAGCAAGGCCCCGGCAAGAGGAGCTTGCCGGGACGGCCGCTCGAAGCACAAGGCCCCGGCAAGAGGAGCTTGCCGGGAAGGCCGACCAGGGCACGACAAGAGACTTGCTGCGACGCGCCACACGTCCCAGCAAGGACCGGTGAGCAACAAGCTCCCGGGCGCGACAAGGCATCAACCGCAGCAAGGCGCTTGCCGCGGCAAGTCACCACCCCGCGCTTGCGTTCCAGCTCATCCACCCACGCGTCGCTCTGGGGCCATTCCAGGCGTACGTGGCGAGAGGCTGCGCAGCCAGGGGCATGCGGTGGCGAAGCAACGCTGACAGGGTAGCCGTCGTGGCAAACAGTGGCGCCCCTGACGGTCCCTTTTCTGCACTGTTTGGGCGACCTAGACGGGCATTTAATGCCCTTGTCCCCTGCCGTCAGAGTTAGGTATGATAGCACTGTGCAAACAGCTGTACCCAACACAGCGTTTTCCAGTTTTCCCCCCGCCTACGTTGCCATCTGTGGGTAACCCCTTGCGCATATAAAAGGAGGCCCCATGCGCAACGGAGGAGGGGAGGAGAAAGGGAGGAAGGAGGCCACTCACGCTCGGTTTGATTAGTTGCTTGAGTGTACTGTAGCACTCAGCGCTCCCGAACAAGAACACAATACAAACCACAAAGCAGCAGTAGGGTTTTACGCATACGTGCGGCCCGAAGCTGGGTAAACCCCTTGTGTGCATCGCCTCGATCTGCTCTTCGCGCGACCTCCGCCCCCTGCCGAACCAGAAAGGGGCTCGGTCCCCATAGGTGTTCGTGGAGGCAGATTTCCCCCGACATCTTTGGCGCGCCAGGTAGGGGGCGTCGAGGTTGTGTCAACCTGATCCGGCGTCTGCACAGGCTAGATCTCCATCGTCTTCATCGACATGCCACCGAAGAAGAAGGCTCCGGAGGTGGCTGGTCCGTCCGCGTCGAACCCACCGCCCCTGGAGCAAACGGGGGGTGGGGACGGCACCGGCGGCGGAACGGGCGTCGCCGAGCCAGCTCATTGTGCCACGGCATCCGAACATGCACCGCGCCCCTCTCAGGAGGCACGGGACCAGCAGCGTCTTGGCACCCACGGTACCATACGCTCACTGGACCCAGATCGAGCTGGCGGATCCCAGGGTGCTCAAGGCCAGCATACACACCAACGTGCTGGCGCGAGCGTGGCGCGACTGCCTGGTCCGGGTGCTGCTCCTTCTAACATAGTTAGAAGTTCGAGCACATCCCGATCCACGCGCCGCTCGCCACCGCTGCCCGCCACTCCAGCAGAAGCTCTAGCACGAGCTCAACTGCTCCTAGACTACCCTCCAACGGCGGACAAGCTCGACGACTGGAGGGCCACGATACAGAGTCTCATCGGCTTCGCTAACGGCGACACCCCGCGGCAGCACAGTGCGTAGCAGCCGCGGCAGGTCGGCCAGGCAACAAACCGATGGCGCCAAGACTGGTGGGGGTGCGACCACCGTGCATTCCCCGCCCCAAAGGCCAAGATCGCCGACTCGCCGGAGCCATCACGACAACGACTCCACCGCGTCGTCAAATCCGCGAACTCGTCGTTTGCGAGGGTTGTCCATACCGCTTTTGAGCCGCAAATCCACAGAAATGTGGAAGCCTACATGGATGACATAGTGGTCAAAAGCAGGAACAGGGCGACCCTGATTCAAGATTTAGAAGAGACCTTTACGAACCTGCGCAGGATCAACCTCAAGCTCAACCCCGAGAAGTGCATGTTTGGAGTCCCTTCCGGCAAGCTTCTCGGGTTCTTCGTGTCTCAGCGAGGAATCGAAGCCAATCCAGACAAAATCAAGGCCATCGAGCAGATTGAAGCACCAACACGCGTCAAGGATGTACGAAGGCTTGCCGGCTGCGTCGCGGCTCTCAGCAGGTTTATTTCCAAGTCTGCAGAACGCGCCCTGCCATTTTTCAAAGTTTTGAAAAAGGCGGGTCCAGTAAAATGGACTCTGGAAGAGGAGGCTACGCTGCAGGACTTGAAGAAATACCTGTCCTGCGCTCCAATACTTGTCGCGCCTAAACCACAAGAGAAGTTGCTGCTGTACCTGGCGGCAACCAATCAAGTGGTTAGTGCTGCGTTAGTAGCGGAGAGGGAGGCAGATGATGAGCTGGCAACCGCGGCAAGCGCGTCCAGCGACAAGCAAGAGGCTTCCCCGACAAGCTCTGGCCCCGACAAGGATGAATCTGCGCAGGAGCGAGTGGAGGTGCAGAAGAAGAGAATGGTGCAGCGCACAGTTTACTTTGTCAGCTCCCTTGTGCAGGGGGCTAGGTCAAGGTACTCTGGTGTGCAGAAATTGCTTTTCGGCCTTCTCATGGCCTCGAGAAAGCTGCGCCATTACTTCCAAGCACATGAGATTACAGTTGTCACCCGCTTTCCGCTGAAGAGGATACTGCAGAATCCAGAAGCAACAGGCAGGATTGTCGAGTGGGCACTGGAACTGTCAAGCTTCGGTCTCAAATTCGAGAGCACTTCAACTATCCAAAGCAGAGCATTGGCGGAGTTCATAGTAGAGTGGACACCGACACCAGACGAAGAGATCCCAGAGACGAGCATCCCCATCAAAGAAGCAAGCAAAGAGTGGCTGATGTATTTTGATGGTGCTTTCTCGCTGCAAGGCGCCGGTGCTGGCGCGTTGCTTATCGCGCCCACCGGAGAGCATCTCAAGTACATAGTCCAGATGCACTTCACCAAGGAGCAAGCAACCAACAATACTGCAGAGTATGAAGGTTTGCTCGCCGGTCTCAGGATCGCGGCAGAACTTGGGATCAAGAAGCTCATTGTCAGGGGTGACTCGCAGCTTGTCGTCCACCAAGTGAACAAAGATTACCAGAGTCCGTTGATGGAAGCATACGTTGATGAAGTGAGGAAGCTAGAAGAGCGCTTTGACGGCCTGCAAATGGAACACGTTCCAAGAGCTGAGAACGACATTGCTGATGGCCTGTCAAAGTGCGCAGCACTTAAGTTACCCGTGGAACCAGGAACCTTTGTGCTCAAGCTGACTCAGCCATCCGTAACACCATCACCGGACAGAGCAAGAAGAGGAAGTTGGTCTCCGGCGACTATCTTCCGGCAGAGCTCCCTGGAGCCGCCGCCAAGAAGGTCCCCAAGATCGACGCCAAGAGTGCTGAGGAGCAGTCTGCTCCGGCAAACCCCAGGGTTTGTTCCGTAGAAGCAGACGCTCCTGACAAGTTTTGCTCCGGCAAGCTTGCCGGGGAACATCAAGCTCCGGCTGAGCCTCAGATCCTCGCCGTAGAAGCGGACGTTCCCGCAGCAGCAGATGTGCCTTTAGTCCTTGTTGTCGAGCCACAGGCTCCAGCATGGGCACAGCAGACTGTCCATTTCCTCCAGAACGAAGAACTTCCTGAAGAACAAGAAGAAGCGGAAAGAGTAGCCCGGCGCTCAAGTATGTACCAGTTCATCGACAACACACTGTACAGAAGAGGGCGCAACGGCGTGAAATTGAAGTGCATTCCCCGGGAAGACGGACAAAAGCTCTTGGCAGAGATACATGGAGGCATATGCGGTCACCACATTGGCGCAAGAGCACTTGCCGGCAAAGCGTTTCGGCAAGGTTTCTTCTGGCCGACAGCCCTCCAGGATGCAACTACACAAGTAACCAAGTGTGAAGCGTGCCAGTTCCATTCCAAGCAGATACACCAGCCAGCTCAAGCTCTCCAGACGATCCCTTTATCCTGGCCATTTTCGGTCTGGGGGCTCGACATCCTCGGCCCCTTCCCCCGAGCTGTCGGGGGCTTTGAGTACTTGTACGTCGCAATCGACAAGTTCACAAAGTGGCCGGAGGTGGAACCAGTGAGGAAGGTGACAGCATAGTCAGCAGTCAAGTTCTTCAGGTCGATTGTTTGCCGCTTTGGGATCCCCAACAGGATCATCATCGACAATGGTACGCAATTCACGAGTCGCGCCTTCATGCAATACGTCCAAGATCTCGGCGCCAAGGTCTGCTTCGCTTCTGTTGCTCATCCCAGGAGCAACGGTCAAGCGGAGAGGGCCAATGCCGAAGTGCTGCGCGGGCTCAAGACCAGAACTTTCGACAGGCTGCACAAGTGCGGAAGAAACTGGATTGAGGAGCTGCCGGTGGCTCTTTGGTCGATCAGAACGACGCCAAATCGAGCCACTGGCCAGACACCATTTGCTCTAGCCTATGGAGCAGAAGCAGTTACCCCCACGGAACTCGTATACGGGTCACCTCGAGTGCTCGCTTATGATGAGCTTGAGCAAGAGCGGCTGCGTGAAGATGACGCGCTGCTCCTTGAGGAAGATCGTCTTCAGGCTGCTGTGCGAGCCTCTCGCTACCAGCAAGCTTTGCGTCGCTACCATAGCCGCAAAGTTAAAGCCAGAAGCTTCGAGGAAGGCGACCTTGTTCTTCGGCGCGCTCCGTCCACCAAGAATCATAACAAGTTGACGCCAAAGTGGGAAGGCCCTTACCGGGTGAGATGAGTCACGAGGCCCGGCGCTGTCCGCCTTGAGACCGAAGATGGCACTCCGGTGAGCAACTCCTGGAATATTGAGCATCTTCGTAAGTTTTACCCGTAAGGCGCGGTTGTCGGACCCCGTCCAGCAACCACCCTTTTGTACAAGTCTTGCCGCTGTTGCATGTAATCCTTTGTACAAAGTCAGGCGCAGACCCTGAGCAGCAGTAAATGAAGCGCTGGCGCCCTAAGTTTTAGCATGCATGCTGAGTCGAGTCTCGTCCTTGGTTATGGTTGATAGTGCCTAGCAGCTGCTAACCCCGAGCTTAGAGGTCGGGTCTGCGTCCTTTTTTCCTGTTCTTTCGTTTCCCTTGGTTCGCAGGGTTTTGCATATCCTGGCCAGACCGCTTAAGGACGAAGAAGAGAAGAAGGGCGGACCAGCATCTGGTCCCCGGCAAACCAGTGTTGCCGGGGGCTGCAAGTACAAAGATTCGCCCGCGGCAAGCCAAAGTTGCCGGGGGCTGCAATCCCAGATAAGTTTTTCATCCCTTGTCATGCATTCTCTTATGGACTAAGGAATGCGAAAACCTTGTTTCTTCCTAAAAACCTGTCGTGCTCCCTTAACTCTGGGCCCCGGAGCGCGTTCCTGGGGCCAGTTTTGGTAGTAGCCGTGGCGGCAAAGGAACGGAATGAGGAGCCCGAACCCGCCTCATCCCTACCTCCGCCAAAGGCATGAGGAAGGTCGAGTGGCGCGGGAAGATGGCAGGGCCTGTTGCCGGGCAAAGAAGTGTCTATCTTAACGATATAAAGGATTCGCTCCTTGGCGTGGGTTTTACCCGCGAGACAAATGGCCCGGCAAACATCCCCTTTTCATTAAAAAAAACATTCTGCTCAGGTACAGTGCAGAGAGAATGAAAAACATGAGAGATGGGATTACAAGCTTTAAATGCAACTAAAGCCCGAAGGCTTACAAGTTAAAAAGAGATAAGGTGCCCGTAATACCTTTCTTGTCTCTCTCCTCAGGAGGTAGGACAAGGAGGCGAAAAGGGCAAAAGGGGCGCCTAGACGAGCTACGGGTGGCAGAAGACACCAAGAGAACACCCCGGGGGCCGTCTAAAAGCTGGACGGTGACGGCGGCGCCGGAAGCAGGGCTCGACGAGGCGGCAGGACATCAGCACACTGCCGAGAGCGCCGTGCCCTCGTACTCCGAGTTGACGGCCTTGCCGCCCGCCCTCTTCCTCTTCCGCAGCCTCCCTACGCCAGCCGCCAAGGAGACGACCCCGGGAAGCTCAAGGAGCCGGCGACACGGATGATGGGGTCGCCGGTGCCACGCGGAGCCACGACCAACGCCTAGTCGGACCCGTCATCCCGATGACCGCTACCCTCGTCGTCGCTGTCGCTCCCCTCCTCATCACTCTTGCTCGAGGAGGAGCCTTCGCTGTCGGAGGAGCTATCCACGCAGCACCGGGCCCGGGTCCCGTAGCACCCGAAGACCTTGACGGAGAGGAGATCGCCCTCCATCAACTTAAAATGGAGGGTGAACCCCTCCATCAAGATGTGGATACGGGCGAACGTCTTCCACCCTCGACCAAGATACATCACGCCGGGGGCTGGGGACTCAACATGAACCCGCGTGCCGCTGATCCCGCAGCCCCTCATGCGCAGTCTTAGCGTCTCGGGTTGTTCCATCTCCATCACGCTTGCGAAGGGAGCCGGGAGACGGAGGCGACGACGAGGCGCCCGGCGCAGCCTGACGAAGAACTCGCAAGGGTCGTCCCCGATGTGGACTGCCGTGAGAAGAGGAGCCGCTGGCGGAGGCGAGGCTGGCGCGTCGCCCCGTCCGCCTCGTCCCCGAGCGCCTCGGCCTCGTCCACGACCTCGTACACGTCCTCGCTCCCTCCCCCTTCCCCTTACGGTTGGCTCTGCCACCGCGGGTGCAAGGGGAGGAGGGGCGCGTTGCCTAGCGGCGACCCTCGCCGCCACCGATGAAGGACCAGGGTTCCCTTTCTCCATGGCGAATGGAGAGAGGGGATCAGAAGCTGAAGTGAAGCAAAGATGAAGGAGTGTGGGTTTCCGTCGCCCCCTCTTGCTCTTTATAAAGGAGCAGGGTGGGGGCTCGGCCGCCCCGCTCAGCCAATCAAGACGCAGGAAGAGCAGGCGACTGGGACCGGCCTGCTGCCTCGACCCGCGACGGCCCGGTTTCCTGCCTCCACCGTCCGCGACTCCAGGTGCATGGAAGCCGCGTGGCTAGCGTGCAGGACCGAGGCAACGGATGAGGCGACCTCCCCTCACCCCGTGATCGTGGGGAGCGGACGCCTCGGAAACCGTGCCTCGGCCCCGTCCAGCAAACGAGTCACGCCTCCACGCCTCCCTCCACTTATGGAGATGGCGCGAACCGTCCCCCCTTTATTGCGACGTGACGCATGCCTGCGGGTCTCAGCCCCGCGCACGCCGCCCACGTCACGCACGCCTCTCCCCATGATGCCGCGTTCGACGCATGCCGTTTGGGGAAGGCGTGGTGGATGCAGAAGAAGATGCAGCGTGACCCAGGCCGCGCGTGCCCGTGCACTGTTTTGGGCCTGGCCCAACAGCGCTCGGCATCGTGTATGGCCCAGGCCCGGGGGCTCCTGTCGGTGTACTAAAGTAGGGGTACCTTAGTACCCCGAACTTGTGCACGGGCAGTCGTAGCACCCCGCGGCAAGGCTTGCCAGGCGATCGCCAAAACTCTCCATGGTCCCTTTTTGGGCCATCCAAGAACAAAGTATTCGAGCCAAGGCCCCGGCAGGAGGAGCTTGCCGGGAAGGCCACCCGAAGAGAGCAAGGCCCCGGCAAGAGCAGCTTGCCGGGACGGCCGCTCGAAGCACAAGGCCCCGGCAACAGGAGCTTGCCGGGAAGGCCGACCAGGGCACGACAAGAGACTTGCTGCGACGCGCCACGCGTCCCGGTAAGGACCGGTGAGCAACAAGCTCCCGGGCGCGACAAGGCATCAACCGCAGCAAGGCGCTTGCCGCGGCAAGTCACCACCCCGCGCCTGCGTTCCAGCTCATCCACCCACGCATTGCTCTGGGGCCATTCCAGGCGTACGTGGCGAGAGGCTGCGCAGCCAGGGGCATGCGGTGGCGAAGCAACACTGACAGGGTAGCCGCCGTGGCAAACGGTGGCGCCCCTGACGGTCCCTTTTCTGCACTGTTTGGGCGACCTAGACGGGCATTTAATGACCTTGTCCCCTGCCGTCAGAGTTAGGTATGATAGCATTGTGCAAACAGCTGTACCCAACACAGCGTTTTCCAGTTTTGCCCCCGCCTACATTGCCACCAGTGGGTAACCCCTTGCGCATATAAAAGGAGGCCCCATGCGCAACGGAGGAGGGGAGGAGAAAGGGAGGAAGGAGGCCACTCACGCTCGGTCTGATTAGTTGCCTGAGTGTACTGTAGCACTCAGCGCTCCCGAACAAGAACACAATACAAACCACAAAGCAGCAGTAGGGTTTTACGCATCCGTGCCGCCCGAAGCTGGGTAAACCCCTTGTGTGCATCGCCTCGATCCGCTCTTCGCGCGACCTCCGCCCCCCGCGAAACCAGAAAGGGGCTCGGTCCCCATAGGTGTTTGTGGAGGCAGATTTCCACCGACACTCGGCGATCCACAATTCCTCTTGGATGCTCTAGACCATGACGCCTAACCGTCTGTAAGAAGCACAGTCTTCAAAGCTAACAAGTGTCGGATCCACGCAGGATCAATCTCTTCAGTGATGCTCAATCACTTTAGGTTTGTAGGTGTTTGGGTTTGGGTTTTCCTCACTTGATGATTTTCGCTCAAAGTCCTCGGAGGATGGGATGCTCTTAATTGACAAGTGTCAGTTTCTCTCGGAGCAGCCAACCAGCTAGTGGTTGTAGGCGGCGTCTATTTATAGCCTAGGGAGCAGCCCGACATGATAAGACATAAATGCCCTTCAATGATATGATCATTAGGTGGGTAGATATTTTGGGACAGCTGGCACAAGGCACATGAATGGTCGGAATTTTAGGCTCGAATTCCTTAGGGCTATCATGTTCCTCGCTGTGTAGGCAATCTGCACTGGCGAATTCCTAACTCCTCAGTCAGACCAAATTCCTCAGAGACCATAAGAACTTCGTCTCTGTGACTGAAGAATATGACTGAACTGTATGAGATTTCCAATGGCTTCATTCGAAGGGATTGGTAGGTGTAGGATTTTGAGTTGAGCATCACTTGGAAATTTTTCCTTAGTATTTCCTCGACCCCCTTTAACAGTACGGTGTTTCCTAAGACTCAAGAAAGAGAAAATGAAACTACGAAAACAAAAGTCTTCACGCTTCATGTTCCTCGAATGAATACCAAGTCTTCAAGGGCACACCAATTTCTTCACTTTCAAAGTCTTCAGAAAGTCTTCAGAAATCCAAAGTCTTCACTCGAAGAACTTCATTTTTAGGGGTCGACTTTCTCTATAAATATCAAACTCCTCATAGACTTATAGACCTGTGTACACTCATAAACACATTAGTCCCTTAACCTATAAGTCTTCAATACACCAAAATCACTAAGGGGCACTAGATGCACTTACAGTCTCCCCCTTTTTGGTGATTGATGACAATATAGGTTAAGTTTTCAACGGGGATAAACATATGAAGTGTAAATACTGATATTGAGCAATTTGATTACAAGATATAGAAGAACTCCCCCTAAAGATGTGCATAGTGAGGAATTTGCTTTTGAAGCAATGCACACTTGAAGAGTTGAATCATGGAGATCTCCCCCTATATCCTGTAATTCATACACGCATTTGACATATAATATGAAGAATTTGAAACGCATGATGAAATATGGTGACTGATGTAATTCAACATGGGTGCATAAACATTAGCGAGGAATAAGCATGCAGAAAAAAAAACACAGCAAAAGTATCAGGTCACCATAGAGTTTAAGTTTACAACTCGATCCAGCAAAGTCATCAGAAGAACGAGAGTTGTAACTTAAGAAAAAAACGCCCATATAAGATAGACCCGCTTGAAGACTAACTCAAATTTCTCCCCCTTTGTCATCGAATGACAAAAAGGATCAAAAATGAGGACTAACGCCCCTGAAGAATATCAAGTTGATGAAGGAGCGCCAGCGTTGTTGGGGTCATTTGTTGATGTAGGGCCTGCCGCAGTGTCGTCCAAGTCTTCATGCTCATCGGTGTCGCGCGATGAAGAATAGGAGCTGGCCACCAAGGAAGGAACCTTGACCTTCTTGTATTTCTTCGGTGGAGGTGTAGACCAATCAAAGTCTTCCTTGAGACCCATGTTCTTCAGATCTTATTCGCTATATACATGTGACAGAATAGCCCAGGTGTGATCGAAGACTTCATGAAGGTAGTAATGGTTTTTCTTCGCTGCATTATGTGTAGCAGTCATGTTGTGAAGAATTGAACCAAACTGATGCTTAACCCATTTATGGTTTCGATCCACCTTCTGGTGAAGACTTAGGAGAAGCTCACGGTCAGTCATCACACGAGGAGCAGTGGCTTGAGGATTTGGCTTGGAGGCATGGGAAGCAGAATCATGAGTGGCAGAGTTATCATTGGTGGAATAAGATGCAGCTTTACGAAACTGACCATCCAATGGACAAATGCCTTCATCAATGACAGCAGGAGCCTTGCCCTTTTCATTAGCTGAGGAATAGGTCCATTTGAGGACTTTGATTGGGGGCAAGTAGCTGAGATGATTTTGAAAATCAGCCTTGTAGTTGAGTGAAGACCTTGTCCCGAGGAATCTCATAATCCAAGGTGCATAAGGCTTCAGCTCAAACGGAGAAAGTGCAACATTTGCCAGAGTCCTCATGAAGAAATCGTGATAATTGACAGGAATGCCATGAATGATGTTGAATACCAGATTCTTCATGATGCCAACAATTTCCTCATTAGAGGAGTCGTGGCCTTTGATTGGACTCATAGTCTTTGTCAGAATGCGATAGAATGTCCTTGGTACATACTGCAATTCCTTCACAAGGAATTTGGTTCTTGAGGCTTGACCAGGTTTCAGAGGCTTCATAAGAACTTGCATATAATGAGCAGTGAGCTCAGGCTCTTGGTCCAGGCAACGGGCTCCTTCAGGTGGAGGACTGATGGGCAGGGCGTGAAGTAATTCAGAGGCCGGTGCTTTGTAGTGAGTGTTTTCGGTCATCCAGTCCAAAACCCAGGAGTTTACATCATCAACATCTCCTGTGATGTGCAGTGTTGCGTAGAATTGAAGAATGAGTTCTTCATTCCAATCAACTATTCTGTGCAAAAGTTGAGGAGGCCTGTGTCATGAAGCACACTGAGGACAGGTGTGAAGCATGGCAGTGATTCCATGTCCACATGAGGAATATGCTCGTGGTCGAAGACTTTGTCCTTGTTGAAGAGCACTGAGGAATAGAAGTTGGCATGGCTGGCGGTCCAGAAGCGCTTCCTTCTAAGACGAGCAGAATCATAGGGATTGTAGGCTGTGAAGAACACGTGCTCGCCGAAGAAATCATTAGCCTGGAATTTTTGCTTCTTTGAGAATGGATCCTTTGGCTTGGGCTAAGGAGTGTTAGTCAATTGCATTATCACCTCAGGAATTGCAATCTCAGGTTCTTCAGGTTGAAGAATTTTAGCTTCTTCTCCAATGACAGTCTGGGTCTTCAATTCTTCATTTACATTTTCTTCAGCACTAGTGGTTGGAATTTCTTCATGGACAGACGGTGTGGCATGTGGTTCATCAGATCCCATTTGTACCGTAGTTACTGGGGACTGAGAATTTGTTGCAATGGTGTGAAGAGTGGAGAGTTGGGGTGCTGACTTTCCCAAAAGTCATCATTTAGCACGGGTGTGGTTCAACCAATGTCCACATCTTCATATTCCATTTCTTCAACGCCGACCTCTTCAGCAGTAAACTGAGGCATAGGCAAGGAAACAACTGGAGGTGAAGGGATTTCATCCACTTCAATTTCTTCATCCAACTGCTCTGATGAAGCAACAACAGGATTTTCTTCATCGTATTCGCTAGGAATCACATATTCTTCATCATAAGGAACAATGTCATTTGATGGCATGGTTGAGATAGGAACATCATCAATGGGGTTTGCAAATGAGCTGGTCAGAGACTTCATCTTCTTCGGAGCTAAAGAATCTGATGAAGCTGATGCCTTCACTGTTGCACGCTCTGCAGCCTTAGTCTTCTTCACATCTGAAGCAGATGGAAGGATCGGAGTTGGGGTAGGCGCAGGAGGAGTAGAGGAATGTGGTTGATTTTCTTCAGGCACAACTGATGCAGTTGCCCTGACCTCTTCATTTCTTCAGGCGCACCACTAGTGGATGCCCTGGCAATTTCATCAGCGGCTGGAATGCAGTCATCAGCCCTGGAACTCACATTTTCTTTAGCAGCCTGAATGTCATCAGCGGTGCTGGCATGTTCTTCAGTCGACTGAGGAGATGCTTCAGCCTGAGGAATTTCTGGTTGCGATGGAGCTGCAACATTTGGAGTGAACTTTTCTGTCAACTTCACAAAACGAACTTTGGCTCCAAGACAGTCAGCGCGGTATACGTCAAATTCATCACTGAGTTTCTTGATCTCAGATTGAATATTGACAAGTTCTTCAGTTGTCATAGAGACAACGTGTTTCTTCAAAAAACGCTCCTTCTTGTACTGCGCTTTGATACGTCTCCAACATATCTATAATTTTTTATTGCTCCATGCTATATTATCTACTATTTTTGACTATATTGGGCTTTATTTTACACTTTTATATTATTTTTGGGACTAACCTATTAACCGGAGGCCCAGCCCAGAATTGCTGTTTTTTTTTCCTATTTCAGAGTTTTGAAGAAACAAAATATCAAATGGAGTCCAAACGGAATGAAACCTTCGGGAACGTGATTTTCTCACCGAACGTGATCCAGGAGACTTGGACCCTACTCCAAGAACAAAAGAGGCGGTCATGAGGGTGAGGGGCGCGCCCACCCCCCTAGGGCACGCCCCCTGCCTCGTGGGCCCCCTGTTGCTCCACTGACGTACTTCTTCCTCCTATATATACCTACGTACCCCCAAACGATCAGATACGGAGCCAAAGACCTAATTCCACCGCCGCAACCTTCTGTACCCACGAGATCCCATCTTGGGGCCTGTTCCGGAGCTCCGCCGGAGAGGGCCGTCATCATGGAGGGCTTCTACATCATCCTAGCCCCTCCGATGAAGTGTGAGTAGTTCACCTCAGACCTACGGGTCCATAGTTATTAGCTAGATGGCTTCTTCTCTCTTTTTGGATCTCAATACAATGTTATCCCCCTCTCTTGTGGAGATCTATTCGATGTAATCTTCTTTTTGCGGTGTGTTTGTTGAGACCGATGAATTGTGGGTTTATGATCAAGTCTATCTATGAATAATATTTGATTCTTCTTTGAATTCTTTTATGTATGATTGGTTATCTTTGCAAGTCTCTTCAAATTGTCAGTTTGGTTTGGCCTACTAGATTGGTTTTTCTTGCCATGGGAGAAGTGCTTAGCTTTGGGTTCAATCTTCCAGTGTCCTTTCCCAGTGACAGAAGGGGCAGCAAGGCACGTATAGTATTGTTGCCATCGAGGATAACAAGATGGGGTTTTTTATCATATTGCATGAAACTATCCCCCTACATCATGTCATCTTGCTTAAGGCGTTACTCTGTTTTTAACTTAATACTCTAGATGCATGCTGGATAGCGGTCAGTGAGTGGAGTAATAGTAGTAGATGCAGGCAGGAGTTGGTCTACTTGTCTCGGACGTGATGCCTATATACATGATCATACCTAGATATTCTCATAACTATGCTCAATTTTGTCAATTGCTCAACAGTAATTTGTTCACCCACCGTAGAATATTTATGCTCTTTAGAGAAGCCACTAGTGAAACCTATGGCCCCCGAGTCTATTTTCCTCATATTAATCTCCATCACTTTAATCTTGTTTGCTTTTTTACTTTGCCTTTTTTACTTTTCACTTTGCATCTCTATACCAAAAATACCAAAAATATTATCTATCATCTCTATCAGATCTCACCCCCGTAAGTAACCGTGAAGGGATTGACAACCCCTAATCGAGTTGGTTGCGTGGAGCTATTGTTTTTGTGTAGGTACAAGGGACTCGAGCGTGGCCTCCTACTGGATTGATACCTTGGTTCTGAAAAACTGAGGGAAATACTTACGCTACTTTGCTGCATCATCCTCTCCTCTTCGGGGAAATCCAACGCAGTGCTCAAGAGGTAGCAAGAAGAATTTCTGGCGCCGTTGCCGGGGAGGCTTACGCAAAAGTCAAGTCAAGATTTGGTCTCCCGACAACGATCCATTTCTGGCGCCGTTGCCGGGGAGTGTACGCAAAAGTCAACATACCAAGTACCCATCACAAACCCTATCTCCTGCATTACATTAGTAGCCATTTGCCTCTCGTTTTCTCTCCCCCACTTCACCCTTGCCGCTTTATTCGCCCTCTTCTTCTTGTTCGCCTTCTTTCGCTCTTCGCCCTCTCTGTCGCTATGTCTGAAATTGGGGAAATTATTGCCGATATGGGCAATAATAATAACATAGAAAATTCTGAAGCTCCTGCTGAAGAAACCTCTACTTACCATAAAAAAGATTTCGAATCGGTAGTGGTAATATTATTGGAAAATGAGTTATTCAAGATTTCTTTACTTGTGCCAGTGCGTTGCCTTCTATGTGCGGTTCTATTCTTCATAGAACTAGCAGTGTTGCGGACGCTATTGCCATGCTTATTGTTGAACTTGAAAGGCAATTTATGCATATGCACCCTTCTATACAAAGAATTTTCCTAGAATTTTCTAATATCGAACACTCCTCTGTTAAGCGTGCCGCTACTATCTTTTTGGCTCATGAATTCAGATTTATAATAAAAGAAGCCAAAGAAATCTTTGCGCATTATAGGGTGGACGCTGGGCGTCCTCCCATAAAATCTATCCTCTTTGATCAAGAGGAAATTATGCGTTTTCAATCTCTTGACTATGTTGCTTTCAATGAGAACCTTAGAAACAAGGTGCCAACCAATATTTTAATTGATAGAATCTCTGAACTTAATGATGATTTGGCCATTCGAAATAGTGAGCTAGGATACTCTCTTGAGTTTAGGCTCACAAGGTTCTCTCAAAAGAACGCTTACAATGATGAATTGGTTGTACATTATGAAGGGCCGAAAGAGGAACCTATACCTCCGAAAATCGATCTTTGGGACTTTTGTCCTATTAAATTTAGCCCTTTTGATTACTTTTGCTTGCCTCAAAGGAGACTTGCTGCCGAACGTAGAGAATACGAAATGAGTTTCACCGATCTATCTTACTACTACGGCACTACCTAGATCTATCCTCGCTTTTATGCCTAGCTAGGGGCGTTAAACGATAGCGCTTGTTGGGAGGCAACCAAATTTTGTTTTAGTTTTTTTGTTTTTGCTTCTGTTTAGGAATAAATAATCCATCTACCTTCTGTTTAGATGTAGTTTTGTGTTTTAATTAGTGTTTGTGCCAAGTTAGACCTATAGGATCTTCTTGGATGATAGTTATTTGATCTTGCTGTAATTTCCAGAATCTTTCTATTCACGAAAACAATTGTTAAAAATCACAAGAATGTGATAAATACTGATTCCAATTGCTTCTGATCAATAAAAAAATTTCTAGGTTTTCCTATTTTGGCAGATTTTTTGGAGTTCCATAAGTTTGCGTTAGTTACAGATTACTACAGACTGTTCTGTTTTTGACAGATTCTGTTTTTCGTGTGTTGTTTGTTTATTTTGATGAATCTATGGCTAGTAAAATAGTTTATAATCCATAGATAAGTTGGAATACAGTAGGTTTAACACCAATATAAATAAATAATGAGTTCATTGCAGTACCTTGTAGTGGTCTTTTGTTTTCTTTCGCTAACGGAGCTCACGAGATTTCTGTTGAGTTTTGTGTTGTGAAGTTTTCAAGTTTTGGGTAAATTCTTTTGATGGATTATGGAACAAGGAGTGACAAGAGCCTAATCTTGGGGATGCCCATGGCACCCCCAAGATAATCCAAGGACACCAAAAAGTCAAAGCTTGGGGATGCCTCGGAAGGCATCCCCTCTTTCGTCTACTTCCATCGGTAATTTTACTTGGAGCTATATTTTTATTCACCACATGATATGTGTTTTGCTTGGAGCGTCTTGTATTATTTTTATATTTGTTTGTTAGTGTGTCACAATCATCCTTGCTGTACAAACCTTTTGAGAGAGCCATACATGAATTGAAATTTGATAGAATACTCTATGTGCCTCACTTATATCTTTTGAGCTTTATAGTTTTGCTCTAGTGCTTCGCTTACATCTTTTAGAGCACGGTGGTGGATTTGTTTTAAAGAAACTATTGATCTCTCATGCTTCACTTAGATTATTCTGGGAGTCTTTAATAGCATGGTAATTTGCTTAATAATAATAATAATAAACTTGGTATTCAAGATTTGTAAGACTTTCTTTTGAGTGCGTTGAATACTAAGAAAAGTTTGATGATTGATAACTGTTTTGAGATGTGGAGGTGATAATATCAAAGTCATGCTAGTAGAGTAATTGTGAATTTGAGAAGTGCTTGAGTTGAAGTTTGCAAGTCCCGTAGCATGCACGTATGGTAAACGTTATGTAACAAATTTGAAACATGAGGTGTTATTTGATTGTCCTCCTTATGAGTGGCGGTCGGGTACGAGCGATGGTCTTTTCCTACCAATCTATCCGAGCATGCGCGTAGTGCTTTGGTTTTTGATGGCTTGTCGATTTTTGCAATAAGTATATGAGTTCTTTATGACTAATGTTGAGTCCATGGATTATACGCACTCTCACCCTTCCATCATTGCTAGCCTCTTCGGTACCGTGCATTGCCCTTTCTCAAATTGAGAGTTGGTGCAAACTTCGCCGGTGCATCCAAACCCCGTGATATGATACGCTCTTTCACACATAAACCTCCTTATATCTTCCTCAAAACATCCACCATACCTACCTATTATGGCATTTCCATAGCCATTCTGAGATATATTGCCATGCAACTTTCCACCATTCCGTTCATCATGACACATACATCATTGTCATATTGCTTAGCATGATCATGTAGTTGACATAGTATTCGTGGCAAAGCCACCGTTCATAATTTTTCATACATGTCACTCTTGATTCATTGCATATCCCGGTACACCGCCGGAGTCATTCATATAGAGTCATACCATGTTCTAGTATCGATTTGTAATCATTGAGTTGTAAATAAATAGAAGTGTGATGATTATCATTTTCTAGAGCATTGTCCCAAGTGAGGAAAAAAAAAGAAAGGCCATAAAAAAAGAGAAGGCCCAAAAAAATGAGAGAAAAAGAGAGAAGGGACAATGTTACTATCCTTTGCCACACTTGTGCTTCAAAGTAGCACCATGTTCTTCATATAGAGAGTCTCTTGTTTTGTCACTTTCGTATACTGGTGGGAATTTTTCATTATAGAACTTGGCTTGTATATTCCAACAATGGGCTTCCTCAAATGCCCTAGGTCTTCATGAGCAAGCAAGTTGGATGCACACCCACTTAGTTTCTTTTGTTGAGCTTTCATACATTTATAGCTCTAGTGCATCCGTTGCATGGCAATCCCTACTCCTTGCATTAACATCAATCGATGGGCATCTCCATAGCCCGTTGATTATCCTCGTTGATGTGAGACTTTCTCCTTTTTTTGTCTTCTCCACATAACCCCCATCATCATATTCTATTCCACCCATAGTGCTATATCCATGGCTCGCGCTCATGTATTGCGTGAAGGTTTATGAGTTTGAGATTATTAAAGTATGAAACAATTGCTTGGCTTGTCATCGGGGTTGTGCATGATGAGAGCATTCTTGCGTGACGAAAATGGAGCATGACTAAACTATATGATTTTGTAGGGATAAGCTTTCTTTGGCCATGTTACCTTGAGATGACATAATTGCTTTGTTAGTATGCTTGAAGTATTATTATTTTTATGTCAATATGAACTTTTGTCTTGAATCTTTTGGATCTGAATATTCATACCACAATTGAGAAGATTTACACTGAAATTATGCCAAGTAGCACTCCACATCAAAAATTCTCTTTTTATCATTTACCTACTCGAGGACGAGCAGGAATTAATCTTGGGGATGCCTGATACGTCTCCAACGTATCTATAATTTTTGATTGCTCCATGCTATATTATATACTATTTTGGACTATATTGGGCTTTATTTTACACTTTTACATTATTTTTGGGACTAACGTATTAACCGGAGGCCCAGCCCAGAATTGCTGTTTTTTTGCCTATTTCAGAGTTTTGGAGAAACAAGATATCAAACGGAGTCCAAACGGAATGAAACCTTCGGGAACGTGATTTTATCACCGAACATGATCCAGGAGACTTGGACCCTACTCCAAGGAACAAAAGAGGCGGTCACGCGGGTGGGGGGTGCGCCCCCTGCCTCGTGGGCCCCATGTTGCTCCACCGACGTACTTCTTCCTCCTATATATACCTACGTACCCCCAAACGATCAGATACGGAGCCAAAAACCTAATTCCACCGCCGCAACCTTCTATACCCACGAGATCCCATCTTGGGGCCTGTTCCGGAGCTCCACCGGAGAGGGCCGTCATCACGGAGGGCTTCTACATCATCCTAGCCCCTTCGATGAAGTGTGAGTAGTTCACCTCAGACCTACAGGTCCATAGTTATTAGCTAGATGGCTTCTTCTCTCTTTTTGGATCTCAATACAATGTTATCCCCCTCTCTTGTGGAGATCTATTCGATGTAATCTTCTTTTTGCGGTGTGTTTGTTGAGATCGATGAATTGTGGGTTTATGATCAAGTCTATCTATGAATAATATTTGGTTCTTCTCTGAATTCTTTTATGTATGATTGGTTATCTTTGCAAGTCTCTTCGAATTATTAGTTTGGTTTGGCCTACTAGATTGGTTTTTCTTGCCATGGGAGAAGTGCTTAGCTTTGGGTTCAATCTTGCGGTGTCCTTTCCCAGTGACAGAAGGGGCAGCAAGGCACGTATAGTATTGTTGCCATCGAGGATAACAAGATGGGGTTTTTATCATATTGCATGAAACTATCCCTCTACATCATGTCATCTTGCTTAAGGCGTTACTCTATTTTTAACTTAATACTCTAGATGCATGCTGGATATCGGTCGATGAGTGGAGTAATAGTAGTAGATGCAGGTAGGAGTCGGTCTACTTGTCTCGGACGTGATCCCTATATACATGATCATACCTAGATATTCTCATAACTATGCTCAATTCTGCCAATTGCTCAACATTAATTCGTTCACCCACCGTAGAATATTTATGCTCTTGAGAGAAGCCACTAGTGAAACCTATGGCCCCCGGGTCTATTTTCCTCATATTAATCTCCATCACTTTAATCTAGTTTGCTTTTTTACTTTGCCTTTTAATTTTCACTTTGCATATCTATACCAAAAATATTATCTATCATCTCTATCAGATCTCACCCCCGTAAGTAACCGTGAAGGGATTGACAACCCCTAATCACGTTGGTTGCATGGAGCTATTGTTTTTGTGTAGGTACAAGGGACTCGAGCGTGGCCTCCTACTGGATTGATACCTTGATTCTCAACAACTGAGGGAAATACTTACGCTACTTTGCTGCATCCACCTCTCCTCTTCGGGGAAATCCAACGCAGTGCTCAAGAGGTAGCACGCTTTCTTGAGCTGCCTGGCCTTCTCATATTTCCATTTTTCTTCTTGGATGAAGGCAGTCAGCATATGACTTGGGCCAAGAGTCAACTTGGAATCAGGCATAGGAGTGTTTGGGTCCTTGTGCCAGAGATCAATGTAGTCGAGGATCAACTTCGGATCCAAAAGCAGAGGCACATTTGTGCCCTTGGCTCTAGCGGCCCTGACTTGCCTATCTCTGATGATTTCAGCAAGTTCCTCATCATCAGCTTTGTCTTCATCAGACAGCACTTGGAAGGCGACCTACTTCTTGTGAGGACTTGGGCGAGAACCTCATCCAGCAGTGGCCTTTGTCTTCAGCAGAGAGGGTCCCGTTGAAGAATTTGGTGCAGCTGAGGAACTAACAGAAGCTCCTGAGGCAATAGAGATGCCTGTAGTCCTTTGGCACATGGCAAGATGCACAGGTGCTGAGGACTTGGTCGGAGTAGTTGAGGACATTGGAGGAGGAGCTGAGGACTTTGGAGGAGTAGGAGCAACGTGAGGAATTGGCCGTGACGGATTTGAGGATTCTGGCTGTGAGGGCATAGCTGAGGAACTTGGCCTTGAGGACATTAACGGTGAAGCACTTGGCTTGTGCGCAGGCTTCTTTGACATGGCCTTCTTAGGCTTGACAGAGGCCTCAGCAGCAGCAGTGGCAACAGAGTCTTCGTTGAATTTCCTCACTGCTTCTCTGGCTTGTCTAGCCAACTTGGCCTGACGCTTGGCCCATTCATCAGGATAATCCTCACCACGCTTAAGGCTGGTGGGATCAGCTATTTGGCCAGGTGCCAAGGGAGGTCTTGGGCATGGAGGATTGAGTGCGAATTTCTTCATGTATTTGGGAGTAACATATCTGTACTCCCTCCACTCTCTTGCCCATCTCCTTTCTATCCTCTGTATGCGCACCTTGCGCTGATTCTTGTCCTATTTTCCAAACTTGGCCTCATCAGGAGTGCAGTAATCTTTGTATATGTCATCAGGGATCTCAAAGGCAGTATTGATTTCAGGCCTCTTTCCTCCTTTCTGTGGCTTCTTACAGTCAGCCATTTTCTTCAGTTGAGGAATTTGAACACTTGAATTCTCTGAAGAAGTATGCAACTTTTCTTCGAGGAATGCTGCAAATGAGTTAAGTTGATGAGAACCTAGTGATTCAGTAGCGGACATGAGTACATGTGAATAGAGTATAGTTGCGAGGAATTTGGAGAGGTCATATGCGTTCTCAGAAGGTTTTGTAAAAAAAGTTTGAGGAATTTGACCAGATGAGTCTTGAAGAATTTCACTAAGCGTTCTTTGTCTTAGGTTCCAGAGTTGTATAGATCGAAGATCCACACAATTGAGGAATCTTGAAGAAAAATTATTGCTTAGAGAAACAAATCAAGAACAGATGACATGTGAGGTGTGTTTAGTGTGTGAGGATTTAAAGAAGAACACCTTTGAAGATTTTGTAGTAATCATTTGAATCAAAGAGGGCAGTAAAAGTAGCTTTTAATTACCCCGGACGAAGAACATGACGAACTGTGAGGTAGAGATGAGAAGTTCGTCTGTGCATATCTTCCACGCCCTAACTCGGCGGAGGAATACAGCTACGGCGGCGGCGGAGTGAAGATTTCCGCGGCCGGCGCGAGTACGACGGCGACAAGGTCGAGGCAGTGAAGCTCTTCCTCACCGGCGACGATGAAGTAGCAGCAGCGCTAGGGTTTGAGAAGCTCGAGCTGGAGAGAGGTCAAGCGGAGTAAAGGAAGTGAGGAAGGAGAGGGGGGTATTTATAGACACGGTGAAAAACTATTCGCCCAAAGAATTTGGACGAACGTGCCCCTGACCCTTCTCATTCGCTTGACATGTGTCACCCACGTACTGAGAAGTGGAGATCGTGTGAGATCGTGGGTGAAATACATGTATCACCCAAGTGTTGGTGTGTGAGCTAGATATCGAAGAATATGCTTCTTAGCCTTATGGTGTGATTCCCTCGGTGTAGCTTGAAATCGGGCACACATGCAAACACTAAGCATTATATCTGGCCTAGATGCACACAAGTACAATAAAGAACCAATCATGGAGCGGTATACCTTATGATCGAAGTTAATACCATTTTCATCAGTGCACAGATGGCCATTTGTGGGCATAGGAATTTTGATGCCTTTGCAATCTTGCATGCTGAATTTCCTCAGTACATCGTTGAGGTATTTCTCCTAAGATATGAATATGCCATTGCGTTGTTGACGAATTTGAAGACCTAAGAAGAATTTCAATTCTCCCATCATAGACATTTGATATTATTCACTCATCATATAGGCAAATTCATCACTATAATGTTGGTTAGTACAACCAAAGATAATATCATCAACATATATTTGGCGCACGAACAGTTCACCATCATAAGATTTAGTGAAAAGAGTAGGGTCGAGTGAACCGGTTTTGAAGCCTTTCTTCATGAGGAATTCCTTCAAAGTATTATACCACGCCCAAGGGGCCTGCTTGAGGCCATAGAGGGCCTTATTGAGTCTGAAGACTTTGTCAGGATTCTTTGGATCTTCAAAACCTGGGGGTTGAGCAACATATACTTCTTCCTCAAGCTTACCATTGAGGAATGCACTTTTCACATCCATTTGATATAAAGTGATATCATGATGGTTAGCATAAGCAAGTAATATGCGAATAGCCTCAAGTCTAGCTACAGGTGCAAAAGTTTCATCAAAATCAATTCCTTCAACCTGTGTGTACCCTTGAGCTACAAGCCGTGCCTTATTCCTCACCACAAGGCCATTTTCATATTGCTTGTTGCGGTAGATCCACTTTGTGCCAATGATATTGTGCTTGCGAGGATCTGGACGTTTGACCAGTTCCCAGACGTTGTTGAGCTCGAACTGATGTAATTCTTCTTGCATGGCCTAAATCCACTCAGGCTCCAGAAATGCTTCATCTACCTTAGTGGGCTCTGTGATAGAGACAAAATCATAGTGCCCACAAAAGTTAGATAAATGTGAAGCTCTTCATTGTGTGAGAGGACCTAGTGCTTCAATGTCATCGATGTTCTTTTCAACTTGCACTTCTTTTGCAATGCGAGGATGAGCTGGTTGTCGTTGAGGAATTTGATCAACATTTTCTTCAGCACCATTTTCTTCAACATTTTCTTAAGGTGCATTAGCTCGACGTTCTTCATGTTCTGGAATGAATTCTTCAGTAGATTCTTCGGTAGGAATGACATCCTCAGTAGCCTTGAACTTGATAGATTCCTCAGGTGCTGGTTCATCTATCACAGAAGGTAGGTGCTCTCTTTGTGAGCCATTAGTTTCATCAAACCGCGCATCTACAGTTTCAACAACCTTGTGAAGAACGTTGTTGAAGACTCTGTAGGTGTGCGAGTCCTTTCGGTAACCAAGCATAAAACCTTCATGTGCTTTCGGTGCAAATTTTGAGTTGTGATGAGGATCTCTAATCCAACATTTAGCACCGAAGACTTTGAAATAACTCACATTGGGTTTCTTGTCAGTGAGGAGTTCATAGGCAGTCTTCTTGAAGAATTTGTGAAGATATACTCTGTTGATTATATGGCACGCAGTATCAATTGCATCAATCCATAAACGACGAGGCGTTTTGTATTCATCAAGCATAGTGCGAGCCATCTCAGCAAGAGTCCTGTTCTTATGCTCCACAACGCCATTCTGCTGAGGAGTATAAGGAGCAGATAACTCATGAGTAATACCAAGTTCATCAAGATAGTCATCAAGACCAGAGTTCTTGAACTCAGTTCCATTGTCACTTCTGATGTGCTTGATCTTCACACCAAAGTTGGTTGAAGCCCTCGAGGAAAATCGTTTGAAGACTTCCTGCACGTCATGTTTGTAAGTAACAATGTGTACCCATGTATAATGAGAGTAATCATCAACAATAACAAAGCCATATTGAGATGCATCATTTGAAACTGCAGAATAATGGTTAGGACCGAAGAGATCCATATGAAGCAATTCAAATGGACGCGTAGTAGTCATGATAGTCTTCGCTGGATGCTTAGCCTTGGTCATCTTTCCAGCTTCACAGGCTCCGCATAAGTGATCCTTGAGGAATTTGACATTCTCAATGCCAATGACATGCTTCTTCTTTGCAAGCGTGTGCGAATTCCTCATGCCTGCATGACCAAGTCGTCGATGCCATAGCCAGCCTTCTGAAGCTTTTGCAAGTAGGCACACGGCTGGTTGAGGTCCTGTAGAGAAATCAACAATATACAAGTCTCCCCTCCTAAAGCCTTCAAAGACTTTGGAATTGTCAGCTTCCATAACCACAACACAACGATACTTGCCAAAGACAACAACCATATCAAGATCATAAAGCATTGAGACAGACATGAGGTTGTATCCTAAGGACTCGACGAGCATGACTTTGTCCATGTGTCGATCCTTTGTGATCGCAACCTTAGCTAGACCCAATACCTGACTTTTGCCTTTGTCAGCGAAGATGATATGCTTCAGATGCGATGGAGATAAGGGAGCATCCATCAATAGATTCTTGTCACCAGTCATGTGATTTGTACACCCACTATCGAGGACCCACTCAGTCGCTTTGGGTTGATCATCCTACAGATGAATCAGTGCAACTTACGAACTTCATATACTTCATCAGTGAAGAATATGACATCGCATTTCATCAGATCAATTTCATCAAGTAATAGAACATATAAAGCAGTATGAGGACGTGAGAAATGAAAGTTCATTTCTTCATGATTATCCTTCGTACTTTCAGGCACTTTTCAGGTCTCCAGCAAAATTCTTCAGACGTTTACGCACGTCTGGAGACCTGACCCTGCAGAAGAGATTAGTTCTTTTTCTTCACCACTCACATCTGAAGGGGTGGTAAAGAGTTCATCACTCTGCGAGCTCCATATGAGAAAGGTGGCATAGAAGCCAATCCATTTCGTTTCACATAAGAGAAGTTAGGATAAGCATATGAATAAGCAGAGAAATTCTTCGAGGACTTATGAACATAATGGTTTGAAGAATAATGCACATATTCATAGCCCTTAGCTCTTCCCTGCGAAACAGAGGGGGTAGCATGATAATGATCATATGAGGACTTTGATCCTTTTGAGGAATTTGATCCACGTGAGGAATTTGGTCCATATGAGGACTTGGTTCCATATGAAGAATTTGGTCCATATGAAGAATTTGATCTCGGGTTCCTATTCTTCACAGGTGGTGTCATGAGGACATTCACCTGAAGAATTTCAAGGCACCTTTTGGGAACCTATATTTTCTTCATAGGGGAACCGTTCCTGCAGTTAGTGCCAAAATATCTAGCAAATACTTCACCATTCTAATTTTTGAACAGTTTATAGTTGGAGTCAAATGACTCATGAGTAGAATGAGAAGATTCACATGTAAAGCCAGATAAATTGGATGGATCAACTGGGGGTCCCTTTGGAGCAACTCATGAGGTTTTGGGGTACTACTCAGGCTTCCAATATGTACCATCAACATTGAGTTTCCTCTCAAAGGCAATACCCTCTTTCCTAGGGTTCCTGTTGAGGATCTGCTTTTTAAGCACATCACAAAGAGTCTGATGCCCTTTGAGGCTTTTGTACATGCATGTCATGTACAATTCCTTCAGCCCTGCATCATCAGTGATACTAGCAATGTCCTCAGATGAGGAATTAGTGATAGCAGAGACAATTGAAGAATTTGTAGCATTAGAAGCATTTGAACATTCAGGTGAAGAATTAGCAGATTCACGTTCAATGCATTTCAAACATGGAGGAACAAATTCCTCCTGAGAAGCGTTGATTTGTTGAGCAAGTAATGAATCACGCTCATTCTGAAGATCTTCATAACTCACTCTTAGCTTTTCAAGATCTTGCTTTCTTTGAAGAAATTCATAAGAAAGCTTCTCATGATCAGATAAGAGAGTGTTATGTTGATCTTGAAGGGTGTCATACTTAGTATGAAGTGTCTGAAGACTTTCAGCCAAAGCTTTTGACTGATCCATTTCTTCACCCAACATATCATCACTCTTATTTAGCATGTACTGAACTTTTTCCAAAGCTCTTTGTTGTTTAGTGGCAAGGGAAGCAAGTTTGACATAGCTAGGTCCAAATTCATCACCAGATTCATCATCACTGGATTCAGATAGATATCATTCAGTTACCTTAGCATCTTTTGCCATAAGGCATGATGCAGAAGATGATGATTCTGGTTCGAATGTCATCGCTTTGAGAGATTCCTTGAAGTCCTCAAACCAAAGATCATGATGGGTTCGATGACCTTCATAGACCTCAGAGAGACGGTCCCAGATAAGCTTCGCATGATAGAGATGCATGATGTTCCTAAACTGATTTTGAGACAGACAGGAGCAGATGACGTCCTTCGCCGTAAGGTTGAGAAGAGTGTACTTGCGAATGTCATCAGCTTCTGCCATCTTGCACAGATCGGTCAGACCAATTTCAGTGACGGTCCACAGCTCGCTGTTCATCACCATGAGACGCTTCTTCATCATGGCCTTCCACTTGGGATACTCCTGACCGTCAAAGATGGGGCATGACACAGTCTTCATTCCTGTGGTCGACATAACTAAAACTCCAGGCGGTTAAACCAAAATCACACAGAACAAGGGAGTACCTTGCTCTAATACCAATTGAAAGTGCGTTATATCGACTAGAGGGGGGGGGGTGAATAGGCGATTTTTATGAATTCTTCACTGAGGAATTTGCGGGTGAGGAAATTCCTTAGCGAACAACTACTAGTAGCGTAATAAGTACTCAAAAGTAAACATAACAGAACACAAGCATAGTCATCATGATGAAATGAAGACAAGCATGAAGTACAAAAAGCGTAATCACATGATAACACAGGATGAAGACAAACAGACTGAAGAAATTGAACTGAGGAAATTGAGAAAGTCTTCAGTCAAAGTCTTCAAACACAGATATGACAAGCACACAACACAGTAATGAGGAAATGAAAGAGTTGAGGAAACAGAACCAGTAAGCTCGGTGAAGACAATGATTTGGTAGACCAGTTCCAACTGTTGTCTCAGTTGTACATCTGGTTGGAGCGGCTAGGTATTTAAACCTGAGGACACACAGTCCCGGACACACAGTCCTCACCGTATTATCCTTGAGCTAAGGTCACACAGACCTCGCCCAATCACTCGTGGTAAGTCTTCAGGTGACTTCCGAACCATCACAAACTCGGTCACTCGGCGATCCACAATTCCTCTTGGATGCTCTAGACCATGACGCCTAACCATCTGGAAGAAGCACGGTCTTCAAAGGTAACAAGCGTCGGATCCACGCAGGATCAATCTCTTCAGTGATGCTCAATCACTTTGGGTTTGTAGGTGTTTGGGTTTGGGTTTTCCTCACTTGATGATTTTCGCTCAAAGTCCTCGGAGGATGGGATGCTCTTAATTGACAAGTGTCAGTTTCTCTCGGAGCAGACAACCAGCTAGTGGTTGTAGGGGGCGGCTATTTATAGCCTAGGGAGCAGCCCGACATGATAAGACATAAATGCCCTTCAATGATATAACCGTTAGGTGGGTAGATATTTTGGGACAGCTGGCACAAGGCACAGCAATGGCCGGAAATTTGAGGCTCGAATTCCTCAGGGCTATCATGTTCCTCACTGTGTAGGCAATTCGCACTCGCGAATTCTTAACTCCTTAGTCAGACCAAATTCCTCAGAGACCAGAAGAACTTCGTCTCTGTCACTGAAGAATATGACTGAACTGTATGAGATTTCCAATGGCTTCACTCGAAGGGATTGGTAGGTGTAGTATTTTGAGTTGAGCATCACTTGGAAAATTTTCCTTAGTATTTCCTCGACTCCCTTTAACAGTACGGTGTTTCCTAAGACTCAAGAAAGAGAAAATGAAACTACGAAAAAAAAAGTCTTCACGCTTCATGTTCCTCGAATGAATACCAAGTCTTCAAGGGCACACCAATTTCTTCACTTTCAAAGTTTTCAGAAAGTCTTCAGAAATCCAAAGTCTTCACTCGAAGAACTTCATTTTTAGGGGTCGACTTTCTCTGTAAATATCAAACTCCTCATAGACTTATAGACCTGTGTACACTCATAAACACATTAGTCCCTTAACCTATAAGTCTTAAAGACACCAAAATCACTAAGGGGCACTAGATGCACTTACACAAAGCAGCCGAAGAAGGTGCTGAAGGAGGAGGTGAGGCGAAACGTTTTAACAAGACAGTTCACTGCTCACTGAAAGAGGTCAAGACATGCGCGAAATTGCTACATCTTAGGCACAAGGCGAGGGTTATCAAGGCTAGTTTTGGTTGTGTGTTTGACTTGAAGGTTGATTCCAACATTTCTCATCCTTTGATGGGCCACATCTACACGAGGATTAACCCTTCAACTATGATTCTGGACATGGGTGATTTGAACAAGGTTCTACGTATTACAAGTGATGTTGTTCACCATCTTTTTGGATTCCCTCAAGGTGATCGTACCCCTCCTAGCCCTCGGAGGATGGGTTTTATAATGCTGTTATGAGGTTGAAGGCCAAACTTGGCTACACTAGGAGTGATGACATCAAGACAAAGGATCTGCGGAATATCGTCGGGGAACTTGTGAAAGGTGAGATGAAGGATGATCTAGCTCTGCAGGTGTTTTACCTAATTCTTTTCATGAAGGTTCTTATTCCTGGTACGTCTACACGAGTGTCCAGGGAGGCAGCAATGGCTGAGAATCTTGTCTTTGAAGATATGGAAAACAGAGACTTTGTCAGTTGGTTGTTGATGATATTTGAAGGGCTGTTATTAGGTATCAGCAAGGGACTAGCAGAGGAAAAGATGTCACAAGCTGTGCCATTGCGCCGCTTCTTATGTATCTGGACTACCTTATCATAGGCAAGACGCCTAATCCTTACTTGAGGACCCCTCGCATCAATTTCATGGATTAGGCCAAGCTTCTTGAGCTTGCTGCGACTGACTTGGTTAAGAAGGGTGATGATGACCCAACCAACTAGGTGTTTGGGAAACTGCCTGTGAGTGTTTCTATGCATCATTCTTTCTTGTGTTGCTTAACTTGAACTTCTGATAATGTCTTCTATATTTTTGTTTCCATGTTCCTTCATTTGTTTTCTGACGCCTTGACTTTTGTTTTGTATGCAGTGGAAGACACAGGCTGAGGTTGTGTTCTTTAGGCGTATCAAACATCCTGTTCTTACTATGCCTCGTGCCACCGGCCTAGGGAGTGAAACTTCCCCAAGATTTGAATTCTCCCGGGATGTAAATACTGCTGGCCCCCTGTAGATCCAGGAGGTTCTTCTGCCAGTGTGAGTGCTGCAGGTGGTGTGTCTTCCGAGGGTTTGTTTGATGCTTCCGATCTTTCCCTAGTTAGGATTGATGGTCTTCTAGAAACTGTTTGTGGGGAGATGGCCCGTGTTCCGACAACTGTTGAGCATCTTAGTCGCGTTGATGGGATTCTTCCTCCCGGACACGGTTTTGATGCTGAGTCTTCGAAGGGGGTTTTATCAATTGAAGCTAGATTTCTTGATGAGCTTCGTCAGAGCACTTCCCACCTCCGGACTAGCTTTGGGCTGTTCAAGGAAATGCAGGATGCTTGTTGCAAGCCTTTTGAAGATGAGGCTAGTGTTGTTGTCAGACAGATTTAGAGGCAAGATTCTGTTTGTTTGGGTCGTGAAGGAGGCCACGTGGAGCATACGGAAGAGGTTTGTTTATGTTGGCTTTTGATAGTTCTTTGCATTAATGTTCATTGTTAGCTTTCAGTTATTAGTGTTTTTAGTCATAGGTGACCCTTATTGATTTCATGTGTTCTAAACTTCTTCTTTTTAGTACTAGTGTTTCCTAGGTGACCTTCTCTGTTTAAAGTACCTGAACTTCAAAGGCTACATCATCTGAACTTCTGAGCTTTCCATAACTGGCCCTTTTTGTTCCCTTTTGTATTATAGTAGTTTGATATTTGACCTTCTATGTTTACTGTATTTGGACTTCCACTATGTGTCAATGGTCATAGCTGACCTTCTTTAATTATGTAATCTGAACTTCTGCTAATTAGACATTTGTGTTCTATATGATTTTTTGTAGGTTGTTGATGATGGTGCTAAGGTTGAGGAGGATGTTTTACCTGAAAGTGCAACTGCCCCTATGCATGAACCTGCTCTCGCAAGTGATATATTAGTTGATGAGGTTCATGGCAGTGATCATAAAGTACCATTTTTCTTGTCCATTTGTTTCATTTTTATTTTACTTGTTGTGCATTTTATCTCTATGTGCCCATTTGTAATGACTTTCTGTTCTTGCTGCAGAATGATGATGCTAGTTTTCCTTTAGAGAAGGTTGTAGACAAGGCCGTGTCGGGCACCGGCTGCTCTGATGGGGTGGACCCAATTGAACCTCAGTCGTCCATCGGCACTGGGGTTTCTAATGCTGAGCAGGGCAAGACAGTCGGAGATATCACTTTGGAGAAAGATCCCATCGAGGCTGCTGTTGAGACTGGTAGTGTTGTTGCAGGCATGGAGAAGTCTCCTGCAGCAGAACCGACAGTTTTTGTTGTTTCAGATTCTCCAGCTGCTCCAGCTGCTGCTGGTGTCCTTGCCGACGACACTATAATGTCTACAGGAGATGACGATGAAGACACTGAAAGTGATACCTTGGGAGAGGAGATTGATCATTCCAGTCCTGCAACTGGTCTAGGCAAGAATCCATAAAGAGAGGAGCATGCTTCTCTCTTCTTTCCCCATCCCCATGCCTTTTGTTGTTGGTTTTAGTCCATGATATCCCTATGTACTATCTGTGTGGTGCAAGTCAAACTTCTTGTTTGTGCTTTGTCGTGTGGTTTGTAAATAAAATAAAGTGAAGTGAACCTGTTTGTGCTTTGTCGTGTGGTTTGTAATAATGCATGGGTTGTGATGTTTATAATCCTGTTGTTTTATATTTGTGGTGTAGCATCTGAGATGTGCTTGTGTTTGTTTGTTGCTCCTGTTGTGATCTATGTGTTTGTATGTTGCTCTTAATTTCTATTTCTTTTGCTGAGCATATAGTGAACTTGCTGTCGTCCGAAATAAGGTTGATGACTTTTATTTTAGTGTAACTAGGCTTAAGAATGATCGTTCTAAGAGGTGAGTGCAACCGCTCAGAATTTATATCAATCTACCTTTATGAACTGCCTGTGGTTTTATACCTGAACTTCTTTACTCTCTGTTGCTGAACTTCTTTTACTTCTCTGGTGCTGAACATCTAGCTTTTTGTACTGCCTGTTGTGATGTTGCTGAACTTCTGTGCTTTTATATGTGATGAACTTCTTGAGTTCCTGATGCTGAACTTCTTTTACTTTCTATTGCTTTTTTTAGATCAAAGGTTATGTTCCAAAACAATGAGTATGAAGCTACCGTTGAAGATGTTGAAATATCTTTTTCTCCTCACGGAATGCTTTGATCCAATGTAGCTGAGTTGCACTATATTGTCTACGTGCCAAATACCAGGGATCAGATAAACTCATCCTGCCGTATTGGGTTTGTGTAAGTCAAGCCTATAGTAATTTCTATTGTGTTTTGTTCTTTACCATATTAATTAAAACTTGTTGGTCTCGTTGTATTTTCATATGTTGTTGTTGACTGCATTATTTTAGGACAAGATTTCCAGAGGTCAGTTTGATTCCCGTGTGAGGAAGTACTTCTTGGAGACTGGTCCAGATAGCATGGATGCGCATGATTCTGTAAGCAATATCTTGTTCTTTGTCTCTGTATTTAGTTTCACTGTGATCCACTCTGTTTATATTGTTTTATTGTTATTATATCGTTGATATTAATTTTCAGTTTTTAATGATTTTGTGTGTTTATCCTGCTTCAGGTTGTTTTCCCCACTTTTGACCCACCTGAAATTCCTTCTCACTTGGGTGCTATTGGTCATTGGGTTTCGATATTTCTTAACCTGAAGAATTCAAGGTTCCAACTTCTCGACTCCTACTATGGACCAAATGATGACTGTGTGGTACGCCTTTTTTGGCGGATGACTGATAACATCAAGAAGCTTTGGAACGATGCCAGCAATGACAGGGAGACACCCTTCAGCCCTCTTTCTATTGACCATTTCCCTTTGGATTGGATTGATGTCCCCCAGCAGACTAACAAGTATGAGTTCCACTTTTCTCTCTATCACTCCTGTTTAATTGTGGTTGTACATAAGCTGCAACGTCTTTAATTCTTTGGCTTTCTTTTTGTTTTAACATTGTTCTTTTTTTGTTTGATGACAGTATCGACTGCGGATTCTTCATGCTTACGAATGTTTATTTGTTTCATGAAGGTGTTCTTGCAAACTATTCCCATGAAAATATCGCGGATATCAAGAAGACATGGATGTACTCAATTGCATCTTCTAACTTGTTTGACACAGACTTCCATGGTCTGTTTGGCTACTATACATGTAAGTGTTGAAACTTGGACTGCATCTATTATTCTACATGAACTTCATTTTATATTTTTATTTTTTGCTTCTGTACTTTGTTTCAGTATTATTTTCCTTTTCATTGCTTACTTAAACAACAACATTTTTCATACTTGAACTTCAGAGAAGATACCTTTTTATGCTTTTGTTAGTTGTAGTTGAATGTTTTCCATTTAATCGGTTTCTATCTCAAATTGTGCCTTGGGTTGTCCTTGAACTTCACTAGTTTTTAAATTCAACACATTTTTAGGTCAGCTTGAGTAATAACCATGTCATCTATATTAGTTGGACTGTACATTGTGTTGTACCTGAAGTTCAGTTATATTTAATGGTCTTTTTTTCTTTACTTTTCTTGACAGTGGAGCCGTTGAGACTTGACCGATTACCACTAATCATTCCTCGGGTCACAGGAATACCAGCCTAGGGAGGAATCGATGAGTACAACTCTAAGAGAAGATGATAGCTCTCGAACCCTTATTCCTTCCAAGTTGGGGAAGCAGGCTATCGGTGTTTGTGCTACTCCAGACACCCATTGCTCCAGGAAGGTTGGTGCAGTCGAAGCAATCCAAGTAGAGGTGATTTCGTCGGATGATGATTTTGAGAAGATTGCTTACCCGAAGAATGGTAAATCTGCTGCTGGTACTGTTGTTGGGAGAGGTGGGAAGAATGCTGTCATCACCAGGAGGAAACCGGTAGTTGAGTCTGGCAACATAATTTCCTTGAAGAGAGCATCAAGATTGCCTTTGAAGTGTCGTTCTGTTGTCGCTCCCCTACATAAATACAGTTACCCTCATCTATCCGAGGCCCGGAGGACGAGATAGTATGTGCTTAGTGAAGATGGTCTGAAGAAGTATTATGAGTGAGTTCTTCTTATTTTTGTTGCTGCCAGACATGCTACTTGTTGTGAACTTCTGATGTTATAGTATCTGAACTTCTATTCATTCTCCTTTGCCTTGGAGTTGCGCTTCTAATATTTTCCCCTTCCTTTTAAATCTGGAGCACAAGCTACTGCATGTTTACCATCACTGGAAATGTGATTAACCTCATAGGATGTGTCCTTTATACTCTTTTCGGTGAGGGGCAGCAGATGGAAGGAGACGTAATGAATTATCTCATAAACTTGTGGAAGGATAAGCTGAAGACCTCTGATATCTTCTCTTGTGCTGACAGGGTTGTACTGAGTCCCTACTTCACACAAGTTTTAGTTCTTTGTAACCCTATCTCCCTTTTTTTGCTCTAGTATTGGTGTAGTGACATTTGGGAGGTGTTTTAATTCTGTTTTTGTGAATGCAGTACTGCGTGGAGTATGATTTTTTCGCTGCAATAGTTCCAAAATTCGGTGCAAAAAAGTCGGTTAAACTCCTCCCAATGTTTGTTCGCAAGGAAGAAAACCTTCTTAACGCAAAGCTGGTTAGGTTTTCATAACTCTTGCTTTTTTTAATTTTATGTTCATCCTTTTGCTGAGTTTGTCAACAAGTTTTTGTTGATCTCGGTTGTTTCAATACTTATGCTTTATAGTTTGTGTTCACCATTTCTTTCATTCTTGGCAGGTTTTTTAATACTTTTCAATCCAATTGTCAAAATAGCGCACTACAGTATGTATGTGCTGAATAGATTTCGTGGGAGCATTGACATCCTTGATTCACTTCCTTACACTAATAAGGGAATGTCACAAACAAGTTTCCATGGAGGCTACCAAAATATTGTGAGTGTTTCTTAGCCTGAACCTCCCATCATATTCTCTTTTTGACACGAAGTTTAATATGTCTTCTGTTGATAAAATATTTTTGTATCTCTGTTTTGGTAATACTGCTTGAACTGACTATCATTTGATAGTTGAACTTCTGGTATCCTTTAGTTGGATTTTATTCAAGTGTTGCTTTATGTACCTGGACTTAACTATTTTGGTTAAGATGTTTTTGATTTCATCTTATTTGTCATTTCTCATAGATAAAGAGATTTGTTGGTTGCTCGAGGAGATGTACGGCAAGGCTGTGTACAAAGAGAGCAAGCAGCCTAACTGGGTGAATATTGCAAAGAGGCCGACTTTTATTGATGTTCCAAAGCAAGTGAATAGTGATTGTGGTTTCTTTGCCATGAAGTTCTGCTCTACATATGATGGCGATGAGCTTGTTGAAGATTTTGGGGATGTGGAAGTATGTTTTGTCCTTGTTCTTGTCTCAAATTCCTTTCATTTTTCTTGTGTGTTTTTTCTGAGACGCTCCTGTTGTGGTTTTAGTTATCCTTTACTAAACCATCCTTTCATTTTTTGTTTGCGGACTGCTGTAGATGACTGGAAGGCCGAGTTCATGCACACTCTTGTCTTTAGCGGGAAGAATGAAATTGTGCATGGAGAGCTTCCTACCGAGATCCAGTCCTTGGGCCCGTGAATTCGAAGCATTAGTTTTAGTGTAGATTTGATTTCATAAAGATTTAGGATTGATAATGATTGGAACGATTTCGTAAAGATTTGGTTGTAAGAATGGTTTAGTAATTTGTGTATCTATAGTTGCAACACTGTTATTTACGTTATTGAGGACAATGTATCTGGTATGAAGAATGATTGGCTTGTGAATTTCAATGTATTGCATCGCTTTCAATATTCATGTATTGCATGTTTTTCCCCGAGCATATGTACTTGAACTTCTGTCTAGGTTATGGTTGAACTACTAGTTTTTTTGTGTTGTTTAATTTTTGGCCGCAACATACGATCTTTGACATGAACTTCTCTCTTGAGATCTAGCTGGGCTGCTGGTTTCAGATGGAGAGGATTTTTGTGTTGTGTAATGTATTGTTATTTCTCAACTCAACCAATATGTAGCCTTTTGCATAGAATCTATATGTGCTTTTTGCGATTTTTTAACTGCGAATGGTTTTCAACTATAACTTCGTGCAAAAATATTCTCATACACTCCTTTACGTTTCTTTATCTTTTGTCGGCATTCTACATGAACTTCTCCATGTATCCAAACAGAAATTCATATCTGAACACGTTGTCTTAGGCTTGCTAACCTTAGTTTATACGACAATACTTATTTTTGTCAAGCATATGTTTTCCTACATCGATTTATATACCAGAACTTCTTTTGTAAGCTGACCTGAACTTCAAACTATATGTTTTTTCAATTTATTGCTGCTTGCTCTTTTATGAAATACAACAACATCACCTCCTCCCATAATATACCAGAACTTCTACTGTAAGCTTACTTGAACTTCATAGTGTATATTTTCATTTTATTCCTGCTTGCACTTTTATGGAATACATCACTAGCACAACACTTCCTCTCATAATATACCAGGCTGCAGTAAGATTACTTGAACTTCGTAATGTATATTTTCATTTTATTTCTACTTGCTCTTTCATGCAATACATCACCCGCACCTCCTCTCATAATATACCAGGACTTATGTAGTAAGCACTTGAACTTCTACTGTATAATTTCTTTTAAACTTCAACAATAGAAGTTCAATTAAGCTTCTCCTAAAATATTGTTTCAAAAGTGGAATAACATTCTACACATTGACATGACATAAGTTTGCTTTGTTTAATTGACCTAGTCTAACTGTTCATCAGCCTTGCGCTCCTCCTAGGCTTTGGTTGTAGTGATTTTAGCTTGACATGTACCTCTTCATCTTCCTCTTCCTATTACTCTTCGTCTTCTTCGATGATGTCTTCATCTTTGTCTTCCTCATCCTCCTATTCATCTTCCACCACTTTCTTATTCCTGGCTCTAGGTTTTGCTTTCTGTTTCTTTTCTGGCTTTTGGTTTGTCTTTTCTAGCATGTGCACGCTTCGGGCATGTTATTGCATTGTGTGGTTCATACTCCTTGCATATGCTACAAATCCTGCTACTTTCTTTCTGTGGGTGTGGTCCCTTGTTTTGTTCTACAACTTTGGGCTACTGTTTTTGAACTTTGGATTGCTTAACCTCCTCGGCATCATTTCTTTCTAAGAGTGTTGGACAGGCGAGTTTGTTGTGTCCTGCAACCTTTTTGCACACACTACATTGCATGTGTCCAAGTGGCACTCAGTTCTCATCAAGCACGACGACTCTATCTGCAGATGGTGCCTTTATTTGAGCTCTCTTGTCACTTCTTTGCTGCAGAAAATTTCTTCCTACCCTTTGTTTCAGAGTACAGTGGCAGTTTCATCGTCTCTTACCGCCGCTGATGCATTAATTGGTCAACATCCTACTTGCATTGGTTGGCTTGAGGAGCGGTCTGGAGCATTTCAGCTTCATAGTATTGAAGGTCATCTTCAGTTTTAGCATCCTCTTCAGCCATCCTTTCGTCAGCATCCGCTCAATTTTCTGAATGTATTGCATCAAGTTCTTCCACGAGCCTCTTGAGAACATATAAGGCTCTGTCATATTGCTGGTCACATCACATTGCTTTCTTGTTAACGATCAAATTTAGCTGCAACAAGATGTTTTGCTTCGATAGTCTTGTGCTGCCATCTGATGCAGTTGTGTTGTAGTCCCTTATATCAAATGTTGGTTGTGATTTTGCAGTCTTTGTGTACCGCTTGAGGATATACTTGTCTGGAAATTTGTCAGGCTTCAGGTAGTCTAGTTTGTTCATGATGTGAAGGTAGAACAGGCCTGCATTTTGTGATGAATGCAGAATACATAGTTTGTGAGCTAGCAATGAGTTTCATATATTTGATATGATACTACTAGTTTAGCTATTTAATGAGTTTGTTTTTCCGCTCACCTGTGTGTGTCCAAAGCTTGCATTCATAGTCGTGTATTTCATTATCTGGGTCAGCTACAACCTAGAATTCATGCTTTGACCAGGCAAATCTTTCTTCATCATCATGGCTAGCCTTGTTATGGTAGTACACAAGGTACTTAGTGGGCTCTCCTGTAGGCTTTGCGCGAAATAGTGTGGCTTTTCTCATCCTTGTCCTCATCTTGCTGTACACGGCTCTCGTGTACTTGATAGCCATGTCTTCCTCATAGCCATAAGTTGTTTTTGTCACAGAATTGGTCTGCACATGTCAAAAAATAAGATATTAGTCGAAGCAGAGTTATGGGTTTCATTTTTTAAATACAAAGTGCACATGTTGAAGGAAGTCACAATATGATGGGGCTTATTTTTTGTCTTAATACAATGCTGGTCATTGTTTGCTCGTTCTCCTTCTGCATCCGAGTTTTTATGCAAGCATTTACCCGCCTAGCAAACTTGTGTAGGTTCTGGGCCCCCTTGACAAACCCTCTCTTGAGCACGTGATTCATGCTCTCGCATCGTTGCGTAGAAGCCATTCTAGCACAGAAAATGTTCTTGTAATATGCTGATATCCACATTTTCCTATCACTCCATAGCTGCATCATCATGTGGTCATTCTGCAGGTTGTACTTTTGCACGAGTGCAACCCAGGCAGCTTCAAACTCCGTTGGCATTAGCGACCAGTTTAAGATTCTTGTGAACTCCTCTTTGAATGTTTTATACTTTTTGTATAGCAACGCGAGGTATTCCTTGAACTTCTTCAGGATGTGCCAACTACATAGCTTGTGGACGGTGTTTGGGAATGATTGTGGTATATCTTTCGCCATCGACGGGTACTGGTCTGCATGAATTAAAAAAAATGAAACTTGCTTCTTAGAACTGATGGTGAACTTATGTTGTACGAGTACTTGAACTTCACAGGTAGCAGTAGGACTATCTAATAATGTCACATATATTTTCCTTACAACAGTGTTGTTGAACTTTTGTGGTACCACTACTTGAACTTCACAAGTAGCAGCATTACTAACTAATAATGTCACATATATTTTTCCTTACAGCAGTGTTGTTGAACTTATGTTGTACAAGTACTTGAACTTCACAGGACAAACTAATAATGTCACATATATTTTTCCTTACAGTAGTGTTGTTGAACTTATATTGTACAAGTACTTGAACTTCACAGGACTATCTAATAATGTCACATATATTTTCCTTACAACAGTGTTGTTGAACTTCTATGGTACCTGAGGGAGTCCTGGATTAGGGGGTGTTCGCATAGCCGGACTATACCTTCAGCCGGACTCCAGGACTATGAAGATACAAGACTGAAGACTTTGTCCCGTGTCCGGAAGGATCTTTTCTTGGCGTGGAAGGCAAGCTAGGCGTGCGGATATTCAAGATCTCCTACCATTGTAACCGACTCTGTGTAACCCTAACCCTATCCGGTGTCTATATAAACCGGAGGGTTGTAGTCCGTAGGACAACCATCATCATACACAATCATACCATAGGCTAGCTTCTAGGGTTTAGCCTCCTTGATCTTGTGGTAGATCTACTCTTGTACTACCCATATCATAAATATTAATCTAGCAGGAGTAGGGTTTTACCTCCATTGAGAGGGCCCGAACCTGGGTAAACTAAAGTGTCCCTTGTCTCCTGTTACCATCCGACCTTGACGCACAGTTCGGGACCCCCTACCCGAGATCCGCCGGTTTTGACACCGACAGTACCAGTGCTTGAACTTCACATACATAACTATATTTGCTTTGAACATGTTTCATATTTTTTTCTTACAACAGTGTCCCTGAACTTCTATGATTCCTGTATTTGAACTTCACATACAGAACTATATTTTTCTAAACATGTAACATATATTTTTGCTTCCTGTACTGTTTTGTTAGACTTCTGTGCTAACAGTGGTTGAACCGCTTGCTTTACATTATTTGCAGATAAAACCAGTGTACCCAAATATAGACCCATAGACTGAAAAGTTGATGAAACTTGTAGAGTTTTTTTAACTTACTTGTTAGAATGCAAGTTGGGTGTTTGTTGTTCATGCACCATACAAATGTATCGAACATCCTCTTGAATGACTTTGCATCTTTGTCTCTGATCAGGGCAACAACAAATATCATTGACTTCAAGTGATGGTTTGTTCCAACAAACACTCCCAAAGGCATATGAAATCTGTTGGTCTTGTAAGTTATGTCGAATGTTACGCAATCGCCAAAGTCTTGATACGCTCCTCGGCAGCTTGCATTGGACCAAGAAATGTTTTTAACTGATTTGTCGCTGTCTACTTGTATGTCATAGAAAAACTCATCATTGATTGCCTTCATGTCTTTAAAGAAAGATACAAGTTTCAATACATCATCCAAATCATCTTTCCTTGCATTCATGGTTTTCCTGCAAATTATATGCAAACATGCATTTGTTATTTTTGCTAGCAAAGGGTTGTGACTTAGGATGCTATGTACATTGAAGTATGTGCATTTTTGAATACTTACTGGTTTAGTACGTCTCGTTCGGTCATGCTTAGGAAGTAGCTTCCATCTTCTTTTTCAGATAGCATGGACATGATTGTTGTGTGCTTGACATCATGGTACTGCAGGAGCTTTATGTACTCCAAAATAGTGGGGTCATAATTCTTGTGTGACTGCAAGAAGACCAGCATGTCATCAGTTTGCATGAGGTGGTGATTATGATTGTACTCAATGTCCACTACCACACATGTGTTATCCTCTTGCACCTTCACCATCATTCTTGCATTGCAGCCTGTCCTTTGTGATGTTTTGTTTCACTTCCTGTCAGCCTCTGAAACAGAAGTTGTGTGTTTCCCTTGGAACGCGCAAACAAAATACTTGTGATTGTCATTCCCTCCTGTCTTCCCGATTCCAAAACCAGCGTGTCCGGCGAATCTGTTATAAAATTCCCTTGCTTTCTCTATATTCTAGAATCGCATCTTTAGTCTCGGTATTAGATAATCCGGGAGATCTGGCATCTGCAGGAAAAGAAAAAAATAATCCAAATGGCACGTTAAAATGTAGTTTATAAACTTGTTGTCTTGGAGGGAGCAGAAAAATTGCAGATCATACAAGATGCATATATAAATACCTAAATTTTGTTCACTTACGTGCGTGTATGATCGCAACTCCACTAGAGTCTGTTGCTGGCCCTCTGGGATGGGGCACGGTGGAGTTATCATAGCAGGATGCAGGAGTGGATCATGAGGAGGAAGGAGGGCTGAAGATGGCCTCTCTCTTGTTTGCGTCCTTTTTGCTTGTGGTGGTTGTGGAGGTATTGCGATCCTGGTTTTGGTTTGCTCTTTTGTTCTGTGAAGCAATCCATCTACCTTACGCCCCATACAATTTTGAGTTGTAGCAGCAACAGCATCCAACGGCGGTAGTGTGCAGGGCACTCTCCTCCATGTGTGTGTTCCTGTTGGATTTGTGCTGGGATCCGGTTTAGTTGCTTCCCTTTGGAATTTACGAGCCACACCAGGATAACCTCCAGAGTTACACGTAGGACTTGAACTAACACCCTCCTCCATCGGTCTGCTTGGAAGTCTGCTGGTGGATACAAAGAATCTGCGGGGGATTTCCGGCGTCACCCAAGTAGGTGGAGGCGCAAAGTGGTGCGGATAGGGCTGTGACCCAGTGTCTTGGTAGTCTGCATGTGTTTCGGGTGTCATCCAATTTTGGTGTGGAGCAGGTTGGTAATGTTGTTGGTGCGCTTGAGGTATGACCCATTGAGGTGGTGGCGCAACGTGTACAGGCTTAGGATTGTGTACTTGCTGTTGGGAACTTCTAAGCTTCTTCCTACGTCTCCCATCTTGCTGCCATAAAAAATGTATTAGCACACAAGTTACATCTGCCTATACCTGTGTAACTGAACTGAGCATTATTCACAACCTGAACTTCTCATATAAAAGTGGTGTTCATGTACATATTATTTCCCTAGGACAAGTATCACACTCTGAACTGAGGTGAGCATCTGCCCATACTTTGTGTACCTGAACTGAGCACTCTTCACAGAATGAACCTCACATTTCTTTATTCTACACTATTTTGATTTCTTATGTGCCTGAACTGACCACTCTCCACATACTGAACTTCTTGTTTGCAAAGGGGAAATACTGTCTATAGTTAAAAAACCTGACCTTCATGAGTTTGAATGGTTTACCACTAGTGCATATTGTCGGTGTCAAAACCGGCAGATCTCGGGTAGGGGGTCCCGAACTGTGCGTCTAAGGATCGAAGGTAACAGGAGACAGGGACATAATGTTTACCTAGGTTCAGGCCCTCTTGATGGAGGTAATACCCTACTTCCTTCTTGATTATCTTGGATGAATATGGGGTTTACAAGAGTTGATCTACCTTGAGATCGTAATGGCTAAACCCTAGATGTCTAGCCTGTATGACTATGATTGCCTCTATGGACTAAACCCTCTGGTTTATATAGACACCTGAGGGACCTAGGGTTGTACAGAGTCGGTTTACAGAGGAAGGAATCTTCATATCCGAATGCCAAGCTTGCCTTCCACGCAAAGGAGAATCCCATCCGGACACAGGAAGAAGTCTTCTATCTTGTATCTTCATGGCCCATTACTCCGGCCCACGTCACATAGCCTGGATGCCCGAGGACCCCTTAATCCAGGACTCCCTCAGTAGCCCTTGAACGATGTGTCCAGCGCGCAGATTGTCTTCGGCATTGCAAGGCGGGTTCCTCCTCCGAATACTTCAATGTAGTCCTCGAAAACAGAAAATGTGTCCGGCTCTACAAAACAGGCACCACACACAGCCACAAAGAGTATAATATTTCACAAGTCCCATCTACTGACAACTTTTGTAGCGAGATGTTACGTCCCTGCCCGGTCATTATTTCGAACCGTTTTTAGCCTCCCGCTCCATGTTTCAAGATGCGGTTTTCATTGGCACCTCTTGTCGAAGCAGAGATCATGTCCCCTTATAGCGGGATTCTCATTAATACGGGTGTGGGTAATCCAACCATGCCGTCCGCACGACCCTTGGGGAATAGGCAAGTTTTAAGGCGAGTGGGGAGGCGCTTGATATTCACTGCCTTTATAAGAGGATAAGAATTCACTCTTTCACCCACACCTTCTTCCTCTCTTCCCATCCGTTATCGAGCTCCAGCGCCCAAGCTTCCATCCTTTCCACCCCCAAAAAGCACTCCGACCATGTACGGATCTAGAGCACAGGGAAACTGGATGGCCTCCTCCATCACGGAGGAGAACATCACGGAGCTCCGGGAAGCGGGGTATTTGGCCCAGGAAATCGCCCACCGCCTTCCGGCCAAGGGGCAGATCGTCCCGACCCCGGATCCCAACGAGAAGGTGGTATTTTTCCCCCACTTCATCCTTGGGATAGGATCTCCCCTCCACCCCTTCGTCCGTGGACTCATGTTCTACTATGGGCTAGATTTCCATGACCTTTCCTCAACATCTCGGCATTCATTATCGTGTGCGAGTCCTTCCTTCGTATCCCACCCCACTTTAGATTATGGCTAAAGACCTTCAATGTGAAGCCGAAAGTGGTGGATGGTCAACATGCTGAGTGCGGAGGTTCCATGGTGAGAAAACTGTCCAACATCACATGGCCCACAGGCACCTTTGTGGAGACCGTCAAAGGGTGGCAACAACAATGGTTCTACGTTACAGAGCCCCGCGACACCACCTGGGCCGCGGCTCCTGAATTCAAGTCTGGGCCCCCACTGCAGCTTACCTCCTGGCTAAACAAGGGCCTGGACTGGGCATCATCAGACGAGGTGTCAGCGTTGCAGACGTGCATCAAGAGCATGGTGGACAAGAACATCAAGCTTGTTAACATGATCTAGGTGATGCTTTCTCGCCAGATCCTTCCCTGCCAAAGTCGGGCTTGCCATTTGTGGGAGTTCAATCCGACCAAGCACCAGACCTTGCAATAGTACTTCGGCGCCACGCACGAAGGTATCTGGAAGGTGCTTTTCAAGGCCAATCAGTCTTGGCCGAAGATGACCGAGGACCGCGGCTATAACCTGACTCATCCCGCCAGTTTGGTAAGTTCCTCATATTTCGAGGTGTATCCTCTACCTATGCATTCAAGGAAGATGTCTAAGCTTCTCCATTTCTCTTTTCAGGTCTGGATAAAGAAGGTGGAGCGGATCCAGTGTCCGGCCCCGCTGCCCGAAAACCCAGCTATCCCACTGAGGGAGTCCTGGATTAAGGGGTCCTCGGGCGTCCGGACTATGTAATACGGGCTAGACTAATGGGCTATGAAGATACAAGACAGAAGATTTCTTCCCGTGTCCGGATGGGATTCTCCTTTGCGTGGATGGCAAGCTTGGCGTTTGGTTATGTAGATTCCTTCCTTTGTAAACCGACTTTGTACAACCCTAGGCCCCTCCAGTGTGTATATAAACCGGAGGGTAATCATAATCACAATCATACATGCTAGACTTCTAGGGCTTAGCCATTACGATCTCATATATATCAACTCTTGTAATCCTCATATTCATCAAGATCAATCAAGAAGGAAGTAGGGTATTACCTCCATCAAGAGGGCCCGAACCTGGGTAAACATCGTGTTCCCTGTGTCCTGTTACCATCGACCTTAGACTCACAGTTCGGGACCCCCTACCCGAGATCCGCCGGTTTTGACACCGACACCCACTTCCGACGAAGATGCTGGTTCCAGCGTCCTACAAGGTGCCGGAGAAGAAGGCCAAGAAGAAGGGCCAGGAGGAAAGAAGCAGCCTCCACCGTAAAGGCACTTCGGATGCAACGTCTGAAGACGCCGAAAACCACTCCTCCCCCACCGAGAACGACGACGAGGAGGAGGAAAGCAATTCTCCCCCTGAGGGGGGAAGGAAGAAAAGGGCGGCCTCCACGGATCTGGAGGCAGAGGCGGAGGCCTCCAAGAAAGGGAGGGTCTCCCTTGCGGACAATTCCGAATCAGACACCGATAGCCGCCATGAGTGGCGTCCCAGGGAGAAGCCCCTGGCCGGATCGTAAGTTCCCAAAGGCACTTATGCACATATATATCCAGCTCCTTTACTTCATGGTTCTAACATGTTGAATCATGCGCTGTAGTCCGGCTCATACCCACCTCCAGCGATCCTCATCTTCCTGGAATTTGTTGGATCCAAATGTGATGGACATCGAGTCTCCTCCTCCGTCCTCCTCCCCCAAGGCTACGGACGACGCCGAGGTGATGTCCCGAAGGACCCTCCCTGGCCAGGGAGAGGTACAGGAGGCCATTGAGGTGGTGCCATAGGGTGATGCCTTGGCCGCCGAACACATGGGGGAGCAGACCCCCTGGAAACTAGCGATGGTGGCCATACCCAATTTGGCCCCCAGCCGAATACTATTCCGGAGGCCCATACGGCTCCGGAATCAGGTAAGCAGCCTCCTTCGAAAGAAGGAGGTGCACCTATTCCGCCGGTGACCTCTGTCCATCCAGAGGCACCAGATACTCTACTGGAAGCGCTTCAAGGTGCTTCCATTGTAGAAGAACACCATATCCTTATGGGTACGATGGTTGAGAGGGTTCAGTCTGCTAAGAGCTGACTGACCGAAGCTTGCGCCAGCCTTCTAACAGGCTTTGAGCTATGTGACGTAATTATGCAAAAAGAATGCCGTAGTACAGACAGTAGCCCCTGAGACTCTGTCCAGTTTTCAAAAGGAAAGGCCGGACAGAGGATCGAATAATTTTCGCAGGAGACTAATCATGTATGTCTATCTGAATAAGCAGGCATCGATGCTGGCTGCGACCTCCCATTCTACCGAAGTCTCCAAACTGAAGCAGAGTCAGGAGCAGGCCGATGAAGAGCTCGGCCGTGTCAAAAAACAACTAGAGGACAAGCAAGGTATGTGATGGCCTGTTCAGATCTAAAATGATATGAATTGTTTGTGTTGATCATGTTATTATGATGTTTCATAGGAGCTGCGGCTGAGGTGGAGTCCCTCAAGAACACGCTGGCAGAGGACCGGAAGAAAGCGGAGAAGGAACGAGCCGCCCGCAAAAAACACGAGTCAAGGGTCGGGGAGGTTCAGCAGGAGCTCAAGGACGCCATAAAGAAGTGTGAGTCCTTAGAGCGCAAGATTGCAGACCAAGAGTCCGAACTTGCTAAGGCCCGCCAAAGTGTACAAGAGGCCTGGGTTGAAGCCCAGGGCGCCCTCCAGGAAATCCAGGAGGCCAAGCAGATTGCGGCGGGTAAGGCCTTTATTATGCAGAGCAAATTTGTGAAGGAAAGGTACCTCTTACTGACCCGGATTTGGAGTTCTCCAGGAGGGTTTGCGGATCTGCCTCGCAATGTTGCTGATGCTGCAGAGTTCTTCCGAGCCGAAGAGGGGAGCTCAACGGGGAAGCTGTTCTGGTCACAGTACCTTGCGCCAGAGCATCCGGTGCCCCTTAGCGATCAGCTGAAACAGCTGAGCGAACTGCATAGGGTGGCCGAATTGTCCATCAAGGATTTGATAATCCGTCTTTGGCATGCCGAAGCCATGCCTAGCAGCCACTTCGGGCTCATGAAGCAGCTGGTCGATGCCTGCCCTCGGCTTGATGCCATAAAGCGGTCGGTCTGCATTGAAGGTGCGCTGATGGCCTTCGCCCGTGTCAAGGTACAGTGGGCGAAGATGAACGACGTCAAGCTTGCGACCGAGACCGCCTATGGGCAAAGAGTACTGCACGCCCGAGCTGTATTTTGATGATGTCCTGGAAGGATCCCGCATTATAGAGGGCCAGTGTGTGAAGGACATTATCTTTGAATGAATGTATTCGTGTTATGCGGTCCAGTATTATGGAACAAAGCCTATGTGTAATATATTACTTGTTGTTTTTTTTGAAAATTTCCTCCTGTGCGGCCGTTTATTAAATCTGAGAGTTGGCCAGTCGTCGACTTCAGCCCCCAATAGGTAGTACGGGGGTGCTCGGGTTGGAACCTAAACACACTTGACCCAAGAGTGTGGTCCTTGAAGGAGGTGTTTAGTGCAGCGAACCAGGCAATCGGACTATGTGAATTTATCACCCTCACTTAGCCATAGGAGTGTAGGCGCAAACCCGAGTTAGTATTTGTTTATCCAGACTAGGGCGCTATAGACAACTGATGGGGTGGAGGCCGACCCGTCGCATAATGCGGAAGAAATCGCAAGAGATTTATGTTTAGCCACTGAATAGCTGACCAGCTCTCGCCGCATCATGACAGTCAGTTTTCGGCTTTCTCTACTGAGGTGTTTATCCAGATAAACCAGAAACATAATTGCAGTAGTTCTCCCTTTACTACCCTAGCTGATAAGACAGAACGTAAGGTAGCAAGCACAGGAGCCGGGTAACCCAACTATTGACCAAAGACATGATTCGGAGCCGATGCATATAATGCTATATTCGGGGCGCCGAATTATACTGAAAAAAGATTTCGGACTTGTCGCAAATGTATGGAGCGCAATGGAGCCCCTGGCGAGTTAAGTCGTACCAAAGTGTACGGGTGCAATCGATAAAAATAGTGAAATATAATGAAGGAGTAAGCCAGTGCCACATATGTTGGGACACAAACTGTTTCCATTATAATCTGATTGATACGTCAAAGCATATTTGTACAAATAATGCGATAAGCAACAGGGCTATTTAACATGCCGAGACCAAGGGAAAGCTGCGTGCGGGTCCTAAAAACAGGCAAAGTGATCGTGAAGAAGATCATATAGATATTCAGCCACACGTCTATGCTGCTTGCCTCCTTGGTATGTTTTATCCTTTGAAAGGATCGACTATCAGGCCGTCGTGAGGGACCTGTGGAAAAGAAACCTGAAAAGGATAGGGAGAAAAGGGAAAGTATGAGTGCCCAGATAATGTCAAGCCGTATTGTGGACCATGATCAAGTTATGCCTCCGTCTTTGCCCATGGTATTTTTAGTGCGTAGTTATGTACGCGCGGTACGTACGCCGCAATTCGGTCGGGACTGAGACGGAGGCCGAATTGCTAGTCGAGCTCCTGACAAGCTGGACTGTCATGCTGTGGAATAGTCCGGACTCGTTTAATAGTGTCCGGGGGCTTGGCCGTCGGAATTGATGTTCTGCTTGATAAGGCCGCCCTGCACTTCCGTTGCGAGGGCCGCGGTGTGCTCCTGGGTATGAAGGGAGCGTTCCATGTTTCCGTTGACTGTTATGACACCGCGTGCTCCGGACATCTTTAGTTTGAGATAGGCATAGTGTGGCACCGCATTGAAGCGAGCAAATGCGCTTCGTCCGAGCAGTGCGTGATAGCCACTGCAGAAGGGGACGATGTCAAAGATCAAGTCTTCGCTTCGGAAGTTGTCCGGCGATCCGAAGATGACTTCCAATGTGATTGAGTTCGTGCAACGGGCCTCTACACTTGGTATTACTCCTTTGAAGGTAGTTTTTGTGGGCTTGATCCTTGACGGATCGATGCCCATCTTGCGGACTATGTCCTGATAGAGCAGGTTAAAGCTGCTGCCACGGTCCATGAGGACTCGCGTGAGGTGGAATCCGTCAATGATTGGGTCGAGGACCAGTGCGGCTGAGCCGCCGTGATAGATACTGGTCGGATGATCCCTGCGATCAAAAGTGATCGGGCAGGATGACCATGGATTGAATTTGGGGGCGACTGGCTCTATCGCATAGACGTCCCTGAGCGTGCGTTTGCGCTCCCTCTTGGGGATATGAGTAACGTATATCATGTTCACCGTTTTGACTGGGGGGATTTCTTCTGTCCCCCTGTGTTCGGTGGACGGGGCTCCTCGTCATCGTCCTCACTTGGTGACCCCTTCTCCTTATTCTCGGTATTTAACTTACCGGCTTGTTTAAAGACCCAACAACTTTTGTTGGTATGATTGGCGGGTTTATCGGGGGTGCCGTGGATCTGACATGGTCAATCAAAGATTCGGTCTAAGCTGGATGAGCCCGGATTGCTTCTTTTAGATGGCTTCTTCCGCTGACTGGACTTGGAGCCACTAAATCTGGCGTTGACCTCCGTGTCGTCGGTATTGTCACCGTTGTTCCGACGCTTGTGCCTGTTGCGTCGGGGCTTGCCGTTGCTATTTCTGGCTTCAGAGGTGCCAGGTTCGCTTGCATTGTTGCTGCTACGGGCTAGCCAACTATCTTCGCTCGCGCAAAAGTGGGTCATAAGTGTCGTGAGGACTTCGGCTTTTCTTGGCCGAGGTGCCGGGCGAGCCATGCATCGCGAATGCTATGCTTAAGGCCGCTAGGGCTTCAGCATCTGGACAGTCAACGATCTGGTTCCTTTTAATTAGGAACCTGGTCTAGAATTTCCTGGCCGACTCTCCGGGCTGTTGAACGATGTGACTTAAGTCATCGGCATCCGGAGGTCGGACGTATGTACCATGGAAGTTGTCGCGGAAGGCGTCTTCCAAGTCCTCCCAGCTGCCAATGGAGTTTTCTGGCAGGCTGTTTAACTAGTGCCGAGCTGGTCCCTTGAGCTTTAGCAGGAGGTATTTGATGGCGTGAAGATCGTCTCCGTGGGCCATATGAATATGGAGGAGAAAGTCCTCAATCCATGCTGCAGGATCTGTTCTTCCATCATATGATTCTATATTCACTGGTTTAAACCCTTCTGAGAATTCATGTTCCATTACTTCGTCAGTGAAGCAGAGGGGGTGTGTGGCGCCTCTATATCGGGCCAAGTCGCGACGCAGTTCGGATGGAGTCCGTCTGCGGTTTTTGGCCTGGATGTGGTTATGCTTGTCGCGCCCGGCTAGATAGCCATCCTCGCGGGTCGGGGCACGCCCCCGCGATCCGTAGATCGATCTGGTATGACCTGCTCTATTTTCCAAGTCCTGTCGTAGGTCGTATGTATATCCCCGAGCTGTTGTGTCTCTACTTTTACGGTGAGGTAGTACGGGCTGGTGTTTGGCTTGGGTTGCCGTTTTGCCATGGCCACGTGGTGGTCTGTCGCCCGCGTTACACGCTGATGGTACGGGCTCCAGCGCCTCGTCGTCGAATTGAGGTAGCAGCTTACGCTTCGGGTAACACTTGGTTGGCCACCTGAGGCCGTATTCCTCGGCTGCCAAGACATTAGTCCACCTGTCGTTGAGCAGATCTTGGTCAGTTTGAAGCTACTGGTGCTTCTTTTTCAGGCTCCTTGCAGTGGCTATTAGCTGGCACTTAAAGCGCTCCTGCTCGAGAGGTTCCTCAGGCACGATAAAATCCTCGTTGCCAAGGCCCACCTCGTCCTCGGAGAGTGGAAGATAATTACTATCATCCGAGTCTTTGTTTACAGCCTGTTCATCAGGGCCAATTTGCCCGTCTTCCCGATCGTCCTATTCAGAGGTTGGCTCGACGGGGTCTTCTTGGTCTTCGGCGTCGTCCGGAGTATTGTTGTCTCCGGTGCCGGTATTGCTGTCTTTTCCACAACGTGATTTAGAGCAGCGCCGCTGACGTCAGTGATTTGGCTGTGTTTCAGGAGGTGTATCCTCAACTGGATTTTTCTCGTTATCACCTTTACCCTCTTTGGGTGTATCCACCATGTACACGTCATACGGAGAGGTGGCTGTCCAGCGTCCGGTAAACAACGGGTTTTGGGCCTGCTCTTCTCTGGCATCTTCGTCCATACCCTTGATGTCTTCGGAGCTGTAATCGAGCATGTCGGTTAAGTCCTCGACAGTGGCTATGAAGTGGGTGGTGGGTGGGACGTAAAATTCCCCGCTCTCAGCCCCTAGTCCGAGCTGGGCGTAGTTCGGACGTTGCCCCTCTGTAATGACGAGGGATTGCATTAAGTCCAGAGCCTCGCTTAAAGGCGAAATTTTGGCCAGGGAGAAGAGAGTTCGTGGAGTACGGCAGGAAGGAAACTCCTTGGCCGAGCTCACATGATGCTGACTCCCAGGGTTCGGAACCAGTGTTCGGAGAAGAGTCCGGCTTCATGATGATTGCCGGTGGCGCTGCTTCCTCCGGCTCTCCCGTACTAAGCTTAATAGCCGCAGAGAGTCCTGCGGGCTCGGGAATCCCATCTTCGGACCTGGTGACGCACTCCGGATCTAAGGCCAGAGCGGAGGTCGGGGTCGCGAACCCTTGGAAGATCAAGTCTCCTCGGATATCAGTGACATAATCCAGATTTCCAAAACTAATCTGGTGACCTAGGGCGTAGCTGTCGATGTGCTCTAGATGGCCAAGCGAGTTGGCCCGCAGTGCGAAGCCACCGAACACAAAGATCTGGCCGGGGAGAAAGACCTCCCTCACGGCAGCATTGTTGTAGATGACTGATGGAGCCATCGAACCTTCTGATGACGACACAACGGAACTCTCAATGAAAGCACCAATGTCGGTGTCAAAACCGGCAGATCTCGGGTAGGGGTCCCGAACTGTGCGTCTAAGGATCGAAGGTAACAGGAGACAGGGACATGATGTTTACCCAGGTTCGGGCTCTCTTGATGGAGGTAATACCCTACTTCTTGCTTGATTATCTTGGATGAATATGGGGTTTACAAGAGTTGATCTACCTTGAGATCGTAATGGCTAAACCCTAGATGTCTAGCTTGTATGATTATGATTACCTCTACGGACTAAACCCTTTGGTTTATATAGACACCTAAGGGACCTAGGGTTGTACAGAGTTGGTTTACAGAGGAATGAATCTTCATATCCGAACGCCAAGCTTGCCTTCCATGCAAAGGAGAATCCCATCCGACACGGGAAGAAGTCTTTTGTCTTGTATCTTCATGGCCCATTAGTCCGACCCACGTAACATAGCCCGGACGCCCGAGGACCCCTTAATCCAGGACTCCCTCACATACCAACCTGACCTTCATATGATCATTTGTATATTTTATTTTCCTTTTATTTTTTGCACACAACCAGATACATACCAACCTGAACTCTAGCGGACTTACTAGTTGAACTTCACATGGTTTTTTACATATGAATGCAGGTAGATTTTTTTAATGTTTGTAGCCGAGACTGAGGCTCACACACTACCAGAACTTCACATGGCTTAAAGAATATAACAGACAACAGGAAGTTCAGCCATACCTTGGCTAGAAGTTTGGCCAACCTTTTTCGAGCAGCAGATAGGCCACCTTGAGAGCAATTTGTCGAAGAGCTAGGAGAGGAATTCCATGGAAATCCATGTCTTGCAGAGGGTGCGAAGTTCATCTGCACAAAGCAAGGAGGTCAGGCAAGGCAAGATTGAAGGAGTAGGCAAGAAGAGGGAGGAAGTTCATCTACCGTTGCCAGATATGAAGGCGCCGCCGATGCGATCTCCGCCGCCGAGATGCTTCCTTGGTTGCGCCGTTCACCGTAGCTTGTGCCCTGGCCAACATCAGCTTTGCTAAGCCATCGGGCGGTGAGGATGGAAGGAGGAGAAGGCTTTCGGAAGCCCATGGCTGTTAATGGCAGAAAGTCCCCTGGCTTCGCCGCCTCCAGGCGACGCGGTCTCCCTCGCGCTGGCGTCCGCCGTCGCTCGCTCGCCCACGCCGGCGGTCGGACAGGAGATGGCGGCGGAGGGGGCGGATCTGGATCCGATCGACCAGGAGGTGGAGACGAAGAGGAGGCGCTGGATCCGATCAGCCAGGAACTAGAGACGAAGGGGAGGCACTGGATCGAGCGGAGTCCGGCGGTGAATCACGGGGGGGAGGCCAGTGATTGAGGGGAGGAGCGGTGAGGAGGGGGGATGGGGCGGCTGAATCGGGATCGGGACCAGGTGGGATCTTGTCGGGGCGGGCCGGCAGTTCGGGAAAGTTCGGGTGGGTTCTGTCGGGCCCTTATAGGGGCTGCTGTGATCCAAACAACAATTCTAATCCTAGGATTAGAATAGTGTTGTCCCAGCCAGGTAAACTAAGCGTGAGTGTAGAATAGCTTATTCTACACCCCAGTAACGGTACATACAAAATATAGTAACACACTATGCAAAATATAGTAATTTCCGTAAAAATGTACTAAATTACAAACTTGAGAAGTAAAAAAATATTTTTTGGATTACTACATTTTATACACCATTTTACTAGATTTTGTATATAACATTACTAGGGGGTGTAGAATAAGCTATTCCACACTCACACTACATTGCGAAGATAAACTTTGAAGTCAAATCAATGTTGAAGACAAATCAAATATGAAGATAATACAATCATGACGCCAAATGAAAATCTTCGAGAAAGTTTGGTGGTGGCGTTACCCACCGTATAGGAAGTATTAGACACAGATACGACGCACAATTATCATGGCGCTCCGAAGTCAAATTCCACATTAATGTATTCACACTTAGAGGGTAAGTCTTCATGAATTGAAGATATACGTTACTTCGTGTGTTGCACATCTAAGTCATCAACATGCATAAGCGTTAGGATGTCTGTCCATTCACAGGACATTTGAGGATTCTAAGATATTTAGCTCGCACCGCAGCTTGCAAAACCTTTTCTCATCCAAGGGCTTCGTGAAGATATCTGCCAATTGCTCTTCAGTGTTAACGTGAATGATATTAATGTATTCATTCATGACATGATGTCTAAGAAAGTGATGATGGATCTGAATGTGCTTTGTCTTCGAGTGCTGAACTGGGTTGTTGGCAATCTTGATGGCGCTTTCATTGTCGCAGTAGAGTGGTACATGCTTCAGATGGACGCCATAGTCCTTGAGAGTTTGCTTCATCCAAAGAAGCTGAGCGCAGCAAGATCTAGCGACAATGTATTTAGATTCAAGAGTGGAAAGTGATTCGCAGTTTTGCTTCTTTGAAGACCAACAGACAAGTGATCGTCCAAGAAAGTGACATGTGCCTGATGTGGACTTGCGATCAACCTTGTCACCAACATAATCAGTATCTGAGAATCCAACTAGATCAAACTATGAGCCCTTTGGATATCGTAATCCTAGTGTTGGGGTGTGAGCCAAATATCAAAGAATTCGCTTCACTTCTAGGTGATGTGATTCCTTTGGTGCCGCTTGGAATCGGACACACATGCAAATGCTAAGCATTATATCATGTCTAGATGCACATAGGTACCGTAAAGAACCAACCATGGAGCGGTATACCTTTTGGTCGAACTCTTCACCATTGTCGTAGGGGCCCAATTGGCCTTTGGTTGGCATTTGCGTCGTGTACCCTTTGCAGTCTTGCATTCCAAACTTCAAGCAATCTTTGAGATACTTATCTTGTGATATGAAGATGCCATTTCTCTGCTGACGGATTTGAAGACCAAGGAAGAACTTCAGCTCATCCATCATGGACATCCGATATTGCTCTTGCATCATATGCCCAAAATCATCACTGTATCTCTTATCAGTGCAGCCGAAGATTATGTCATCCACATAGATTTCACATACAAATAGTTCACCATCATATGTCTATGTGAACAGAGTGGGATCTGGAGAACCAGGTTTGAAGTCTTTGCTCTTTAGAAAGTCTTTGAGTGTGTCATACCAAGTGCGAGGTGCTTGTTTGAGGCCATACAGTGCCTTGTTGAGCTTGTACACCATGTCAGGACGCTTTGGGTCTTCAAAACCAGGTGGCTGTGCAACATACACTTCTTATTCAATTTTGCCGTTGAGGAAGGCACTCTTTACATCCATTTGATACAAAAGAATGTTGTTGTGGTTGGCATAGGCTAGCAGTATGCGAATGGCTTCAAGCCTAGCCATAGGAGCAAAGGTTTGATCGAAGCCAACTCCTTCCACTTGTGTGTAACCTTGAGCAACGAGACGAGCCTTGTTTCTGACAACTTTACCATGCTCATCTTGTTTGCTGTGATAGATCCATTTGGTGTCAATGATATTGTGCTTGCGAGTGTCAAGACGCTTCACTAGCTCCCATGCATTATTTAGCTCAAACTATTGAAGCTCTTCTTGCATGGCTTGAATCCATTAAGGTTCCATGAAGGCTTCGTCGACTTTCCTGGGTTCAGATATAGAGACAAATGCAAAGTGCCCATAGAAGTTTGCTAGCCGTGTTGCTATTGAACGAGTGAGTGGACCAGGTGCATTGATACTCTCAATTATCTTCTCAATCTATACTTCATTTGCAACCCGAGGATGATTTGATGAAGATTTTTCCCTTTCTGATCATTGTCTTCATCTTCAGCATTGGCTTCAGGATGAGCAATGTCTTCATGCTGATTAGGTGTAGAAATGATGATTTCCTCTTCATCCTGTTCCTCGGTAGGTATGATTTCTCCAGTACCCATTAGCTTGATAGATTCACTTGATGTAGCTTCATCTAGCACACTTGGCAGGTGCTCTCTTTGCGAGCCATTAGTTTCATTGAACCGCACATCCACGGTTTCAACCACTTTATGGTGAAAGAGGTTGAAGACTCTGTAGGAGTGCGAGTCCTTTCCGCCAAGCATAAAACCTTCATGTGCTTTCGGTGTAAATTTTGTAGTGTGATGTGGATCCTTGATCCAGCACCTAGCACCAAAGACTATGAAATAGCTGACATTTGGCTTCTTACCAGTCAAAAGTTCATAGGATGTCTTCTTGAGGAACTTATGAAGATAAACACGGTTGATGATGTGGCAAGCAGTATCAATGGCTTCAGGCCAGAACTTCCTTGGAGTTTTTGCTGGGGAACGTAGTATCAAAAAAATACCTACGATCACGCAAGATCTATCTAGGAGATGCATAGCAACAAGCGGGGAGAGTGTGTCCACGTACCCTCGTAGACCGAAAGGGGAAGAGTTTAGTAACGCGGTTGATGTAATCAAACGTCTTTGCGATCCAACCGATCCAACTACCGAACGTACGACACCTCCGCGATCTGCACACGTTCAGCTCGGTGACGTCCCTCGAACTCTTGATCCAGTTGAGGCCGAGGGAGAGTTCCGTCAGCACGACGGTGTGGTGATAGTGATGATGAAGTTACCGGCACAGGGCTTCGCCTAAGCACTACAACGATATGACCGAGGTGTGTAACTGTGGACGGGGGCACTGCACACGGCTAAGGGAAACTTTGGTGTGTCTTTGGGGTGCCCCCTTGTCGGTGAGAACGACACCTATGGGATCACGAGAATCCCTACAACGGTTAGTGGGGCACGAGGTTGAAAGAAGAGCGGATCAAACAGATACCACACGATTCGTTTATCCAGGTTCGGGCCGCGAGGATGCGTAAAACCATACTCCTGCTTTGGTGCATGTATATCTGTGTTCTTCAACTAGCTATGGGGCGTGAAGAGCTCCAAAAAAGCCGAATCCTTCTCCTGGTCGCCTCGGGCCTCCTTTTATAGGAAAAAGGGGTTGCCACAGTGGCACACAGGAGGTGGAAAGGGTACAGTGACGCGAGGTTATCCTTCGCATTACATGACAAGGCGCATTTAATGCGGCTGCTTAGGTGTCCTTGCTTTATCGGGGGCGGGGGCAAAGCCCGTCCCGTCCGTCGCCGCTCCTCCACGCATCGACACGCGCCCTGGCCAGTGATGCTCGTGGTGCCATGTAGGCAGGCAGGCAGCTGAGGTGGCGCGGTGGTGGTGTCTTCACGAAGATTTGCATGCCACCACGCAGGTGCCTGCCCAGTTGGTTGGGTCGGCAGCTGTATGCGAACAGCAGTGGAGACTTGGTTGGCGTGGGCTTGACGGTGGCCTGTAAACGTCCTCGGCAAGGGCCTTGCCGGGGCCCCGACAAGGGTCTTGTCGCGGCGCCTGCCGTCGTCCCCGGCAAAGCGCTTGCCGGGGGTCTCGTGGTCTTCCTTGGCTGGTATCTTGCCAAGGGTCGTCGTCTTCTTAGTGCATATCTGATCTTGAGTGTTTCCTCACAAAGATCTGCATGCCACCACGGAGACGTCTCCCGAATCCTTGCCCCATGGGGGCAGTGGACTCAAGGGTGATTTGCTCCGTAGGCGTGGGGCGAGTTGCCGCGGCAAGGGTCTTGCCGGGGCTGCTAAAGCCGGTCCCGGCAAGGATCTTGCCGGGGGAGCCTGCCTTGTCCCTTGGCTCTTCATGGTCCTGGCCTTGGCGTTGCTCCAGTTCCCTTGAGCTTCGGTCTTACCCTGGCTCACCTCCCTTGCCTTGCTTGGTGTGGTCGTGGGCGCGGCTCTGACTGCCTGTGCACAGTTATAGGGGTACAAAAAGTGTACCCCTAATTTTGTTCACCGACAGGAGCCCCCGGGCCTAGGCCACACATAAGCGCAACGCGTTGTTTGGCTAGGCCCAAAAAACAGTGCGTGGGCAGGCGGGGCAGTTTTTACCGCGGTAAGATTTTTCGCGCGCTGCGCTTCCCACGGCTCGCGCGCGTGGCGCGGCGTGGGGAGGTGTGCGTGACGTGGGCGGCATGCGTGGGGTTGCTCTCTGCACGCATGCGTCACGTCGTAGTAAAGGGGCGGTTCGCACCTTCCCCATAAACGGAGGGAGGCGTGGAGGTGCGACCCATTTACTGAATGGGGCCGAGGCACGGTCCTCAAGGCGTCCACTCCCCATGATCACGGGGTTGGGAGAGGTCGCCTCACCCGGCCCCACGGTTCTGCACGCCTGCCACGTGTCTCCCATGTGCTTGGGGTGGCAAACGGTGGAGGCGGGAAACCGGGCCGTCGCTGGTTGGGGCAGCGGGTCGGTCCTGGCTCCCTGCGCCTTCCGTGTCTTGATTGGACAAGCAGGGTGGCCGAGCCCCACCCCGTTCCTTTATAAAGAGCAGGAGGGGGAGATGGCGTCCCGCATTCTTCCATCTTCTTCTTCCTTCAGCTTCTGCTCCTCTCTTCCACCCGTCATGGAGAGAGGAAATCCCGGTCCTTCAACGGTGGCGGCGAGGGTCGCCGCTCGACAATGCGTCCCTCCTTCTCCTGCGCCTGCGGTGGCAGAGCCGGACGCGAGGGGAAGGGGGAGGGGGCGAGGCCGTGGGCGAGACCGGGGCGCTCGGGGAAGAGGACGACGGGGCGGCGCGCCGGCCTCGCCCCCACCAGCAGCTCCTCCTCCAATGGAGGGCCATGTTGGGGATGACCCTTGTGAGTTCTTCGTCAGGCTGTGCCGGCCGCCGCGCCGTCGCCTTAGTCTCCCGACTCCATTCGCGCATGAGATGGAGCTGGATCTGCCGGAGTCATTGCGGCTGCACATGAGGGGCTGTGGGATCAGTGGTACGCGGGTCCGCGTTGACTTCCCTGCTCCTCATGTGATGTATCTTTGTCGGGGATGGAAGACGTTTGCTCGTATCCATAGCTTGACGGAGGGGCTCACTCTCCATTTTAAGCTGATGGAGGGTGGCCTTCTCTCTGTCAAGGTCTTCGGGCACTTTGGGACTCGTGCAAGGTACTGCATGGAGAGCTCTTCTGATGGTGAAGATTCCTCCTCGAGCGAGAGTGACGAGGAGGACAGCGGCAGCGACGACGAGGGCGGTAGGCGGCAGGATGACGGGTCCGACTAGGTGTCGGGCGCCGCTCCGTGCGGCACCAGCGACCCCATCATCCGTGTCGCCGGCTCCTTGAACCTCTCGGGGTCGTCTGCTTGGGCGGCTGGCGTTGGGAGGCTACGGAAGAGGAAGAGGGCGGGCGGCAAGACCGTCAAGTCAGAGTACACGGGCACCGACGCCTTCGACGCGTACTGACGTCCTGCCGCCTCGTCTTCGAGCTCTGCTTCCGGCGCCGCCATCACCATCCAGCCTTTGGACGGCCACCAAGAGGTTCTCTTGGCGTCTTCTGCCACCCGTAGCTCTCCTAGGCGCCCCTTTTGCCCTTCTCGCCTCCTTGACCTGCCTCCTGAGGAGAGGGACAAGAAAGGGATTACGGGCACCTTATCTCTTTTTAGTTTGTAAGCCCTCGGGCCTTTGTTGAATTTAAAACTTGCAATCCCTTTGTTCATGTTTTCCATTCCCTATGGACTGTACCTGGGCGGGATGTTTTTTAATGAAAAAGGGATGTTTGCCGGGTCATTTGTTTGCGGGTGGAACCCACGACAAGGAGTAAATCCTTGATATCTCTAAGATAAACATTTTCTCGCCCGGCAACAGGCCTTGCCGTCTTCCCACCTCGCTCGACCTTTCTCACGCCTTTGGCGGAGGCAGGGATGAGGTGGGTCTAGGCTCCTTGCTTCATCCTTTCGCTGCCGCGACCACGACCAAACTTGGTCCCAGGAACGAGCCCTAGGGCCTAGAGTTAGGGGAGCACGGTAGCTTAAGGAAAAACGAGGTTTCACATACCTCAGTCCATAATGAAATGCATGATAAGGGATGAAGAACTTATCTGAAGCTGCAGCCCCCGGCAATCCTGGTTTGCCGTGGGTGAATCTTTGCTCTTGCAGCCCCCGGCACTACTGGCTCGCCGGGGCCTAAATGATGGCCTGTTCTTTTTCCTTCTCAAGTGGCTTGGCAAGGATATCTGCGTGTCCTGCGAACCAAAGAAGACAAAAAGAAGAACAAAGAGACGCACACTCGACCTCTAAGCTAGGGGTTAGTCGCCGCTAAGCACTATCAACCCTAACCAAGGACGAGACTCGGCCTAGCATGCATGCTATAACTTAGGGCGCCAGCGCTTCATTTATTTATGCTCAGGGTCTGCGCCTGGCTTTGTACAAAGGGTTACATGCCTTGTCGGCAAGGCTTGTACAAAAGGTGGCTTGCCGGGGGGCCCGGCAAGCCGCGCCTTATGGGTAAAACTTGCAAAGATGCTCAATGTTCCAGGAGTTTCTCACCGAAATTGCATATTCGGTCTCCAGGCGGACTGCGCCAGGCCTGGTGACTCGTATTACCCGATAAGGGCCTTCCCACTTTGGCGTCAACTTGTTGGTATTCTTGGCGGATTGAACGCGCCGAAGAACAAGGTCGCCTTCCTCAAAGCTTCGGGCATGGACCTTGCGGCTATGGTAGCGGCGCAAGGCTTGCTGGTAGCGTGCTGCTCTCACAGCCGCCCGAAGACGATCTTCCTCAAGGAGCGTTGCGTCATCTTGCCGCAGTTGCTCTTGCTCAAGCTCATCGTAAGCGAGCACTCGAGGTGACCCATATATGAGTTCAGTGGGGAGAACTGCTTCTGCCCCGTATACCAGGGCAAAGGGTGTCTGGCCGGTGGCTCGATTTGGCGTCGTTCTGATCGACCAAAGAACCGTCGACAACTCATAAATCTAGCGCCTTCTACTCTTGTGCAGCCTGTCAAAGGTCATTGTCCTTAGGCCTCACAGCACTTCAATGTTTGCCCTCTCAGCTTGACCATTTCTTCATGGGTGAGCAACGGAAGCGAAACAGACTGCTGCCGAGGTCTTGGGTATATTGCACGAAGGTGTGGCTTGTGAACTGCGTGTCGTTGTCGGTGATGACCCTGTTGGGTACACCAAAACGGCACACTAGTCCCTTGAAGAACTTGACGGCTGGCTGAGGTGTGACCTTCCTCACTGCTTCCACCTCTGGCCACTTTGTGAACTTGTCGATTGCGACGTACAAGTACTCAAAGCCCCCGACAGCGCGGGGGAAAGGACCCAGTATGTCGAGCCACCAGACCGAGAAGGGCCAGGAGAGAGGAATGGTTTGGAGGGCTTGAGCTGGCTGATGAAGCTTCTTTGAATGGAACTAACACGCGTCACACCTGGTGACCAGTGTCGTCGCATCCTGGAGGGCAGTGGGCCAGAAGAAGCCTTGCCGAAACACCTTGCCGGCAAGGGCCCTTGACCCTATGTGGGATCCACATATGCCTCCATGTATCTCTGCCAACAGCCTCAGTCATTCCTCTTGAGGGATACACTTCAATTTCACACCGTTCGGCCTCTTCCTGTACAGAACGTCATCGACGAACTGGTACATAGCAGACCGACGGGCTACTTTTTCCGCTTCTTCCTGCTCCTCAGAAAGTTCCCCTGTTTGGAGGAACCGGACGGTGTGCTGTGCCCACGCTGGAGCCTAAGGCTCGACGGTGAGGACCAAAGGAATTTCCTCCGCTATAGGAGCGGCTGTCTCCACGGCAAGAGCTTGGTGCCCTGCCGGAGCTAGCCGTCCCGTGGCGGGCTCAGTGTCTCCGGCAACATTCTCGCCGGCGGCTCCGGGGAGCTCGGCAGGAAAGTACTTGCCGGGCCCTGGTTTCCTCCTTTTGTTCTGCTCTATTGATGGATCAACGGATGGCTGAGTTAGCCGAAGCACAAAGGTACCTGGTTCCATAGGTAGCTTGAGGGCAGCGCATTTTGACAGGTAATCGACGATGTCATTCTCCGCTCGGGAAATGTGTTCTGCCTGTATATCGTCAAAACGCTCTTCCAGCTTTCTCACTTCATCGACGTAGGCCTTCATCAACGGGCTCTGGTAATCCTTGTTGACTTGCTTGACGACAAGTTGCGAGTCGCCCCTGACGACGAGTTTCTTGATTCCGAGGTCCGTCGCGGTCCTAAGACCAGCAAGCAGCCCTTCGTACTCAGCCGTATTGTTTGTTGACACCTCCCAGGGGAAGTGCATCTAGACCACGTACTTGAGGTGCTCTCCGGTGGGTGCGACAAGCAGTACGCCAGCCCCGGCGCCCTGTAAGGAGAAAGCTCCATCAAAGTACATGATCTAGTCGCAACTTGCCTCCTTGCCGGGGAGAGCAGTCTCTTGGGCTTCTTCGTCAGACGTCGCGGTCCATTCTGCAACGAACTCCGCCATGACTCGGCTTTGAATCGTCGAGGTACTCTCAAACTTGAGGCCAAAGTTGGACAGCTCCAGTGCCCACTCTACGATTCTTCCCGTTGCGCCTGGATTGTGCAATATCCGTTGTAGAGGGAGGCGAGTGACGACAGTGATTTCGTGCGCCTGGAAGTAGTGACGCAGCTTCCTCGAGGCCATAAGAAGGCTGAAGAGCAGTTTCTGCACACCGGAGTACCTTGATCTAGCCCCCTGCAGGAGGGAACTAACAAAGTAGAGCGGGTGCTGCATCATTTTCGTCCTCGGCGGCATTCCAACTGGCTGCGTCGTCTCTGCATTGATGGCATCGGGCTCTGTCGCTGCTATTACCTCGTCATCAATTTCTCTCTGCGCCACTAGCCTGGCGCTGACCACCTGGTTCGTTGCCGCCAAGTATAGCAGAAACGGTTCCTGTGGCTTAGGCTCAACTAGTATTGGCGCGGAGGAGAGGTACCTCTTCAAATCTTGCAATGCTGCTTTGGCTTCGGGCGTCCACTCCATCGGGCCCGCCTTTTTAAAATTCTTGAAAAAGGGAAGGGCGCGCTCGGCAGACATGGAAATGAACCTGCTCATGGCGGCAACGCAACCAGCAAGCCGACACACATCCTTGACTCACTTGGGTGCTTCAATCTGCTCTATAGCTTTGATCTTGTCCGGATTGGCCTCTATCCCGCGCTGTGACACAAAGAACCCGAGAAGCTTGCCGGTGGCGTGGCCCTGGACTTCTTGTTCTTGCCGGTGGAGATCTCTGGTACATCCTCGACGGGAGCACTACACTCCGAAGAGGTGCGCTTACTGGAGTGGGTGCCCGAGGTCTCACCGGTCTTCTTCTTCTTCCCTCCCGGGGCTCTAGTGGCAGGAGCAAGTGCCTTAGTAGCGGCAGCTGCTGCAACTGCTTGTTGGTAGAGTTGGTCAGCGCAAATCAGCGCATCTTTCTTGTCGGATGGGACGGTGATGATCGTCACAGGGCCCGGATCTTCAGAGTGTTGTAGGTGTAGTGTGACGCCGCCATGAACTTGGCCAGCGCTGGGCGGCCAAGGATCCCGTTGTAAGGCAAGGGGATCTTGGCAACATCGAACACGATCCTTTCTGTCCTGTAGTTCAGATCACTCCCAAAAGTTATGGGTAGCGTGACCTTCCCCTTTGGTTGACTTCTTCCCGGGTTGACCCCCTGAAACGTGCCCGTCTCTTCGAGGTCTCTGTCAGGAATCTGCAACTTCTCAATCATGGCAGGCGAGATTAAGTTCAGACCGACCCCGCCATCAACTAGCATCTTTGTCACCTTGAGGTTGCGCATTGTTGGTGAAACCAACAATGGCAAGCACCCGACTGCAGTGTGCGATCAGGGTGATCCTCAGCGTCAAAAATGATAGGTGCGCTGGAGCACTTCAGCAGCTTTTGGGCATCGAACGACGGATCTGCTGTCGTATTCTCACGTGCCCACTGTTTAAGCTGGCGGTGAGAGGTATGTAGCGAGGCGCCGCCGTCGACGCACATGGCCTCTGTAGCTTTCTGAAATTCTTGGTCACCAGACTCGTCATCCTCTTCATGATCATCGTCTTCTGGCTTCCTGTCGCGGCCTCGGGCGGGCCTCTCCTGTTGTTTATCCTTGCCGCAACGGCCTGCTTGGCCGTCACGCTTCTTGCCGGACCCCTCGGCGTTGTCTTGGCCCTTCTCCTTGTCCCGCCTCTCATATTCAGCCTTTTTCTTCTCAGCAAGTAGCTCAACCTGTCGGCAGTTCTAGAGATCATGGCCTTTGGTGTGGTGGATCTTGCAGTATTGCTTGTCGGAGTTCCCTGGCTTCTCGGCAGCCGCCAAGGCCCGGCAGGCGACACATCCGGCAATTTCCTTGCCGGGGTCATCTGCCTTGGTTTTCTTGGCGGAGCCGGCGTCATCACATCCCTCAATGGCAAGCACAACTTTACCCTTGCGTTTCCTGTTGCGGCGCCGGCCTTTCATCGCTGGGGCGGTAGTATCCTCATCTGAGGAGTCGGTTTCCACGCCGGCATCTTCGCCGGGGTACTTCCTTCCCTCTTCAGCCCGGGCACATCTGTCAGCAAGAACGTAGAGTTCTTCCACATGCTTCACCTTGTTCATTGCCAGCTCTTCGCGCATCTTGCGGTTACGCATGTTCTGATGGAACGCGCTGATGATGGCAGCAGGGTGAACATCAGGGATATTGTACTATACCCGGTTGAACCTCTGTATATACTTGCGCGGACACTCGCCTCCCTTCTGGGGGATGACGTGCAGGTCGCTTGCTTGGCCATGGGCTTGGTGACCCCAGTAAAGGCGCCAACAAACTCATGGCACAAATACGACCAGGAGGAAATAGAGTCTACCGGCAAGTGCATCAACCATGACATGGCGTTGGGTTTAAGAGCTAACGGGAAGTAATTCGCAAACACCTTATCGTCGCGGGCTCCGGCAGCTTGCATCGCGATGGTGTAGATGCTGAGGAACTCCGACGGGTGGGTCTTGCCGTTGTACTTCTCACCAACATCAGGTTTGAAGGTGCGGTGAGTGGGCCACTGGAACTGCCGCAACTCATGGGTAAAAGCCGGACATCCTACCTCGTAAGGTAGGCTTCCAGGGCTCTCCGGTGCCGGGTGGTTCGCAGCAGGCCCTGCTCGCCTGTCTGACTGGTGGCGCGCTCCGCGCCGGCGCTCGATAGTGGTTCGAGCGTCTTCATGGGCTCGTTCCCGAAGAACTTGGCGCTGGTCATAGTGGGTCCGTGGGTCGGACGACGCTATGGAGATGTCGTCGCCCGTGACGTCACGACAAGTCGGCGTCCGCGGTACCGGACGGGGAGGAGGCGAATGCACCATGGTCGCGGCGCCACCGACCCTTCCGCCACTGGTGTGTGGGACTCCATCGGAGCGTCGACCCGGGGGCTCCATCGGACTTGGTTCGTCTTTGTTGGCCACCACAACAAGGCTTTGGATAGTGGCTCTCCATTCGTCGAGTTTCCCATACCGGAAGGAAAGTCGAGGAGCAACCGCGCACACGCCAGGGCCTCTGCTGGCGTCGGGGGCAACGAAACCTGCACGGATCGCGACGCACTTCGACTTCTGACCATGTCAGAAGGAGCTCTATCACGATCCCGCGGTCGCATGACGTTTTCACCAGCGCTTCAGCGAGCGGGCAGGTCTTCTACGTCTCGGGAGTGGCGCTCAAGGCCCTTCCCACGGCGACGCCCGGGATCTTCGGCGTGATGACGCTGTTCTTCGCGCGCTGCCTGGGAGGAGCGCGCTGTTGGCACCGTCGTGGGAGTCTTGGAGGCCCTTACGCCGCCTTCGGGTGGTGCGGCAGCGACCTTGGAAGGCCCCGCGCCACCCGCGGAGGGCCTGGATACGTCTTTGGATTTGGCGGCGTGTGGCCCGTTACCAGGCGCACGAACATCGCCGCCTCCCAAACTCCGGCTACTGGGACGGTGCTGGTGTTTGCGAGCGGTGCCCCGGGTCCTTTCTGCGACCGGTCCGCTGCTCACCCGCGTCGGGACGGGCCATCTGGCTCCCGACTGGTCGACCGCCACCGTCGTCTTCTTCTTGGGCGCCATGATGACGAAGAAGCGATGAACTAACTGCTAGAGCCGATTCGCACAACTGCGCCCCTACCTAGCGCGCCAAAGATGTCGGTGAGAACGACACCTATGGGATCACGAGAATCCCTACTACTGTTAGCGGGGCGCGGGGTTGAAAGAAGAGCAGATCAAACAGATAGCACACGATTCGTTTATCCAGGTTTGGGCCGCGAGGATGCGTAAAACCCTACTCCTGCTTTGGTGGATGTATATCTGTGTTCTTCAACTAGCTATGGGGTGTGAAGAGCTCCAAAAAAGCCGAATGCTTCTCCTGGTCGCCTCGGGCCTCCTTTTATAGGAAAAAGGGGTTGCCACAGTGGCACACAAGAGGTGGAAAGGGTACAGTGACGCGAGGTTATCCTTCGCATTACATGACAAGGCGCGTTTAATGCGTCTGCTTAGGTGTCCTTGCTTTATCGGGGGCGGGGGCGAAGCCCGTCCCGTCCGTCGCCGCTCCTCCTCGCGTCGACACGCGCCCTAGCCAGTGATGCCCGTGGTGCCATGTAGGCAGGCAGGCAGCTGAGGTGGCGCGGTGGTGGTGTCTTCACGAAGATCTGCATGCCGCCACGCAGGTGCCTGCCCAGTTGGTTGGGTCGGCAGCTGTATGCGAACGGCGGTGGACACTTGGTTGGCGTGGGCCTGATGGTGGCCTATAGACGTCCTCGGCAAGGGCCTTGCCGGGGCCCCGGCAAGGGTCTTGTCGCGGCACCTGCCGTCGTCCCCGGCAAGGCGCTTGCCGGGGGTCTCGGGGTCTTCCTTGGCTGGTATCTTGCCAAGGGTCATCGTCTTCTTAGTGCATATCTGATCTTGAGTGTTTCTTCACAAAGATCTGCATGCCACCATGGAGACGTCTCCCGAATCCTTGCCCAAAGGGGGCAGTGGACTCAAGGGTGATTTGCTCCATAGGTGTGGGGCGAGTTGCCGCGGCAAGGGTCTTGCCGGGGCTGCTAAAGCCGGTCCCGGCAAGGATCTTGCCGGGGGAGCCTGCCTCGTCCCTTGGCTCTTTGTGGTCCTGGCCTTGGCGTTGCTCCAGTTCCCTTGAGCTTTAGTCTTACCCTGGCTCACCTCCCTTGCCTTGCTTGGCGTGGTCGTGGGCGCTGCTCTGACTGCCCGTGCACAGTTATAGGGGTACAAAAAGTGTACCCCTCTTTTTGTTCACCGACACCCCTTCCTCCATATATAAAGGAGGGAGAGGGAGAGTGTTGGATTTCGGGTTCCGGCAGACTCTTAAGGTTCAAACTCTGGGGTGCGCGCGGAGATTATGCCCTCTACCTCTCCGTCTTGCAAAGATCTAACTACCAAAAGAACAACACAAGAGACACAGAGTTTATACTGGTTCGGGCCACCGATGCGGTGTAATACCCTACTCCAGTGTGGCGTGGTGGATTGCCTCTTGGGCTGGTGGTGATGAACACTACAAGGTAGAACAGCCTCGTGAGGGTCTGTTCTTGGCCTGGGGGATGAACTGCTAGGAGGAGTTCAATCGCCCTTCTCTCTCTCTCTGATCCAATTGCTAGACTGCTCGATGATCTCTCGATGCCTCTACCCTGGGGGTGGCTAGTCCTATTTATAGGCAAAGGCCCTGGGCCTCTTCCCAAATATTGAGCGGGAAGGGCGCCAACAATTGGCCAATTCGAAGGGGAACATCTGGTACACTGATCCTGACTAAAGTTGGTCTTCGCTTGCCAAAGGCCATGTGGTGACGCCGTTCTGGGCTCCACGATGACCTCCTTCCCACCGTTGGACTGGTCTTGGTCTCGTTGCACCGAAATGGGTGCCTTTGCTTGATCCTCTCGCCTGCGCTTGCCCCCTTTGCACCAAAGAGGAAAGGGAGACACTGTGCGGGCAGGCGCCCACCTGGCATCCTTGGTCGTCATGGCTTGCGTCATGGGCACCTCGCGAGGTACCCTGCCTTGATCTCTCCGCCTCCTCGTGAGCCAGCCTGGCGAAGCCGTGCCTGAGGAAGCGTCGTGTCGTCCGTCCCGCGAGGCTTGGCCCCTCGCGAGGGTCTTGGGTCTTGCATTGATGAAGATGGGCCGTGCTAGGCCCCCATTCGAGCCACGCCGCAGGCCGCAGGCAGGCAAGTCTGGGGACCCCCGTTCCAGAACGTCGACAGTAGCCCCCGGGCCCAAGGCGCGCGTGGACTTGGCCGTGCTGAGAGGCGAAAGGGCAAGGGCGAAGCGCCGCGGGTCCTAACAGCCTGCGGCCTCGGGCGCCGCGTGGCGGTTGATTGGACGTGGGCGGCACTGTTCCCCCACGCTTCCTTATTTTGCGCCCTACTATGTGGACTCGCAGTTGTACACAGCCGCTCCCCTTCCTGTTGCTCGACCGTCCCCTATTCTTCCTCCCTTCGAACTCCGACTCTTGTCTCCAATCCCATCTCACATCTTCCCCCTCCTTTCCATCGCCATGGATCCGACGAGGAAGGAGAGAGGGAAGAAACCCATGGCTCCATCTCACTCGCCGCCGTCGGTGGCCCCCGCCATCGGCCGATCGATCATACTCAATCAAGAGTGCCTGGATAAGCTCAGCCCGGCTCTGGCCACCACCTTCAACGAGTGTGGGAGGACGACGGCTTGGTCTACGTCTCACTTCCCCACTGACAGGATAATCACTGAGGTTCATTATTTTGCCGACGCCTTGTGGGCGGGTCTGGTTCCCCCCTTTTCCGATTTCTTCAAGGCTGTCCTCTCTCATTACCAGATCCATATGATGCATCTGGGTCCTGAATCCATCACCCTCCTTTCGGTCTTTGCTTTTGTTTGCGAGGCGATAATGGGCATCCCTCCTTCTGTTGCCTTGCTGCGCCACTTATTCTCTTTGCGCCTTGCTGACCCCACTCAATGCTCAGCGTGTGTGAGCTTCGTTGCCGCACCCGAGACTGCGGCCTCAGGGATTGGCTTCAAGCTTCCTTCGCCTTCAGCTGGGTTCCGCGAGCGGTGGTTGTACGTTGATGTCGGGGTACCCAGCCCCCTGTTGGCGAAGCCAACTTCGCCTGCAGTACCCAATTCGGGTTGGGGCCAGGAGACGCTCGTGAGCCCCCGGCTCGCCTTCGTCTGGCGCCGCTTCACGTTCTTGAGACCGCTCGGGGTGACGGCGCCCAAGGTGGTGAAGGAGTTCTTGTTACGCCGCATTGCCCCTCTCCAATGCCACTCTCGCCGAATGTGGGCTTTCAGCGGGCATGATGATAGCATGAGGCTCCAGGAAGAAGACCTGACGCCTGGGGCGCTAAGGACAGTGCTCTTGGTCCTGACTGGTGACCCCAACCCGGGCAGCATCCAGAGAGGAGGGGCCCTATTGTACCTCTGCCAGAACAGGGATGACTTCGTGAAGCAGACGCCCTCCTTCGATGAATGGGGGCTGCGCCCCACTGGCTTCCAAGGGCCTCGCGAGAACCCTGTGGTGGTGACCGCCCTTCCGGTCGGTCAAGGCGAATCCTCCTCGAGTGGCGGGGCAGGGAGGCATGAGATGGCGGAGACCGATAAGGCTCCGGATGAGGAGACTGCGCCTGGCGATGCCCATGAGGGAGCAGCTCCTGAGGCCCGTGATGCAGAGGCTGTGGGTGGCAAGCAGTCGCTCCCAGCGCGTGGGGCCGAGGCTCCTGAGGCCCCGGCCGCGTCTTCTGCCGAGGTGATTGGCAGCACGCGTCAGGCAGGCGCCCCTGACGCGGATAGCTTTGTTCCTCCGTCTTCGTCGTAGGTTGATCCTTGAGCTCTTCTCTTGGGCCGCTTCCGTGTGGACTTTGAGGCCCTCCGGAGTAAAAGGGAGGCCCTGGGTGATGACTTCTCTTGTTTCTTGCTGAAGCGCCGGAAATACTTCGCTACTGACGAGTTAGCCTTCTCCTTTCCGTGCTCCTGATCCCCTTGCTGCGTTTACTGATCCTTACTCTGCAGGCCTCTCCCAGCCGAGCTTGTAGGAGTCACTGAGGCGCCGCCTCCTTTGGCTTCGCCTCCCCCGTCATCCCCAAGTGTTCCGAGCAGCACTGCTCTCGTGGCGAGGGCGAATGAAGGGGTGGACCGTGCCGAAGTGCACCGCAGCCCTTCTCTTCCTGCGATCTTCCTCCGCGGGCCCTCTCTCGGCATAGCCGGCCTGCCGTGGGCTTCTCATCTGGTCGCGGGCTGCGACTGGCTGAGGCGCCCCCTATGCCCTTCTTCTGGAGACGGGCTGGCCCCAGGCTGGGCTTCTGGTGTGGCACGCCCGGCCGTCGTGAGGGTGCCAGCCCCCAGCCCCCTGCCTGGAGGAGGAGCGATGATTTGTGGCCCACGACGCTCGCTTGGGGCAGATGATGGTGTGGAAGACGTGCTCGGGCGCGCTCGGGAGCGCTGTGCTCGCCGCCAAGAGTTCCTTCTAAGGGTGACTGACGCGGTGGACCTGCTCGGGGAGGAGCTCGCTGGTGAAGACGCGCGCCTGGAGGCCGAGGGCCTGCGCCTGGCCGCAGGGAGGCACGAGCTGGAGGCCGCCATCGCCCTCACGCGTCACCAGCGCGACCTTGAAGACGAAGAAGCGAAGGCGTCGCTGGAGGCCTCCCGGGTGGCCCGATCCCAAGCCGCTGAGGAGGCCCTGGGAGCCGACCGACGGCGAGAAGCAGTGGAGGAGCAGGCTCGGGAGCTCCTGGCCCGATCCCACTCATTGGAGGAGCAAGTGGAACTGCGCGAGGCGGCCCTTGCCTCGATGAAGGTGGCCTCTGGCGACCCAGCTGAGCTCCAGAAGCGTGAGGAAGCGTTGACGCTGAAAGCTGCCGAACGCACCCGCGAGTACAAGCGGCTGGAGACGAGGGAGCGCCTGGTGATGCAGGTAGAAGATGAAGTCGCCGCACGGGAGGCACGTGTCCTGGAGGAGGTTGGTCGTCGGGTGGCGATGGCACGCCAAGGCCTTGAGCGCGAGTTCGAGGGGAAGCTGGAGTTGATCTGGGTCGAGGCCGAGGGAAGAACCGCGGCCCTGAGGGCCCAACGGGATGAGGCGACGCGGCGGGCCGACGCTTCCCGGGCCGCCCTTGAGGCAGCGCAGAAGGAGTCGGCTGCCCTCCAGGCCGAGGTGCTCCGTCTTCGTCAGCGGGTGGAAGAGGCTGAGGTCGTCGAACATTAGAACGCCGATGAGATACACCAGCGGCAGGTCCTGGAGCACGTGCACGGCCCCATGCTGGCTACCCTCAGGGAGAGGGCTAACACAGCCTTGGGCAACATCTGCGAGGCGGCTGTCGGCGAGCCGCACACGATCAACTATGTCGGCAACCTGCAGTTCTTCACCGCCGTGGTAACGCAGCTGGAGGCGCGGTCGGTCAGGGCCGACAGGTTGGTGGAGGAGAGGAGCCGCGCCCTACTAGGGCGCGCCTTTTCTCGTCTCTTCAGCCATCTCCGGAACATGGATCCCCACTTCGACTTCGACGCCGCCATCGCCCCAGTCCCCCAGGCCGTCCGAGGCGACCTGGTGCACTGGGTGGAAGACAACGTGGATGCTCTTGTCAGGGCCTTCACTTCGGATGACGACGACGAGATCGTGGCTGTCGACGAGGGCGGTGTGGTGGACGACCCTGATGCCGCTGGCGGCGACGCAGGTAGCGATGGCGAGTTCAGCGATGCCAGCGGCGGATCGGGAGGTGCTCCTGAGGACGCATTGGGGGACTTGTCCGAGTGAGTATTTATCGCCCGTGTCTTTTTACCCTGCACGAGTAGAACTCAGGTGTTCGGCCTGATGGTTGTGAGAGCATTTTGGGGAGGGGAAGCCCCTCATGTAAAAACCTGTATGGATCGTATTAGTAGCTATCATATTGCGCGAGCACCCGCGCCTGGTGGCTGGCTGGTTTACCTTTGTTTCGCGCAGGCTCCGAGGCTGCTCGTGATAGGACGTGGTGTCCCAAGTGTTCTCTAGTTGCATCCGTAGGACGTGCAAGTGTCGCCGGCGAGGGGCTTCATAGGCGCTGGCCTTCTTCACAGGCTCCGGGCCTTTTCCCGCATGTGATGGCTTCACAGGCATTTGCCTTCTTCACAGGCTCTGGGCCTTTTCCTAAACGTGATAGCTTCACAGGCATTCGCCTTCTTCACAGGCTCTGGGCCTTTTCCTAAACACGATAGCTTCACAGGCATTCGCCTTCTTGACAGGCTCTGGGCCTTTTCCTAAAAGGGCATCCTCCGCGGGCACCAAAACGTCCTCCCGAGAAGGAGCAACAGCAGCAGTCCGGGCTGCGCGCGAGCTAGGCCTGGCCCGGCTCGTGAGGGGCTCGCGAGGGGAGGCAGCTGCGGTGGAGCGGTGACCAAAACACGAGAAATGGCTCGAACAAGACTAAGCACCCCTTCCCCGGACACACGCAAATCTCAAATTGGAATCCAACTTAAATCCAGCAGGGGAAAAGTTACAACCAAAGAAGGAGTCAATGAAAATAGGCAAAAGGCCGCGTCCGGCACCTAATCTAGTCTTGGATGTCTTCTCACCAGCGCGGAGCTAAGTGCTGTCCACTGGGCGTGGGAGGGAGCCCCGGGGCCTGAGGCCGGCACCCCTGAGACTCCGGGGCGTGTACAGCCCCACTCATTATTACGTGAGGGTGTCATGGGGCGGCGAGCTTCACAGGCACTGGGCCTTCTTCACAGGTACCGGCCTTGCTTCATATCGCCAGACAAGGGCCCCGCCTTGCGCCACACTCTAGTGCCACCAACGACGACCGGGAACCAGGATGCCACCGGTGGGGTAGAGCGGTCGCCAGCGGTTCCCCCGACGACCACGGGTCCTCCGCCAGGGGCAGGCCCTCAGGCGCCTCCCCAGCGGAGGGCCTACCTCCAGAGAACGCCTTGCTCCGAACGCCGTGGTGGTGATGTGGGGTCCCTGCCCCTCTCCTACAGCCCCCTGCGCCCTCCTCCCGAGGGGCAGGAGACTGTGGGAGCGGGGCAGATGCTCGCTGCGGCGACCTGCGCCTCCTGCGATCCATGATTAGCGTACGCCTGCTCCTGAGGAATTAGTGGTACCCGATAATTGTTGCCCCCAACGTGGCCGGCGGAGCCGTCCTGGGGCTCCTGAAAGAGCTCAACTTCTGGTGTCTCGTCTCCCCAGCTTGGGCTGAGAAGCGAGCCTTGTTCGCCCTCGTGAGCGTGCCCTTGGTCCATCATGTGGGGCACTTATTCTTCTGGCGCCGCTACCCCGAAGGTTGTGCTGTAGTGCTCCATGTGCCATGCGGCGCTGCTTGACGTGCCCACCGCGGGGTGGTAGCGCGGCTGCCCGCCGGCGCTGTGGGCTGCGCCGAGCCCCTCTCCCTCACGCGCCAGGGGCGGGGGTAGCGCCACCACCAGTCCGGTGCCGACGGATTCGCTGGTGTTGGGGTAGCCCTGAGGCCCGCGGGAGCGCGCGGGGCCCCCGCGCGTGCCGCCCTGGGCTTGAGACGGAAGCTGGATGCAGAAGGGGTGAGCCCCCGAAGCGGCAAAGCCCAGGAGTTCGGCGACCCGCTCCAGCAGCACGTCGCGGCCGCCTTCCAGCAGCCTACACTGCAGTAGCTCTCGGGCCACCGTGAGCGCGGCCCTCGAGTTCGCTTGCTCCCGGCGGGTGTACGGTGTCGTGGTGGCGGCGTGATTGGAGGCCCTTGCCGCCGACCGCGCTTGCCGCGGCGTGAGGATTGTTGAAGCCTGTCCGCGCCGCCCGCGGCCCGCAGCGCCCTGCGGACCACGAGCTGCCTGGGGCGCGGGGTCGCCCGAGGCGGGCGGCTCCGCGCGGGCGGGCCACGCCGCCCATGGATCTTGGTTGCCCGCCTGGTCGCCGGACGTGGTGATGACGGTGCGACGGGACGCGGAGCGGTAGAGAGGTGGACTCCGGCGCACCCCTACCTGGCACGCCAAATGTCGGATTTCGGGTTCCGGCAGACCCTTAAGGTTCGAACTCTGGGGTGCGCGCGGAGATTATGCCCTCTACCTCTCCGTCTCGCAAAGATCTAACTACCAAAAGAACAACACAAGAGACACAGAGTTTATACTGGTTCGGGCCACCGATGCGGTGTAATACCCTACTCCAGTGTGGCGTGGTGGATTGCCTCTTGGGCTGGTGGTGATGAACACTACAAGGTAGAACAGCCTCGTGAGGGTCTGTTCTTGGCCTGGGGGATGAACTGCTAGGACGAGTTCAATCACCCTTATCTCTCTCTCTCTCTCTCTGATCCAATTGCTAGACTGCTTGATGATCTCTCGATGCCTCTACCCTGGGGGTGGCTAGTCCTATTTATAGGCAAAGGCCCTAGGCCTCTTCCCAAATATTGAGCGGGAAGGGCGCCAACAATTGGCCAATTCGAAGGGGAACATCTGGTACACTTATCCTGACTAAAGTTGGTCTTCGCCTGCCAAAGGCCCTGTGGTGACGCCGTTCTGGGCTCCACGATGACCTCCTTCCCACCGTTGGACTGGTCTTGGTCTCGTTGCACCGAAATGGGTGCCTTTGCTTGATCCTCTCGCCTGCGCTTGCCCCCTTTGCACCAAAGAGGAAAGGGAGACACTGTGCGGGCTGGCGCCTGCCTGGCATCCTTGGTCGTCATGGCTTGCGTCATGGGCACCTCGCGAGGTACCCCGCCTTGATCTCTCCGCCTCCTCGTGAGCCAGCCTGACGAGGCCGTGCCTGAGGAAGCACCGTGTCGTCCGTCCCGCGAGGCTTGCCCCCTCGCGAGGGTCTTGGGTCTTGCGTTGATGAAGATGGGCCGTGCTGGGCCCCGATTCGAGCCACGCTGTAGGCCGCAGGCAGGCAAGTCTGGGGACCCCCGTTCCCAGAACGCCGACAAAGAGGCACCCGGCCGTAGGGGGCGTGCCAAGGTGTGGAGTCCTACTAGGACTCCCTAGTCCTAGTAGGATTCCACCTCCCACACGGAGTAGGAAAGGGGGAAGGGAGAAGGAGAAGGAAAGGGGGGACGGCCACCTTCTCCTAGTCCTAATTGGCCTCCTGCCCAAGGGGGGCGCACCAGCCCCTTGTGGGATCATGTGCTTCCCTCTTATGGCCCATAAGGCCCATAACTTCTCCCGGGGGGTTCCGGTAACCTCTCGGTACTCCGAAAAAATGCCCGAATCACTCGGAACCATTCCGGTGTCCAAATGCAACCTTCCAATATATGAATATTTACCTCTCGACCATTTAGAGACTCCTCATCATGTCCGTGATCTCATCCGGGACTCCAAACCAAATTCGGTAATCAAATCACATAACTCATAATACAAATCGTCATCGAACGTTAAGCGTGCGGACCCTACGGGTTCGAGAACTATGTAGACATGACCGAGACACATCTTCGGTCAATAACCAATAACAAACATAGACGCTCATATTGACTCCTACATATTCTATGAAGATCTTTAACAGCCAAACCGCATAACAACATATGTTGTTCCCTTTGTCATCGGTATGTTACTTGCCTGACATTCGATCGTCGGTATCATCATACCTAGTTCAATCTCATTACCAGCGAGTCTCTTTACTCATTCCGTAATGCATCATCCTGTGACTAACTCATTAGTCACATTGCTTGCAAGGCTTATAGTGATGTGCATTACCGAGAGGGCCTAGAGATACCACTCCGATACACGGAGTGACAAATATAATATCGATCTATGCCAACCCAACAAACACCTTCGGAGACATCTATAGAGCATCTTTGTAATCACCCAGTTACGTTGTGATGTTTGATAGCACACAAGGTGTTCCTCCGGTATTCAAGAGTTGCATAATCTCATAGTCAGAGGAACATGTATAAGTCATGATGAAAGCAATAGCAATAAAACCAAACGATCATTATGCTAAGCTAACAGATGGGTCTTGTCCAGCATCAAATGACAACACATGTCTATGGCCAGGAAACATAACCATCTTTGATTAACGAGCTAGTCAAGTAGAGGCATACTAGGGACACTCTGTTTTGTCTATGTATTCACACACATACTAAGTTTCCGGGTAATACAATTCTAGCATGAATAATAAACATTTATCATGATATAAGGAAATATAAATAACAACTTTATTATTGCCTCTAGGGCATATTTCCTTCAATTTTGTATTCATCAAGCATCGTACATGCCATCTCAATGAGGGTTCTGTTCTTGTGCTCCACGATGCCATTCCACCGAGGTGTGTATGGAGAAGAGAACGCATGTTTGATGCCCAATATATCAAGATAAGTGTTGAGGCCGGTGTTCTTGAATTATGTGCTGTTGTCACTTCTGATGTGCTTGATCTTGATGCCATAGTTGGTCAAGGCACGATTCACGAATTGTCTGAAGACATCCTGCACTTCTGTCTTGTAGAGAATTATGTGCACCCATGTGTATCTTGAACAATCATCAACAATAGCGAAGCCATGGAGACATGCAGTGGTAGTAAGGGTGGAGTAATGAGTAGGGAGAAATAAGTCCATGTGAAGCAGCTGGAAGGGGCGTGTTATCGTCATGATTATCTTCGAGGGATGCTTGGCCCTTGTCATCTTCCCGACTTCACAGGCACCACACAGATGATCCTTCTTAAACTTGATGCCCTTGATGCCAATGACATGCTTCTTCTTCATGAGAGTGTGCTAGTTCCTCATGCCCGCATGTCCTAGCCTTCGATGCTAGAGCCAGCACTCTAAATCTTTTGCTAGAAGGCATATGGCAAGCTGTGGTCCTGCGGAGAAATCTACCATATACAGATCGTCTCTTCGATACCCTTCGGAGACTAGAGATTTGTCAGATTCCATAAGCACAAGGCAACGATATTTTCCAAATATCACAATCATGATCAGATCACAAAGCAATGAGACAGACATTAAGTTGAAACCAAGGGATTCAACAAGCATCACTTTATCCATGTGCTGATCCTTTGAGATTGCAACTCTACCTAGGCCCAATACCTTGCTTTTACCAGTGTTAGCAAACGTGATGTGACTTTTGGCAGACGGGCGTAGGGTTGAACCCATAAGAAGACTTCGGTCACCAGTCATGTGGTTAGTGCATCCACTGTCCATAATCAACTAAGTAGCCTTCGGATTGTACCCTACATTGCAGTTAGGGGGATAGGCTTCACGAAGAGAACTGTGAAGCGCAAACATTTGACGAACAAGCATACTATCAAAGTTCAGATCCTTGTTAGGGTAGATAGGATGTTTGTCAAGAAACCCTCAGAGGAAATACATAGTAAGACCATTCTGGCACTTTATCTTACGTCCCACAAGATGTTTTAGGTCCAAAGCATTAGCGCCAGAAGCCTTTGATTTTCGGCTGGAGACCTTTCTTTGCAAAAGAAAGTTAATTATTCTTAACCACCCACATCTTCAGGGGTGGATTAGAAGCAATGAGTCTAAGTGCAGCATCTGAGAACTTTGGCTCTGGAGCCCTAGCAAATAGCCTTGCAGGAGGTGAATAATACTCATAAGAATAGGCAGAATAGTCCTTTGTTTTATGAACATAGTGGTTTGATGAAACGTGCTCATATTCATAAGTCTGAGTATGATTTCCCTGCAAAACATTGGCGTTAGGGTGACCTTGTGAGGTCCTCTGTGTGCATGAAGACTTTGGATCATATGAAGCCTTTGGTCTGGGGTTTGTCTTCTTCCCAGGTGGTGTCATGATGACATTCACAGGAAGCTTCTCAAGACGACTTTTGGGCACCCAGAACTTCTTCAAAGGTGGTCGATTCCTGCAGTTAGTACCAATAAACTTGGCAAACACTTCACCATTCTGATTCTTAAACAACTTATAATTAGCATCAAAGGATTCATCAATGATAATGGGGTTAGCACAAGTGAAGCCAGACAAGGTGGATGGGCCCACTAAAGGGCCCTTTGCAGCAACCCATGTGGTTTTGGGGTACTGCTCAGGCTTCTAGTAAGAATTATCAACATTCATTTTCCTCTCGAACCAAACACCCTCTTTCCTAGGGTTTCGGTTCAGAATCTGTTTCTTGAGGACATCACATAGTGTCTGATGCCCTTTGAGGCTTTTATACATGCATGTTTCAAGCAGTGTCTTCAACCTAGCATTCTCATTAGCAATAGTAGTGGTATCCTCAGAAGAGGGGTTAGTCACCACATCAGCAGTTGAAGATATTGCAACATTAGCAGCAGTAGAACATTCAGCAATAGAGACAACATTATCACGCTCAAGACATTTTAAACACGGTGGCACAAAGTCTTCCTGAGCGGAAGTGATCTGTTGAGCGCGAAGTGAATCATTCTCTTTTTGAAGATCTTCATGAGATGCTCTCAGATTCTCTAGATCTTGCTTCCTTGAAGATAATCATAGGAAAGCTTCTCATGAGCAGTTGAGAGTGTTTCATGACGAATTTCAAGTCCTCGTACTTAACATGAAGATTTTTAATGTCTTCGATTAAGGACTGAGTTCGATTCATTTCTGCGTCCAATAGGTCATAGCTTTTGTCTAGCAACTTTTGAATATGTTCCATAGCAGTTTGTTGTTCAGTTGCAATTTTAGCAAGAGTCTTGTAGCTAGGTTTAGATTCACACTCAGAGTCATCTTCACTTGATGTTTGAAAGTAAGCATCGCGTGAGTTTACCTTGGCACCTCGTGCCATGAAGCAGTAGGTCGGAGCAGAGTCGTCCTCATCATCGGCTTCAGTGTCGGTGATGTGACCATTGTCTTCAGTGTTGAAGATGGACTTAGCGACAAATGCCGAAGCTAGAGCCATACTTTGAAGAAGATGTTGAGGATTTCTTCTTCTTGTTGTCGTTAGAATCATATTCCTTGCTCTTGTTCTTCTTCTTCTTGTTCTTCTTCTTGTTGTTCTTCTTCTTGTTCTTCTTCTTCTTGTTCTTGTTCTTGTTCTTCTTCTTCTTCTTCTTCTTCTTCTTCTTCTTGTTCTTGTTCTTGTT